>CM053622.1:736956216-737019957 GCA_028646595.1 Phalanger gymnotis | reverse complement strand
TGGAAGGGTTATACATAATGATATGCATGTGGCCCATGTTGAATTGCTTGACTTCTTAGGGAGGATAGGTGGGAAGGGAAGAGGGAAGAGAATTTGGAACTCAAAGTTTTAAAAAATAGATGTTCAAAAACAAAAACAAAAAAGTTTTTTCATGCAACTAGAAAATAAGATACACAGACAATGGGGCATAGAAATTTATCTTGCCCTACAAGAAAGAAAGGGAAAAGGGGATGGGAGGGGAGTGGGATGACAGAAGGGAGGGCTGACTGGGGAACTAGACAACCAGAATATATGCCATCTTGGAGTGGGGGGGAGGGTAGAAATGGGGAGAAAATTTGTAATTCAAACGCCTGTGAAAATCAACGCTGAAAACTAAATATATTAAATAATAAAAAATTAAAATAAAAAAAAATTGTTATTTTTAGATTTTCTTTTCTTTTAATCCCCTTTTACAATCTACTCTCGTAAGATGGTTTGTTGTTTCTAACTATCCCCTCCCCCACTCTACATCCTCTCATAAGTCTCTCTTTTCTATATCCCTTCTGTTTATCTGTTGAATATAAATCTTATCAAATTTAATATACAAACTCTATGTGTATGTGTTAAATCTTCCCTGTACAATTCAAATAAGTGCTAGGTTCTTGCAATGCCTACTCCTCCATTCTTACCTCTATATTTGTGTACTTTTGTTGCACACCCCAGTTTTGAGCTTTTCTTTCCGATCTGGTGCCTTTTTTAGACCATTGTTGAAGTACATGTGGGAGAACTGGAGTCTAGCTCCCTTTCATGCCATCATCTTTACCAGATCCTTCTGGGTTTTAATTGATAGATATTCAGGCCTATTCTCATGCAATTAAACCCCGTGATCTATGAGTTAAGGCTACCATGAACCTGAAAGAAACATTTAGTTTTCTAAGTTTAAAATATCAAAGAAATATGTTTCTATGGTTCATACTGATTATACCTTACCTTTATTTCTGAATATATCTCTTTTCCCTTCCCTATACAATGAGCCATCCCTTACGACAAACAATAAAATGTAGAAAGAGAAAAATGAAGCAGTTTGGCCAAGCTAACCAATACATCGATGGAGTTTGCAAGTGTAGGCAGTATTCCACACCTATAATACCCCACCTTTAGTGAGAGGCATGGATTACTTGTGTGCTGCATTACATTGGTGAAGTCTTATAGAACATTGGGCAGACGGTCTGTGAGTGATCTATGGGATGACTGAGGTAAGGGTCCTGTAGGACAATAAGAGGCAGAGGGGCTGTGATTGGCACAGTTAGAAGTGTACGCAAGCAGAAGCTCTTTCCTACTAATGCCAATAAAGCTGTTGTGTGTGGCTTATCCGTGTTATGGAACATACCACCTCAGCAAAGTCACAACTGCAGGCGACTCAAAAGACAACGGCAAGGTTGGTTAGTAATGGTAACAGCTCGCTTTTTATTTCTATAGCTCCTTCCATGAGTCAGGCGCTGTGCTTTTCAAATACTATCTTATTCAGCGGTGGGATTCAAATGAATTTACAACCGGTTCTCCACAGACCAAGGCGCTGCTGCTGCCGCTGCTGACATGGCAGGCACCTGCTCCCACTGACAACTGGTTCCCCAAACTCAACCTAAAATTGAGTCAAGTTCTACCAAAACCGATGAGAACAGGCTGAATCCCACCACAGATCTTATCGATCCCTATGTTCTACTGTTACCCCCATGTTACTGTGGAGGAAACTGTGGCAGACAGAGGTTATGTGACCTGCCCAAGGTCACACAGCTAATAAGTATCTGAGGCTGGATTTGAATCTAGATTTCAGTGACAAGAGTCCCAGCACTCTATCTACCATGCCACCTAACTCCTCAAGAAGCAAATGAGTGTATGTAAGCTTCAGGATATTATCAGATATTATCATATTGCATTGTGAGTTGGCAGGCATGAAAAAATTAGGTAAAAGGCATCGTCAAGGACTCGATGACTGGAAAAGCATGCAGCTTCATCATGGAGGAAAAGTGAAGGTTAATAGGAAGATAACCTACATTTTGCTCTCGTGCTCACAAAAAAAATTAATAAAATGAATTACTTGTGCATATTAGGTAAAATCTCTATAGAGGAATTATGGAAAAACGCAAACAGGAAGGATAAAGGACAAGAAGACATGGCAGGATGGCAACTGGTGCCACTGGGGGAATCTTGCGTGCTGGTCTGGGCATGGATGCATCGAAGCTCATTGAATATCAAAAAAATTGTGATTGATTGTGAATTTATATTCAGTAAAAACTCACTTATTTATCTTCATTAAAGAAGTCAGTCTAACAATAAAAAAGATCTAAATTACAGAATCTTTTTTTAAATAAAATTGTAGTTTTTATGATTTTAAGCACATAAAATATTATTTTGAAATAAGCAAGTTACACATTCTAGAGAAATCTGTAACTCCTTTAATATGAAGGTAAAAATAATATGTAGGCAAGATGGAATAGTGGAAAGACATTTAGACTAGGAATCAGGAAAACCTGGGCTCAAGTCGCACATCTGACACACAACTGGCTGTGTGATCTTGGGCACTTAGCCTCTCAACCCCCGCCCCCAACTGTCTAACTCAGTAAGTTGCAGATCAATAGGGGATCTGCATCGAGAGAGGGAGTTTCCTTCTCAGTGATGGGGTGCTTGGGTGCTTGTGCTTGGACCCCAATTTCAAGATCACATTTTTCCCTAGCTTCAAAAAACACTATCCCTGACAGTTTTCTCCCCAGCCCAAGGACTCTATGCCTAGTAATAACACGTAAGTGGGCCCCCAGTAAGACAAACTACCTTTCCCCACAATTACTCATGAGTGGGCCCAGTAAAACAAATCATCTTTCCTCATCACAAGAGCAAGCTGACCTCTGAAGAAACTCTACTGTAAAAACAGGACTATCTTGTAACCACAGAATTATTATGTATTGATTCCCAAAGTTATGTTCAATCCGGAGGTTTGAGCTATAGACATCAACTCTCAAAGCTATCTTGCTAGAGGCATAAGAAACCAAAAATACATCCCTGAGAAACCCCTTCCCCTGGTTTGCAGTAAGGAATGACACCTACGACCAAGGTTGTAAGTTATCACCTAATTAGCATATCTGCCAGATAATCCACTACTTTTCCTAAATAAGCTTTAGCATCATTCCTGTTAAGTTGCAAGGAGCTCTGCCCACTATAATATCGTAACAACCTTTGCCAACTTGACTTAAAGATTGCTTGAGTCAGTAAATTCATTCCAGATGACACTGTCTAGTATTCTGGTGTTTGGCGAGGGCGGGGGTGGGGTGGGGGGTGGGAGGGCTGAACCTCTCAACCGCATTATCAGGAGCTCCCTATGCTAAAGAAATCACAGGTTTTACTTTTTTTTTTAATCACAAATGAACAACAATGCCATTAATAACTGCCTTTCTTTCTTTATCCCCTTCTTCCCTCTCTATCCATCCTTCCTTCCCTCTGCCTCCCTCTCTCCATCCTTTCCCTCCTTCCCTCCCTGTTTTCTTTCTTCCTTCCTTCCTTCCTTCTTTCCTTCCTTTTTGAGATTGGGTCTCTCTAATTTGCCCAGGTCAGAAATGCAGAGCCACTGGTGCCTTATGTCTCTGCTTTTCTGACCTAGGCCAGTTTACCCCTCCTTAGGCAGCCTGGTGGTCCCTCTGCTTCCAGGGGCTTACCTTACTGGTGCTGGACTTAGTGCAGACTTCCTGCTGGCTGTAGCCCTACTGCAGCTCAAAACTCCAGAGCTCAAGTAATCCACCATTCTCAGCCTCTACGGGGTTGTGCCACTACATCTAACCAAACAGTGCTATTCAAAGTCCCTAAAAGTTTGACATTTGAATTTAAATAAATTAAACTCTCTCCATTATTTACTGCATTAATTTTGGTAGCAAACCCATTTGAATAGCTCATAGGTAAATGTGTCTAATTGTTCATAAATCCTCGATTAATCATATCTGAATTAATCAGATCCTTTTTTTGCTTAGCAAACTTGAAAATCTGTTTGATTTCCCTCTTATGGCTCAGTATTATGCAGTAATAAAGTGAATGGGGTTTCAAAAAGGGAAACAAACTTTACCCTTTCCTTCTAGATCTGTTCCATCTGGATTTTTCCTACAGTGATGCATACCTATAGAGAAAAATTTCACTTCAGCCTATTCCAAATAGCAGAATAAGGATGTTATAATTGCCAAGAGAAGCAAGTAGAATGAGGATACACAAAGGGAACCCCAGAAATTTAACGTGGTGCATCATTGAGAATGTGAGCTTGGATTAGGAGGATGCTGAAGAATTCAGCCAGCACAATTTTGGGATGTCTAGTTTGGTTTTAATCATGCTCACTGCTGGGATCACTTGGTAGGACTTGGAGTTTTAAGACGATTTAGTTTTGGATCTAACTTTGCAGAGTTAGATTCTGTTTCAGAGAAAATTAAAGGTCTAGTTTTGGTAGGGCCCTCTGAGCTAGGTAAGGTGCACCATAGAGACTTGTCTGTAAATCCTTCTAAATTCAAAAGGCTACCCCAGAACTAACAAACTTATGTAAGATGTGTTTGCCTGTCTAAGAGAATCCGTGGATAGGTATGATCTCGGGTCTGGACTACCTATAAAAGAGGAGACCTGGGGGGAGAATGGAGGGAGAGAGAAGGCCAGCCAGGCCCTGGAATGCCTAGAGGCTGGATGCCATTTTCTGTGGACTCTAGGAGGAGTAAAAGACTTGAATTATGTTTATCTGCCCACCCTAAATATTTCTGGCCTAAGGGTATCATCACTCTTATGGACATGCAAAAGACACTTCCATAGTCCCTTTTAAAGGGGAAGGGTGGATAGCCCCAAGTTTACACCCACTGGTTTATCCCCTTCCCACCCAAAAGCTGATAAGACCCTCGCAATAGCAAATCAGTAAGCCTATTTATCTGAGCTAACTAGCAAATAGAAATTGGAGGACTTCTACATAATAAAATACACCAGAAAATACAAAAGTGAATGAGCTCTTTGTTGGGATTGACATGAGACCTCGGCTCAAACCTAGAAAGAAGCCCCAATCTCAGCCCTGGGGAAAGTCTCTGGTCTCTAGAACAAACTGGAGATCAGGGTGATGTTGAGGAGTCATGTCCCCTATATAGCTATAGCTTCCATAGGCTTTGTATGTGTCTCTCTCCTGAAAAGTATCTCAAACTGCACAAATCCCTCTGTGAGTGACTTAAACCATGCATCTCTCTCTCCATCCCTCACCCAGGTCTGCAGCATAGCGTCAGTATTCATTCTTTCCACCAACCAGAAGTCACCTCGTCCATGAACACAGCAGCACTCAAAACGGGCCAGGTTGGGTCAAAGCCTGGGTATATTTACAAAGATGGAGGGCAGGTCATCCTGTCCTGGCACATCTGTACAGTCACTCACAGAATTCTTATACTACCTAGCTGTTCAGGGCTTTACTGCCCTTTGTGTTAGGGCTATGTGTTGAGATTCACATAAAAGGAGAAAACTAACTGGTTCTCAGGTCTGTCACAAAATAATTTATCAGGGATTCTTAACTTGGGGTTCATTAAGTTTTTTCAGAAAAATATTTTGATAAGTGCATTTTGCTATATTGGTTTCCTTTGTAAACCTATGTATTTTATTTCATGTATTTAAAAGCATTATTCTGGGAACCTTACAGAGTTGTGAGAACAAAATGAGTTAATATTTGCAAAGTTCCATATAAATGCTAATTGTTTATGTTGGTGTTAAAAGGGTCCATAGGCTTCATCAGACTGCCAAAGGGGTCTGGGACACACAAAAAGGTTAAGAATCCTTGCTTTAAATAGAACTGAAATTGCCTTTGATCTTAAATAGTTTTCCTTTAGTTCACTGAAAAACTAAATAAAATAGCAGCATTTGAGTCCCAGGGAGAAATGTTTTGTAATTTTGTTCTACTTATTATATATCTTCAACCACAGTGTAGCAATACTTGGTCTTTGTTCTCCTGTGCCATCCACCTACATAGATAGCTGTTTTGCAAGAAGCCTGAGCTTGAACAACAGAGTAGATGAGACACTTTGGGGTCCCTTGGGGGGCATAAAAATTAGGCCTTTTATTCTTAGAGCTATCTAATGATGTCAAGCTTTAAAATAAGAATTTCTCTTTGATAACTGCAATCTGAGAAACCAACCTACACACTAGGTAGCATGGTGGGATGTTGGCATACACATCATATAATATAGATGCAATGAAAGCAACCCACAAAAAATTATTTAATAATCTGCTGGCATCTGATTTTTGAAAACTGGTCTTTAAAAAATTATTTTTATGTAAGACAAAACTTGGACATATTTTATATTTCAGAAAGAAATGTAGCCATAAAGACTATTTTTAAAAAATTATGATATTTTTGCTTACACTGCTAAGGATAGTCTTGGTTTCTTGGAGTCAAGGTTGGTGCACCTTACAGGACAATCAGACCTCTCCAGGGACTTTTGAGATAAGTTGTACTTTTTGCATTTTTCTAAGATTATAAAGTAGAAGTAATGAAGTCCTGAAAGCCTGGAACAGGAACTCTTACTATTGAGTCTGTGAATTTGTTTTTAAAAAATACTTTGATAATTGTTTTTTGATAAAATTGTATTCTTCTTAATTCCATGTACTTTATTTTGTTCATTGAAAGAATTATTCTCAGAAAGGGTCTAGGGCAGGAGTAGGGAACCTGTGGCCCTCTAGGTCCTTGGGTGCAGCCTTTAGACTGAGTCCAGGTTTTACAGAACAAATCCTTTTATTAAAGGGATTTGTTCTGTGAAAGCTGGATTCAGTCAAAGGGCCGCACTTGAGGACCTAGAGGGCCACATGTGGCCTCAAGGCCACAAGTTCGTGCTTCACAAGACTGCCAAAAATGGCCTTGAGAGCCCCTCCTGGAATGGCCTAATGTCAAAGGGCAGCCTAGGATTTGAGGATCAACAAGGCAATGGTTTGGTTTCAGCAGTTTTCATGAAGGCAGAAATAATATTCCTTCAAGTTCACCATGTATGAAATTTTCTAGTGTCATTATTTGGGTGAGGTAAAGAGAAAGCTTTGCTTAAGCAAAAATAATTTGCATAATCTGGAAGGTAAAAGGGAAATGTGCAAATGAATAGGAATAAAAATGAAACATTAAGTTACTCAGTGATAAAAGGCAGCATGGGAATGAAACAAGATAAATACATTATTTTACTAGGAGACAAAAACTGCATTTATAGGAGCGTAGCTGAATTGAATTGGGAGTTTGTTACAGGTTATTTAAATTAACCATTAAAAGGGATATCTTTGTGGAGAACAGCACCTAAAGGGAGCACAGGTTTAAGCGTATTGAAAAGGAAGGCAGTGTTTAGTAATATGGGGGAAAGCATCTTAAGAACATAATACAATTCCTATCAAAATGAAAGAAGCAGAAGGCAAACAAGATGATGCTGTTTCCTAAGTACTCGCAAAAGACATGCTGGCAAAGAAATGTGTGAGAATTGAATAAGAAGAATCTTAAACTAAACTAAAATATGGAAATTCAGAAAAGATCAACCAGAAGAGGCAAGACGTTAGAGGGGTGACTTAAAAGACAAATAGTTAAAAGAATTAAATATCTGTATCTTATTTTTTTTTCATATGTATCTTATTTCACAGTGATTGTTGAAGATATTTATGCCTGAACAAATTCGCTTTCACAACTGAGCCTGCCTTCCTGCAGTGAAATTGTAATCCTCTGTTTATGGGTCCACAGTATGTTGCTATTGAAATGATAATGTTGACACAATTACAACAGGTTGGAGCAGGAGATGGGCCAAATGAGGCCTGTGCAGGGAGTGTGGGGAGGAGCAGAGTGGAAAAAATCCATATAGATGGACTAATTCAAAGTATTTCAAGGAAGGGAGAAAATGGGGCTACTTGACCAAAATTATATCAAACTATAAATAATGATATAAAGTGAAGGACAGAGCACATACACAGGGGAAAAAAAGACTCAAAACAAAAGCTTACTAAGTCTTGATGAAAAAATTTAAATATAAAGCTGTATACACAGGAAAAGAGAATTGCAGAGTTGATTATTATTTGAATAAATAGGGCTTTATATTATTAAGGAAGAGGTATTCTTTGGTTGAGTCAAGAGAACAAGCATTTAATAAGCACCTCCTATGTGTCAAAGGAGGAGCTGAGTGGCACAGTGGATAGAGTGTGGGGCCTGGAGTTAAGAAGACTCAACTTTCTGAGTTCAAATCTGGCCTCAGATACTTACCAGCTGTGTGATCCTGGGCAAGTCATTGTTTGCCTCAGTTTCCTCATCTGAAAAATGAGCCGGAGAAGGAAATGGCCCCAAGTGGGGTCACAAAGAGTCGGACGCTGCTGAAATGACTGAACTACGGCAACACGAGTCAGACATTATACTAAGCTGTGGGGATACAGGAGCAAAAACACTCCCTGCTCTGAAGGACCTTACAATATAATGGAGAGAGAATAGATGTCAACTATTTATATACGCATGACAAATTGGCAATAGTCCCAGAGGTAAGGTACCGACATTAAGGAGGACTGGAAAGGTTTCTTCCACAAAGTGGTTTTCAGCTAAGACTTGAAAGAAGCCAGGAGGCAGATTTGAGGAAGGAGCAAATTCCAGCTCTGGTTCACCACCAGTAGAAACGCCATGGAGTTTGGATACGGATAAGTGAAGATCGCCAAGGAGGCCGGTGTCACTGCATCACGCAGTGCATGGAGGGGAGGAAGGTGTAAGAAATCTGGAGAGTTAGGAAGGGACTGGGTTATGAAAAGTTTTAAAAGACAAAGGATGTTACAGTTCATCCAATAGGGAACTACAGAAGTTTGTTGAATAAAAGAGTGACTTGGGAAAAATTTGTGCCTTAAGAGGTGAATGAAGGATGGACTGGAGTAAGGAGAGATTTGAGGGAGGGAGATAGATCAAAGAGTATGGGAGGTGATGAGTGGTGACCATGTCAGAAAAAGGTAGGGAGCACACATGCAAGAGCCTGTGAAGATGGAAATTAACAGGATTTGGCAACAGATTGGATGTGGTGGGGAGGGGGGAGAGTGAGGAGTTACAAGCCTGTGTGACCCGGAGGATGGTCATAATGTCAACAATAACAAGAAAAGTCCAGAAGGGATGAGAGTTAAGGGGAAAGAGTTCAGTTTTGCACATGTTGACTTCAAGATGTCTACAAGACCTCTGGTTTGAGATGTCTAAGAAGCAGTTGAGGATGGGAGAATGGAGGCAGGAGAGGAATGCTCTGAGTGGAACTGGTGACTGAATCCTTAAGAATTGAAGTAATCTCCAAGAGAAATAATATGAAGGGAGAAAAGAAGAGAGACCAGAACAGCACCTTGGCGGACAATGACAGTGGGAACAGTCTGGATGAAGATCTAGTAAAAAGAACCGAGGAGTAGTCAAACTGGTAGGAGAATATTCAACGAGCTCTCTAAGTTAATAACTGTCCTTACTGCTTTGCCTATCTTGAATCAGGTTACATTTTGGAAAATAAAACTCAAGACCAGAAATATGCATTTCACAACAATGAAAATAAAAAAATCCAACTAATCTTCACAGTCACAAAAATGCTTTGTGAAGCACGTACCCTAGGTTGTAACATGCTTGTGAAATAGTAACCAATGATAGAAAGATCCTGTGCAACAGAGTTCCCAGGTCCCAGATTGTGATGTATGTATATATATATATATATATAACAGGTCCCAGATTGTGATGTATGTGTATATATATGTATATATATATATATATATATAAAACAAAATTTCATTAAAATGCATGCATTGGTCAATGCTTTGTAGTTCTTTGTAATGGGATCTGACGTATAATGAACACATCTGACACATCAGAAATTCATAAGCAGATTTAAATATTGCAAAATGAGACCAAGATGTCACCTCTAGGTGTCTGGTAATTTTGGATTCCAAAGTTTTATATATCTGTATCTATTTAAATATCTACATATGTGTGCATATGTATGTAAGGAAAACAAAATATATTACTTCTTCCTATTTGATTATACATCTATGTGTTTGTAGTTTTTTCAAGTGGGAAGACTACTTCACTATGTATGTGGTATGGCTGTGTACATAGATGATGAGAAGGAATACTTTCAGTTTTATTTCTAAAATATCCATTTGCTCTCCATCTCCTTGTTGCTTTACATAAGTTTTACTTTTTATACATTTCTTATCCAGTAGCATGTAAGTATAATGGGTAGGACATGGGGGAGGCCAAGCCAATGGGGATTCAGCTTTGAACACATGGTGCTACTGTTTCATTTGTCCCCCTAGTGTTTGTTTTCCTGTTCTTAGTTGAATATTTATAGGAATACAAAATAGATGAAGCCATAACTTTGTGGTCTTCAAAATGTCAGAAGGGCCACCAGCAATGAGAGTCTATCACAGAGCAGTTGCAGTAGCCAAACTCAAGGAGGAGAGCTCTCCCTAAGGAGTGAACTGCTTGGAACAAGCCAGCAGTAAAGTGACCCAGCCACCAAAATGCCATGTCTAGTAAGCAAAGGTGAGACTTGTCCATTGGCTATGTCATACCTAGAAGTGAACTTGATAGGAGGAATGTTTGTAGCAACCACTTTAAGTTGGAGTCCACGGGCTCATTGTAGGTGGCAAAGAATGTTCTCCAAGTTTTGAAGGGTTTTGTGCTTCAAGTCTTGCTATATCTTCTTAGTCAACATCCCTTTATAAAAGCTAATTGAGTTAATTGGTTAATTGATATTGAGATCAATAGGTACATTTATATTTGGGTGATAATCCCTGGTTAGATGACATTGAGGAGGTGGTAAACGGCTGACTGATATTAGAAGCGATACAGCAGATAGGGACTTGATGGTACTAAAAAATTGCCCCCAACCCCTTAGGATTATTACCCCCAAAATCCAGAGGGGAGAAATAGGCAAGCTTTGGGGACCCCACCTGCTTGTATTGGTCTACATTTGGAGAGTGAGCCCCAGAACATGTGTGCTACATGAAAAATCCTTGCAATTATAGGTAGGAATGCCAACATCCCTAAGACCATCACTTCTGAGGGCCAGATATGGATAATACAGATATTTTTGCCCTTTTTGAATAATGCCCTTTTTCAATAATCCATCATATAAGATGTCACTTTCTCAGCACTACTCCAACTTGAACATGCTTTAGTTGTGACAAGATAATAATTTCTAATGGCAACCAGGAGCTATAAACAGAAGATTAGGCTCTCTCTGCAGGAAAGAAAGATGGTTGTAAGGGAGGATTTTTTGAGGGGAAGGGTCAGAGATATCTTCTATAAAACCATGAATTATATTTTTAAAATTGTCCTGTTAAAAATAATCACATCCAAATGCTACCTTCATTTAAGGTGTTTTGATAATATGGTATGCTTTGATAACTTATTGTTTAAAAATATAACTAGACAAACCTGGCGAGTTATTTCTAAAGTTGTCATACCAGTTTTTAAATTCCAAATGGCTGATAAGTAGAAAACATGACCTTTGATATCCATTATTTGTATAAACTTAAGTGCAAGAAGTAAATCATTAAAGGTCAGTCAGTCAACAAGCATTTATTAAGCACCTACTATGTGCCAGGCATTGTGCTAAGCACCAGGAATACAAAGAAAGGCAAAATACAGTTCTTGCCCTTAAGAAGCAAACAATTTAATGTAGAGACAAGATGCAAACAACTTTGTACACATAAGATATATACAGTATAAATAGGAAATAATCAAAAGAGTGAAGGTAGTAGAATTAAGAGAGATTGAGAAAGGCTTCCTGTAGAAGTTAATATTTTAGCTGAGACTTGAAGGAAGGGAAGCCAGGAAGCAGAGATGAGGAAGACGAGGACTCCAGGCATAGGAGACAGCCGATGAAAATGTTAGAAGTCAAGAGATGGAGAGTCTTATTTGAGGAACAAGACCAGTTTCACTGGTCTCAGGGTACTTGGTGGGGAGTGGGGGTGGTATAAGGTATAAGAAGACTGGAAACATCAGAGAAGGACTAAATAATGAGGGGATTTAAATGCCAAACACAACATTTTGAATTTGATCCTAGAGGCTCTAGGTAGCCGCTGGAGTTTGTTGAGTAAGAGAGGGTGACATGGGCTTTAGGAAAAATCACTTCAGGAGCTGAATAGAGGATGGACTGAAATGGGGAGAGATCTCAGGCACACAGATCCACCAGGAGGCTATTGCAATAGTCCAGGTGGGAGGTGATAGGGGCTTGCACCAGGGTCAGAGGAAAAAAAGGGGTGAATACAAGAAATGTTGCAAAGGTAAAATCAACTGGCCTTGGCAACAGATTATATATGAGGAGTAGGAGAGAGAGTGAGGAATTGAGGATAAACACCTTAGTTTTGAGCCTGGGGAACTGGAAAAATGGTAATGCTCTCTACATTAACAGAAAAATTTGGAATAAGGGAATATTTTGGGAAGAGATGTGTGTGAAAGATGATGTATATAATTTTGTCATAATTTAGAAATCACATTTTAATATGCTGTTATATTCTATTATTCCATTATAATTCACTGTATAACTCTAGTCATTTAATATTCACTTTTCAAATGCCAACCAACTACTGTATTTTTCAGATAGCTACTTCAAATATTAATTAGTATTAATATTAAAATGTTTTGAGATTCTTTGCTGATCAATGTAATATTAATGAATCAACAATATTTATTTAGTATATACCAATAAGGAAGTTAGTGTGCTAGGTGTTCTAAGAGTGACTATTCTGATGTTATTGGGGGGGGGGCAGACCTTTGATTTCTTTAGTATAGGGAATTCCTGGTAAGGAAATTCCCTCTACCAATGAAGATAAACAACTGTTCCGTAACTTACAGTTTTAGTGAGTTCCCTCGGGCAATGAGAAGTGATTTACCCAGGGTCATACAACCTCTATGTGTCAGAGACAGAACTTGGACTTGGATCCATATTTTCCTAACTCCCAGGATTTCTCTCTACCCACTATGCCATGTTAATTCTCAGCTTCTTAAATGATCTCTTTTAAAAATCACTATGGGGTCTTCAGTTAGAAACTCAACCTTCTAAGCCTTAATTTCCTCATCTGCAAATTGTATATGTTAAACTAGATCTTAATGTGTGTGTGTGTGTGTGTGATGGACCCCTTTGGCAGTCTGGTGAAGCCTATAGACCTCAATCAATCACTCACTTAAAGGCAGCTACGTTTCAGTGCATAAAGTGCCAGGCTTCAAGTCAAGAAGACTCATCTTCCTGAGTTTAAACCTGGAGTCAGACACTTCCTAGCTGTGTGACCCTGGGCAAGTCACTTTAACCCTGTCTGCTTCCATTCCTCATCTGTAAAATGAGCTGGAAAAGGAAATGGCAAACCACCTCATAATATATTCAGGATAAATAAGAAGTAATTAACAAAGGGAAGGCACTAGAATTAAGAGAGATTGGAGAAGGCTTCCAGTAAAAGATATGATTTTAGTTGGAACTTAGAGGAAGCCAGGGAGGTCAGTAGGTGGAGTAGAGGAGAAAGAGCATTATAGGCATGGGAGAAAGGCAGAGAAACCATCTAGAGCTGAAAGTGGAGCATCTTGTTTGTGGAACTGTAAAGAGGCCAGTGTCACTGGATCAGAGTATGAGGGGGCTAGGCTAGTTATACAGAACTTTGAATACCTCACTGAGCATTTTGCATTTGATCTTGGAAGCAATAGGGAGCCAATGGAGTTTATTGAGTAAGGAAGTGACATGGTTGGACCTGGGCTTTAAGAAAATCTCTCTGGGGGAGGATGGATTAGAGCTGGGGCAGACCTGAAGTAGGCAGGTTATTGCAGTAATCCAGGTGTGAATTGATAAGGGTGTAGTGGCAGGGCTAGAGGAGAGAAGATGGCATATTTAAGAGATGCTGCAAAGGTGAAATCAGCAGGCTTTGTCAATAGATTGGATTATGGTAGGGGAGAGATAGGGAGGGGCCAAGGATAACTCTTAGGTTTTGAGCCTGAGGGATTGGGAGGATGCTGATAAGAAAAGTAGGGGTGGGGGAGAGATAATGAGTTCTATTGTGGACATACTGAACATCCAGTTTGAGATATCTGAAAGGCAGTTGGAGATGCGAGATTGGAGGTCAGCGGAGAGGCTGAGACAAGAAAGGTAGATTTGAGAATCATTAATATAGAGATGGTTATTAAATCCCTGGGAGCTGATGAAATCACCAAGTGGAGTAGTATAGAGGGAGAAGAGAAGAGAACCCAGGACAGAACCTTGAGGGACACCTATACTTAGAGGTTTGATCTAGAAGAGGATTCAGCAAGGGAAACAGAGAAGGAACAGCCACAGAAGTAGGAGGAGAAGCAGGAGAGAGAGGTGTCCAGAAAACCCAGAGAGAACAGAGTATCAAGGAGGAGAGGCTGATCAGTAGTGTCAAAGGCTGCAGAGATCAAGGAGAATGAAGACCAAGAAAGAAAGACCACTGAACTTGGCAATTAAGAGATCATTAGTAACTTTGGAGAGCGCGGTTTCGGTGGAAAAATAAGGCCGGAAACCAGATTGTAAGTGGCTAAAAAAAGGGTGAGAGGAGAGAAAGTAGAGGCACCTAGTGTAGACTGCCTTTTCAAGGAATTAAGCTACAAAGGGCAGAATAGCTATAGGACAATAGTTAGCAGGGGATGGAAGGATCATGTGAGGTTTTTTTCAGGAAAGGGGAGATGTGGGCCCTTCTCAAAATAATGATTTGTTACTTACATTAACAACTGAAGGAAATACTAAATCTCAGTTAAGAGATTAGTGAAAATAAAGATGTATTTTTTTCCCATTCAAGGTAACAGATTCCCTTAAATCTGTGGGTTCATGAATTCCAGGTTAAGAACCATTGAACTAAAAGATTAGTCTAAAGTTCCTTCCAACTCAAAAATTTTACGAATCTGCATTATACCATCAATCTATAATAATAAAAACGAGCCTTAAAATCAGTATTGTACCTCATAAGCTTACTTATAGTAGGTATGTATATATACATATACATACATACATACACATATACACAATTCAAAGTTAAAATATGTAAGTCATCCTAAATTTAATATGTAAGAATCACAAAAATACTTGTCTTCTGGAAGCAGAATAAGCAGACATATAGCTGGTTTCAATTTAAATTGTTTACTGGAATAGTGATGTAATATACATTCTCCTGTTCTAAATTTCGATTTTTTAAAGTTTTTCTTGGTTTATTTGCTACAGGAGTATGCATGTGTGTGTGTCATTGTTAAAAAATGTTTAACAAAAATAGAGGACATGCATACCATCTACATCTCTCACATTTGAAATAGTTTTTTTTCCTAATCTCTTTTTTTCTTTATGTTTTCTCATTCCCCTCCAGATTTGGACTCTTCCTTGTAAAAAAGAGAAACAATCATAAATATCAGATACAGAGACAATGTCTGACATCCCTTAGTAACATGCTACAAATTACACAGAGAGGCACCTGTAGCAAGACTTCGGACTCGCTCTTCCAGACCAAGGCCAGCTACGTCTCTCCCTCAGTGTTCTAGTGGCACCCTTGAGGATTGGGAAAACTTTTCTCTAATGCTACGAGTTTCAGGTGAAAAACTCTCCAGCGCGTCTCCTCTATTGTTAACCACCAGTGATGAGCTCCTCAGTTCCACTTAAGCAATTATATAAATTACCTTGTGCATAGGGATATTTACTATAAAAATACAGCAAGAAGAAAAGTACAAACATCTTCCTCCCAAAGCCTGGGGAATATAATGTTCCCTTTACCACATTCCCTCCCCCCCCCCCCCCCCCCCCCCCCCCCCCCCCCCCCCCCCCCCCCCCCCCCCCCCCCCCCCCCCCCCCGGTCTCTGGAGAGTGGGCTCAAACTTAATTTCTAAATAGCATTCACCCACACCAGTTCATTTCCCAATGTGTTATAGCTGGTAGATGGGTGATTCTACCTCTCTGCTATTGGACAGGGTGAGGCAGGTCACTAGGGACTTTACTTCTCATCCTGACTTCTGGAAAATCCTGGCATGGATTCTAGATCCCAGACTTGTGCTGGCTCATCCCCCTAAACCTAGGAAGCTAGGAAGGTCATAGTTATCTATGAACATTTTCCCAATCTCTTACACCTAAAAGCAGGATAGAATGGACATAACAGAGACAGAAGCAATAGCTTAGTTATGTACTCCCAGGTTCACCAAGTCCCAGTGCGAAGAGAGAGAGAGGCCCAAGGACTCTCTCCTGCCAAGGGCTTAGCTTCCTCTTTGACTTCTCACTTGAACATAGCCAGGAAGGGATGGTTCTTTGTCTAGTGGGTTCCTTTTGAATGTATCTTAGTCCTGGCTATGTGGCCAATCAATGCGCCTTCTCTTTAGCATGTGATTAGCAGTAGCAGAATGTCTGTGCATGCCCTAAATTAGAGAGAAGGGCGATTCTATTACACTTCATCATGCTTTCCCAGAGCTAGACCCTCCGATCTCTTCTACAGGGGAAGGCATCAGCTGAGTGTGCTGCATTGTACAAGGCATTTTCCCATTGCATATTGGGTCACCTTTAATTTTGATCCTTCTGGGACTTTGGTGCTCTCTGATTAACAATCATATAGTATCGCTGGGAAAATACTGATGTTAAAATGATGGGCTTTTGCAGCAGGAAGTAGTTTGAGATCACTGAAAGCACTATTAAATTTCCTAAAATTTGAACAGTCTAATCTCTTCCATTTATTAAATTCTGGGTGCAGTTCAAGAGCTATCAGTAGTGCTTGTCCCAAATGGCCTAGTATTGATGGAATAACTCAATGGCTTGCCTATCCAATTGCATTTCACTATCTCGGCAATATGGTTTTTAAAAAAAAATAGTTAATTAATTTTTATTTTTCAACATTCACTTTTATATGATTTTGAGTTCTAAATATTTTTTCCTCCTCTCTCCCCTAATCCTTCCCCAAGAAAGCAAGCAATCTGATATAGGCCATACATGTACAATCATATTAAACACATTTCCATAATAGTCATGTTGTGAAAGAAGAATCAGAACAAAAGGGAAAAAAACCATGAGAAAGAAAAACCAAAACCAAAACCAAAAAAAAGAAAAGAGTATGCTTCGAACTGCATTCTGACTCCATAGTTCTTTTTCTGGATGTGGATAACATTGTCCATCATGAGTCTTTTGAAATTGTCTTAGATTGCAAAATGTTTATTTTTTTTTTTTGCTTCTTCTGCAAAATGGGGTTTTTTAATCCCACTTTTTATATGGATGTTTAGGCTGATCTCTTTTGAAAGACCACAGGAATCTACAGTATCTACATATAGGTATATAAAAATATTTTGATAGCACTTTACTGTGTGCCAAGTGCTTTATAATTATTATCTTATTTGACCCCCACAACAACCCTGAGAAGCAGGTGACATTATCATCATTTTATAGATGAGGAAATTGAGGAAGACAGGTTAAGTGACTTGCCCAGGGTCACACAGCTAATAAGCAACTGACACTGGAACCAAACTCAGTCTTTCCTGACTCCAGGCTTAGTGCTCTATCCACTAAGGCAGACCTACAGTACTCTGGAACTCAGACCTGTACTGCTCATTGGCTCAGTGGAGGGTAATCTACCAGAGTAGCATCAGTAGAAATTCTGTCATCAGAAAGTCTTTCTTTTATTAGGACTTAGAATCACAGAATCATGGCATACCAGAACGGAAAAAGACTTTAGAGGTTTTCACCATAAAAAAGCCCCTCTACAACATCCCTGACAAGTAATGATGCAGTGTCCACTTGAAGATTTCCAGTGAGGAAAAGCAGCTCTTTCCCAAAAGTAGTCTGTTTTGAACAGTTCTAATTTTTTAGGAAATTTTTCTTTACATTGAGCCAAAATCTTTCTCTTCAACTTGCCAAACTGAAAGAGCTCAATCTCTCTTCAACATCTATTTAACTACTTTAAGACCATTTCCACATTCTTCCTAAGCAGGGCTAGGTCCCCCACTAGGGTGGGGAGATTAGTACTTTTCCACAGCACACAAAATTTAGGGTACTGATGACATCTATAGTCATTCAGCAATAAAAACAACAGAACTTTGTATGTAGTCCTTCCCCCAATATCAAAACCTGTGCTTTCATCAGTGTGGGGAAATTCTTGCTGTGGAAATCTCTGCTGATGTATATCAGAACCTTTTCTTTATCTTATAAACTTGTAGCCTCACCTGGAGCATTGGGTTGTAACTTGCACACTGTTACACATCAAAAAGATGTCAGGTCTTGAACTCAGGTCTTCCTGACTCTAAGGCCAATCTTTTATCTACTATACCTTGTAGTCTCTCATTAGTGCCTATTTAGGAAGAAAATTCATTGAAAAAGGAAACTAACAGAGGGTGGGCAGGAATGAACTCCTTTCCCCTCCCTCACGTGATGGCCTCCCCAGAAGCCGTCTCATTCTGGTGTCAAGGCCAGTTTCAAAAGGCAAGTGTCTGATTTCTTTCCCTCCTACCTTCCATCCTCTCCTGTTCAAATGAGGACTACTTGCCTGTGCACAAAAATGGTTCAGCCCTTAAATCTCTTATCCAGGCTTTAGTTTCTCAGTTCCTTCAACTGCTTGTATATGGCAGCCTAGCTTTTCTGAATGTCATATGACACTGCTGACATTTGCACATAACCTTATAGCCACCCAAAACCCCAGATCTTTTTCATATGAACTATGTGGTCTAGTCGTACTTGGTAGGGTAGATAGAATACTAGATGTGAAATATGCTGATCTTTACTAGCTCTAGGACCGTGGGTAAGTAGATTAACTTTTTTTTTTTGGCCTGTTTTCTCACCTATAAAATGGGATAAAAATATTCACCGTACATATGCCATAGAAGTGTTGTGAGGCTCAAATGAGATAACGTATGTAAAATGCACTTAATAAACTATAGAACATTATGCTCACCCACATTAGGTTTCATTTTATTAGACTTAGCTTATTTTAGCCTACTGAGTCCTCCTTAGCTCCTTATCCTTCCCACTTTCATTCAGTCTGCAAATCTGATAAGTGGGCCATCAATGTCTTCCTCCAAGTCACTGACAAAAGTGTTGAACAGTGCAAAGCCAAGAATATGTTTCTGAGCCACTTTAGTTGTGACATCTTTCCAAATTAACATGAATTCACTAGTGACCAGACTATTTGGATCTGGCCATTCAACCAATACCAAGTTCAGTTAACTATATCATCATCCAACCCACAGCTCTCCATTTTGCTTCTTAGAATAGTTGATCCAATTCACAGCACCACCAACAATGCATTAATGTGCTTGTTTTTCTACAGTCATCATTTCCAACAATTGTCATTTTCTCTTTTGGGGTCATTTTTTGCCAGTCTGATGGATGTAAGGTGGAACCTAATTGTTTTAATTTGAATTTCTCTAATTACAATTAATTTTGAGGATTTTTCTTCTAATTTATTAGTGATGTGAAGCTTGGATTTCTTCCTTTGAGAACTACCTTCATATTCTTTGACCATGTAGCTTACTGGGGAATGGCTCTTATTCTTACATATTTAAATATAAGACCTTCATTAGAGAAATCACTGCAAAGATTTTCCCCAGTTAACCGTTTCCTTTCTGATTTTAACTGTGTTAAATTTGTTTGCACATAACCTTTTAAAATTCATATGGTCAAAATTATCCATTTTACCTTTGATGATACTCTCTATTCCTTGTTTGGTTTCTTTTCTGTATTTTAAAAAATGTTTTACTGACACCCTTTCCTCTACTTTTTATCTTTAGTGCTACTTTCTAACTCACTTTCCTTTGTGACAAATAAACATAGTCAAGAATTCAACATATTGGTCATATCTGAAAATGTACATATCATTCTTGCTTTCCTTTACATTACCGGGGCTATTGTGTAAATTGCTCTCTTGGCTATACTCATTTTACTCTGACTCAACTCATGCAAATATTCCTAGGTTCCTTTGAATTTGTCAGACTCATTATTCATTATGATGTAATAATATTATCATCATATCCCAATTTGTTAAGCCATTTAAAGATTATTCTTTTTGATAGAGAAAATAAAAGCAAAATAAGAGTTAAATAGTTATGAGTAGTTCTTTCCATTAGCATTGCCCTTTCCATCCAAGTGATGGTCCCAACTTTTTTTTTTAATCTTCTAGTTCTTGGAGGTAGCTAACAAAGCTGTTTGTAATTCTTAACATTTATCCATAGTTTCAGGGCATTCTGAGCTTCAATACTCCAATGTTATTCTTATAGAACTGTGTCACTTATTTCTTTTTAAACTCAGTTAAGTGCCCTTGATTCCACTATTCCACTATTAATGCATTTTTGACATCTAAGTGATCAGTGATCTCCATGACAATGCCAAGCACATTTTTAGTGTCCACATCTCCCTGTGGATATATTAGATGGATTACAAAATTTAATTAGATATTTTCTTTTAATAAGTTTTGGTTTTTTTTAAGAACCACAATCAACACAATTAGATCTTGGTCTTTATATTACTCAGATTGGTAAGTGTCTTTTTCTTTAGGTTTCCTTCCTTGAAATCTAAGCACCTTAGCTTCAGAAACTTCAGAAAAAAGCATCTTTAAAATACAAATATAACCACCATACTTTCATCAACCTATAGAAACACAAAGTGTCACTTTATTAAATGATCCAGCAAGAGAGTTTAACTACAAGAACACACTTCCTGAATTGCACACCAGGTGGCACTCTACCTAAACTACCAGCTCAGGCCTTCCTCTGATTCCTGCACAAGATGGCCCTTTCTTAGAAGTCTACAGTAACCCTGCTGGCCAGCAATGGACACAGCCCACAAAGGCCTACTTTGCCCCTCGATTGCCAAGCCCATGTTGTTGCAGCACCAAAACAGCCCTGTTCAGCCATTCATTAGTCAGGTCCAAATTTTTCTAGGGAAATAATGAAATATCGCTGAAAGTTTTAGAGTATGAAATTTGTCATCTATTCTTAGCTCAGAGCCCCCTGTAATGGATTTTACTCTCTCAGGTCACTTTCCAATACATTCAGGGATTCACAGGCCTATCTGCATATTGTGTTCATGCTGTGGTTATTGTACATAGAATAAAGTTAAAATGAACTATACCCAACAGTTTCTATGGAGCTAACTGCCATGCTTGCCCCATGAAGACTGCCCTACACACCTTGGTCTTCTTGTTCTGGAATTAGTTAAATCAACACTACCATTAATAGTGGAAAAGGGCATGACAATTGACTGCCCTAAGACTCTATTCCTAGTCCCTGGAACTAATTTTTTTTTTTTTTTGCAGGGGGAAAGGCAGGACAATTGGGGTTAAGTGACTTGCCCAAGGTCACACAGCTAGTGTGTCATGTCTGAGGCCTGATTTGAACTCAGGTCCTCCTGACTCCAGGGCCAATGCTCTACTCACTGCCACCTAGCTGCCCTTAGCCCTTGGAACTATTATGTAGACCAAAACTCTCCCTGATCAACATTCCCTTGTAGACCAAAACTCTCCCTGATCAACATTCCCTTATATGTACTATGTCCCAGCCCCCATTATAATGTAAAGTCCTTGAGGACAGGAATTCATTTTTTTTTTTTTTTGTATTTGTATCCCCAGCCCCCTAGCTCAATGCCTGATGCATAGCAGAGATTTAAACGCTTTTTATTCCTTCATTCATTCCAACTGTGTACTAGCCCTTCTCCCATTTCTCTCTGAGACTTGTGTGTGGAAAAGGGTAATATAATCACCAACCCTCATTGTCATGGAAAAGGGATAAAGGTAAAGGCAGTTTGTTCCCTGTAACAGGATGATGGACAAAAAAAGTGGGATAATGAGAATCTTTCACTTTCCATTGAAAGTTCAGCACCCCCGATGAACAGGTTTCCTAATAATTGATGGTCTTAGATACTCTGGATCTTTTTATTTAAAAAATTTTAGTTTTTATTTACATCTTTTCTGTTATCTTAATTTCTGAACATATTTTCCCCCTTTTATTCCCAATAAGCTAAATTTTATTTTAAAAATATTTTAAAAAGCACAGAATGAAGTTCAGCAATGCTAGCCAACATATTTAATCTGCCAGTATATGTGATGTTGCAAACCTATGGTCTCTTGCCTCTACAAAGAGAAGGACGTGAATTTTCTCACTTTTTCTTCAGGGACAAACTTTGTATATAATGATCATCATAATTATACTCTAATTATTAAAGTTTTTGTTGTTGCACTTCTGTTTACATTGTTGAGTTATTGCATATATAGTTTTCTTGGTAATAGTTACTCAACTCTACATCAGTTCGTATGCCTTTCCACGGTTTTCAACTTTCTTTTGGAACGCTACTATTATGTTCAACTTTTATGCCACAATTTGTTTGGCTATTTCCCTGATTGATAGGCATCTACATGGTTTTGAGACATTTTTTTAAATCATAAAATGTGTTGCTATATTTTTGTGTATATCTTTGTGTGATCATCTTGGCCTATGTGCTTAGCAGAGAGATTTCTGAGTCAAAGGGTGGGGAGATTTTAGTCACTTTTTAAATAAGCATAATTGCAAATTGCATTCTAGAAGGTTGGATCAGGAACATACTAGTGTTCTCAGCTTTTTGGAGAAATGCAATATGTTTTCCTTGTGACACTCGCAGCTCACCATCTCTGCTCCTGCTTCAGAAGCTCTCCACATTGAACTACTTCTAACCTGCAAAGATCATAGTGTGGCTTCAGTGCTGGACCTAGAGTCAGGAAGATTTAGGTTCAGATACTTACTAGTGGTGTGACCTTAGGAAGACCATTTAACCTCTCAACTTCAGTTTCCTCATCTATAAAATAGGAATTTCCAGTAATTCTAGCATCTTCTTGGTATGTCTTTTATAATCTATGTAGTCATATCCATGCCAGCACCCACCTCCCAGGGATAGGATGATAATTAAATATTTGTAAAGTGTTTTGCAAACCTTAAAACACTATATAAATGCTAATTATCATTATTCTTGCCTCATAGGACACTTGGGGCAGGACAGCATCTACTTTCCTCTGTCATGGAATCAAAGCAGTTTCATTTCTGGTGGTATATCTCAAAAATTCTGCTATCCCATTTTATGGAAAACCCCTAGACTCTCAAAATCTCCATAGAGTTGAAAAAGATGAGATAGAGGCACAAATAATAACAATACATAATTTTAAAATCCCTTAAAATAAATTCTAGTACCACTTGCTTGTGGTAATATTGATTAGTGAACTTTAAATTCAGGTTGTAAAACCTCACTTGATGCCCATCTAAAGGACACTCAGAAATAACTGGCAGCACAGTGAAGTGGAAAGAACACTGGCTCTGTAATCAGAAGGCACAGGTTCAAATACAGATTGAAAGGAAAGTTACCTAACCACTCTAGGCTTTAGTTTTACTTGTAAAATGTAGCTAAATGGCCAGGGGATAGAGCTCTAGGCCTGGAGTCAGGAAGACTTGAGTTCAAATGTAGCTTTAGACATTCAGCATTAGATTTATTATCTAGACACTTACCTGTCTGCCTCAGTTTCCCTATCTGTAAATGGGGATCATAATAGCATTTACCTCCCAAGGGTTGTTTTGAGGATCAAATGAGAATATTTGTAAGGTTCTTAGATGGTGCCTGGAACACAGTAGGTAATATATAAATGCTAACTATAATTATTATATTAAAGTTCCTTCCAGTTCTAAATTTGACAATGACTTCTCTTTTTAATAACACAAGGTAAAAAATTAACTGTGGCAAAGATCTCAAAATGAGTTTAAAGTCTGAGTAAACTTAGTCTCACAGTGTGTTTCATATCTTGTCTGTTTTTCCTCTTTCCTAGAGCAGAAATAATGACTTTATTATGAGAAACTTCCAGAAACTGATTTAGATTAGAAATAAGAAAAATAAATGAGGATCTATCTTTCTATCTCTGTTTACTGAGAGGCTGAAATGAACATATACAAGTTGTATATCCTGAATCTCCTTCCAAATCATTCCAAAAAAAGAGGCAGTGGGGTCATCTGGCCTTTGCTGTTTCATCTTATATTGTCTCCATTTTCTGCACAAGCTCTCTGGCTTCACGATTGCTGTAGAAGGGCTGCTTCCTCTCATTCAGTTGCATGATTTCCTTGACGTAGGAGGTGGGTCTCCTTGCATTTCAGTTGATCATACGCACGAGGTAACTTAAATCTTCCCAAAGGGCACAAAAAACATTTTTATGGCATGTAAAAAAAAGGCCTAATGTTTTTACATGATGAAAAATGTTCATTATTCAAGGGAAGAAGTTGCAAGCTGGAACCATACTGGAACACCTGGGGGCAACTCCCAGACAGTATTATTTCCCCTCACCCCTTCTATCCTAGAACTTTGGTTCTACTGGTGGAGGTGGGTGGGTGGCTGGGGTGAGCTGTGAGGGGGGAAGCTATGAAAACAGTAGGAGTCATAACCATAAGGAGCGCTTAGTTCCTAGTGCTGGATACAGTCCTAAGTGGGCAGATCTGGGGAGAGTTCACCAGTATACAGGGTACTAGTAATAGCAGCCTGCTGGAGCCATCTCATACAAGCTTGTAAAAGCTGATTGCTAAATTTTCAGTGTGAGGATTTACATCTCAGAAATCAGCAAAGGTTACAAATCAAGGATTGAATAATTTTTTTTTGTTGTCTAGACTTAAATGATGGAGAAAATGTTATTTATGCCAACTAAACTTAAAAGTGAGTCATGGGTACATTTCCTTCCCTCTCCTCTGCACTCTCCCACCCCCACCCCAAGCAGCCGTTAAAACTTTACCATCACACACCAGCACTGGTACCTTTAGTAGAAGAGGAAACAGCAGATGACCTGTTCTTGTCAAAATCCCAGAATAACTGCTACCCTCCCCCAGCTCCTCAGAATCTGGGCAGATCACTTCTGCGAGGGGCTCAGCTCATCTCCAAAGCTGAACACGACAGACAAGGCCCAAGCCTCAATCTTGTGAGCTAACTACTCTTGCCAAGGTAGTCGGTTTGTAGTAAGTTCCCAGAGACAGAATGCAGGCCCTTCGTCTCCCAGGGACTTGCTCACAAGGAATGATACAGACATGAGGGGCATATCTGATGGGAAAATAATAACTAGCATTTATAGCGCCAATTCTGTGACAGGTAATGTGCCAAGTGATTCACAAATGTTATTTGATCTTCGCAACCCTGGGTGGTAGGTGTTATCTCCATTTTACAGAGGGAACTTAGGCAAACAGGTTAAGTGACTTGCCCAAGGTCACGCAAACAATGAGGATATAAGGTCATATTTGAACCCGGGGGTTCGGACTACAGGCCGTGCATGCTATCCACTGTGCCACCTAACTGTTCTGGTTGTAAAAGGACAAGGAGGGATAACAAGGAGGGATAATCAGTATTGTATTACAGCCACAAAATATTAATAAATTGTTGTTGAGTCATGCCCAATTCCTCATGACCCCATGTGAGGTTTTGTTGGCAAAGATACTAGAGTGGTTTGCCATTTCCTTTTCCAGTTCATTTTATATAAGAAATTGAGGCAAACAGGGTTAAGTGACTTGCCCAGGGTCACGCAGCTCAGTATCTTTGGTGAATTTGAATTCGGGTCCTCCTGACTCCAGGTCTGGCACTCTATCCATTGTACCACCTACCTGTCCAATGATCAAACATAGAAGATCCATTGTCTGGATCTTGGAGGATTTAAGGAGGCACATGGAGGCAATAATCACACAATATAAGTGGAGAGTAGTTGTAATCTGTACTGCAAGGAGTAACTACACCTATGCTATCAATATTAAATACTGATGTATAAGTATGCTTCTCATTTCTCCATTGTTTTTTTGTTCCTTCTCAAATTACCCCTACCATAAAAGGCAGAGTAGTATAGTGGAAGGAAGCACTGCACCTGGCAATCAAAAGACCTAGATTCAAATTCTGGTTCTGCCGATTATTAGCCTGTGACTAAGGGAAAGTCATTTTGCCTTTCTGAGTCTGTGGTCCCAATCCTCCCACAGGCTTTTTGTGAATTGTAGAGCACTATGTAAACATGAAAGGTTATTACTGAACCACATAATCCACACAAGAAGGGTATAATAGAGGCCATGGTTAAAACAAAGAGAAACCTTTGCCAGTTTAGAGACATGAAGCTTATCTTGGAATCATAAAATTTTCGAGCTGGAGACCACGGTAGCTTTGGAGTCAGAGGGCCTGAGTTCAAATAATCTCTTTTGACTCTTACCAGCTAGGTGCCCTTGAGCACTTCATCTCCCTAGGTCTCAAACAAGGGCACTGGAAGAATGATGTCTCTTCCAGCCTCTACGTTTATGGTCCGGGGGTTCTGGAGATCTACTCCACTGGTCTCAAGCTCAAATTGCATGTTAGTTTTATCTACGATATCTCCACCTATTGCAGGTGGGGTAATTCCCTGAAGGTAAGGCCTGTGGTGCTATATGCTACACTGCACGTGTGTAATAAGATGTGGCTTCAGATTATTGAAGGACACAAGGCAAAGAGTTTGGGGAATAAATACTGCAGGCATCCAGAAATAAGCAGTTTAAATACCAAGGAACCACAGTTAGGATTCATACAGAATCAAGCAGCTTCTACAATAAAATGAGAAATCCTAGAATATGATACTCCAAAAAACAAGAGACATGTTCATGACCAAGAACTTCCTCTGAACACTGAGTATCCTACAGAGCAATAAAACAAACAAAAAAAACCCCACACTTTTTTTTTTAAATCCCACACTTCTAATGGAAGAGGACTTTTTAAGCATTTCTGATGAAAAGACCAGAGCTAAATAGGAATTTTAAAATACAAACTCCAAAGAAACCTAGAAAGGAAATTCAGTTAAGCAATTGGAAAGACACAGTGTTAACATTTTGATAGGGGAAACAGAAACAAGTGTCCTTTCAGAACATCAATGTCTTTAAAGCAGAGTAAGACAGTTAAATGAAAAAAACTCATCCTGGGAGTGGATTGTTCCTGTTTTGAAGGTTCTGAGAGGGGAAAGGAGGGTAAAAGAAGGAATGCATTAGTGGAGCAAGGAGAAAGGGGTGTAAATTGGGGTAAGAAAAGTATACAAACATGAAGAGGTGAGAGCAGTGGTCATCAGATGAACCTCACTTAACTGGAAAAAAGAAAGAGGTCTAAACACACATTCACAAGGCTTGGTGCAGAAACCATTTAACTTAACAGACAAGCAAGGATACAGAAAGTGTTCAGGAGAGGTTAATAATTGGGAAGGGTCAAAAGCAAAATGAACTGACTGGGGGAGGGGGCAAAAGGGGAAGCAAAGAAATAGACTCTTAAGAGAATACCTTAGATCACTAGTGTAAAACTAAAATAGAAAGGGTTCCCTGCTGGCCACATAGTGACTAAAAATCCTTTCACAAATTAACATTATCTCTGTTGCATTATACTTATTTTGTTAAACATTTCCCAATTACATTTTAATCTGGTTCAGGCAGCCTGGGAGTTTTGCAGTCACTTGCAGTCCATAGGCCACAAGTTTGACACCTCTACCTTAGATTTTCTTTGTATAACTGAAGAATGGCTGAGCAAATTGTGACACATATGAATTTAATGAACTATTATTGTTTTACAAGAAATTACACAAGGAATAGTTTCAGAGATATCCTGGGTGCACAGTGAAGTGAGAACCAGGGGATCAATTTAAACAAGGTCAGCCACTACAAAGGAATACAACTTTGAAAGACTTAAGAAGTCTGTTCAATGCAATGAACAGCCACATGTCCAGAAGACCTATGATGGAGCATGTTACCTACTTGCCTGCAGATGATGGACTCAAAGTACAGACTTTTAAAAAAATGGACATTGCATAGATTTGTTTTACTTGACTATCCTTAATCATTACAAGATTTTTTTTCCTTTCCCTTTTTATTTCTCTGGCTAACGTGGTGGCTGGGAAACTCACAGGGATGGAGGTTTAGCAAATGGTGATGCCAAAAAAGGGCCTTTGTAACATTTTCAAACGTAGAGAACGTAAAGAAGTTGAGAAGTACTGATAAAGGAAGTTTTGAAAACTTAAAATTTATCATACTTCTTTTTTTAAAGCAAGCAGAAGATTCATATAAATGCCCCTTTTTGTGTTCTGCTGTGTATTTTTTTTTTTTTAAATCAAAAAGGATTAGACTTGTTCTTTGCCTCAGAGGGGTGAACTAGGCCCAATGACAATTTCATAAGGCAGATTTTGGGTCCCTTTAAAGAAAAACTTCCTAGCAATTAGAGCTACGTGAAAGTAGAACAGATTATCTCAGGAGGTAGAGAATTTTCTCTCACAGGTTTTCAAACAAAAGCTAGAAGACTACCGGATGAGAATTTTGTAGAAAGGGTATGAGTTGAATGGCCTGGGGTCTCTTTCAACTTTAAGGTTCTTATGACTCTGATGTCATGTCCCAATGCCCCTGAACACAGAACTTAAGCACCTACATATATCCCAATTCATTACTTAATTGACTTAATGTAATTTATAATGGCTCTTGTTGCTTCTTGCAGGTTAAGTCTAATTCATTACATCACAACTCTAGCTAACTTTATTTCCATAATTGAGAATACCATTTAAACCAGGGATCAGCAAGTTAAGAGAAGTACTATGCCAAGTTGCTATTAATTTGCTCCCTTACGATCTATGAGTTTTAACTAGCTCATCAGTTTTAGGGGGTAGGCTCTTATACTTGGCTTTTCTCTAAAACCTTAGTCACTGTGACCAGGAAAGGGAAAAGATAGCTCTCAAAACATCAGTCCCACTGCTTGTCATTCCACTATTATAGTCTCATACCACTGGTTCTAAAACTTTGCCAAATCTGATCCTTTTAAGATGCACATGTCCTCCTCCCAAGTTTCTCTTCCCCACCCCCTATCACTCCTTAAGGTATTACCAACAAGGGTTCGTTGACACGAGGCTAAGATTAAGAATGGGATAAAAGATAGGTCAGAATAGGCTTGGGACACTGAAAGAGCAAGAGGAAGGAAAGGGATTCTGAAATGGGAGAGAGCATTGAAAACAATCTTTGCCTGGGCTTCTCTCTATACTGATCTCTGGTTTTGGAACCAGGGTATCTCACTTTGTTCACTCTGACCTCCTTTACCAACGTATTGCCATTTTTCCGCCTTTTTAAAAAATATCCCCAATTCTTAGCTCTTAATAATGTAGGTTTTAAGACAGGAGGGACGGACATCTTTTTAGGATGGGGAAACATTAAGACATATGGCTTCTATGATGCCAAACTCTACAATTTGGATTCTGGATTTTACGCTCATAGTATAGTTATTGTATATTACAATGCAAACTCACAATGAGAAGGCCCTTATCACTTTCATATAATTTTTAGTCATTTCTCAGAATGCTCTCCACGTTGCCTACATTCTGCACTGGGTTGTGAAGAAAGTGCCTAGTAAATATCAAACAATATAAATGAGCCGTTATTATTCCAACAAAATTGAATTTCTGCCATTCCCTAATCTCATCCAATACTTTCATAACTACGTGCTTTTGCTCATATCCTATCTCATGTCTGAGACTAATTCTACCCCTTAGGCCCATCGCTGAAATCCTTCAAGACTCAGGTCTGCAACCACCCCTTGAGAAATGTTCTCATAGACTGAACCTTTCCTTTGTACTATGTCACATTCGTTCGTATTAGAGTGATTTCTGTAGTCTCATCTTCTCCACTGGATTCTAAGGTCCTTGAGGGAAAGTTTAATTTTTATTTCATCTCTGTACAGTTTACAACCAAAATGGTGCAGTACAAATGGTCAAGGAGCTCCACAGTAAATTAACAAAATAGTTGAGGGCCAAATCTTAGAGAGAAGAAAAAAGTTTAAAAACTAAAGCTTCTATTTAAGTAACAAAAAAGAGGTGCCACAACGACTAGGCTCCAATTTTAATCCAATTCGTGGGGCATCGCTGGGAAAAATTTCTTTGCTGTTTCTCCACAGTAAGAATTTTGAGTTGGGGTATATACAAAATATCCATGCTACCAAATGAAAGGTCACGTTTCCGCACGAGGGACTTGGGTCAAGGGTTTTTCTACGAAGGGAGGAAATTATCTTGGGTGAGATCTGGGCCGGCTGTTACTATTACCTGGAGGACGGGAAACGGGACGCGTTTGGCCAGCTGTATCGGGGCCAGTCGGTCCACAACCGTCCTCCAAGGTGGGCCCCGAGGCAGCCCCGGGGAGCGTCCGCCCCACCAGGTAAACAAGGCCACGCCAGCCCCGTGCTGGTATGCATGAACTCTAGCTCGGCCACTGGGAGCTCCCCTTACCTACCCTCCTCCCTCTGGGTGGAGGCGCAGGGGCCACCAAGCTCGGGCTCGGCACCATTCCCCGCAGGAGTGTTTAGCACGCACAATAGGGCGAGTCTGCGAGGGTCAGCCCCCGAAAACCTTCCCGATGGGGTCCGGCCCCACCTAGCCGGGCCAGCTCCCCGACGCCGGCGAGGAGCCCCAGGCTCCATCCGGGTGTCTGGCCCCCTCGACGAGCACGGGCGCCTGAAGAGAAAGAGCAGGGCTCGGGGCGGAGACTGATGGCTGGTCACAAACAAGCCCCGCGATCCCCTCCCCCAGGCCCGGGATCCGCCTGCCGCTGGGGCCCGGCCCTGGGGAGCCTGACTCCTCCCGCGACAGCGGCAGCGGCGGCGGCCCTGCCTCCCTTCCCTGTGGGCCTGCCCCGCTCCGCTTCCCCCGTCGTCACCCGCCTCCCAGGCTCCGGGCTGCTCTCAAATCACCTCAGAGAAGGAGGAGGGGGCGAGGGAGGCTCAGCCCAACCTCCATTTTTTCCCCCGACCCCCATCACCTCCAACAGCCAAGGAGAGAGGCCGCCTGGCCCCGCCGCGCAGGCTCACAGCCCCGGCCAGCCCCAGCACGCCTCCCCCTCCCCCACCCGGCCGCCCCTCTCCGCCCCTTCCCGGAGCCCGCCCGAAGCCCGCCTCCGCGCCTGCCCACCATCCCGCCTGCTCTCTCGCTAGCTCTCGCGCGCACCCGGGCGCCTCGCCTCCGCGCGTGCTCAGTAACTGTCCCCCGAACAGACCGTCCCACTTCCCCCGCCCCTCCGCTGTTTGAATATTCTAATGAGGGAGCAGTCTTCAGCCTATGGAGGAGTGGGGCAGCCTGTCACATGGCACGGGGACGTGTCAGGGGGGCGGAGCCCGAGCTGCCCCTGCCCGAGTTAAAACCGGAGTGTGAGAGAGAAAAGCGCTTCAGTAGCGAGAGGGGCCGAGAAAGTGGTGACACCGCCGGGGAGCGGGGGGAGTCCCTGAAACTTCTCCCAACAGCCCCAGGGCCAATTTCCCCCCCTCAGCCCAACGCCCTCTTCGCCAGCTCCCGAGTCCCCACTCCCTGCGCCGGGGGTGGGGTGGGGAGCCAGGCCCGTCTCCCGCTGGGACACACACAGGGGCCGGGAGCGGGGACGGGACCCCCGAGGCGGGTGGACGGACGGACGGACAGGCAGGCAGGCGGACAGACAGACGGCCGGGCGCCCGGCCCAGCAGGCAGGCAGAAGGAGGAGGTGGGGGTCTGGTGGGGCGGCCAGGGGCGAGGGGAGTTTCCTCTCAACTATCAAAGGGAGAAACTCCCCTCAGCCGGAGGAAAGACCCCGACCGTGTTTTCCTCCCGAGGGCCGCGCTCCCCCGCCCCACGTAGCGGCGGCCGCCGCTGCCGCCGCCTCCACCTCCTCCACCAGCTCCACCACCACCACCATCTCCTCCTCCTCTTCCTCCACCACCTCGGGCCCCGGTGTCCCCGGCCAGCACTATGCCCATCTTACTGTTCCTGATAGACACGTCCGCCTCTATGAACCAGCGCAGCCATCTGGGCACCACCTACCTGGACACGGCCAAAGGCGCGGTAGAGACCTTCATGAAGGTACCGACTGATCGAGCCCGGTGGCAAACACGGCCGGGGCGGACCCGGGGAGCGGACGAGGAAGGGGTGGGGGGGGTGGCGAGGGTGTGGGGGAGACCCGGCTGCGGGAAGAGCCAGGCGTGGGGACCCCTCCCCCCGCCACCCCCGCGGGCGAGCGGGCGCTGGGGATTTGGGGTCGGGCGAGGGGCTCCGGGCGCAGACGGGAGCCGGAGGCGGGGGGAGGACGGGGTGGACCCTGCATATGTGCTGTACGGTGGGGAACTGGGGTGCTCGGTTTGCCTGCGATGATGCCTCGTAACCCAGGCTGTGTGCTTCCCCTGCCCGCCCTGTTCTCTCTCTTCCCCCCCTTCTCCCGCTTCCTCGCAGCTCCGTGCCCGGGATCCAGCCAGCAGAGGAGACAGGTATATGCTGGTCACTTTCGAAGAGCCTCCGTACGCTATCAAGGTAATAGCCCCCGCCCTCCCCGCTTCCCTCTCCTTCGCTCTCGCCGGAGCCTTGCCTTGCCTTGCCTTCCCTTCCTTATTCCTTCCTCTCTCGCCCTGCTCCCCCTCCCCCCTCCCCCATCCGCCGTGGCTTCGGGCCCTTTTCCCCCCGTCGTTTTTTCTCGCCGTCTCTCGGCCCCCGCCCCCTTCCCCCCCCCCTGCCCTCGATACTTCTGGGGCCGAGAGAAGAGGAGCGGCCGCGGCCGCGACCTCCTGCACGCCGCCCGGATCGGGCAGCCCGCGGCGGCGGCGGCGGCGCTGCTATCAACATGGCCGACATTTCCCCCTGTGTGGTGTGAGCAGCAGCGGCAGCGGCAGCAAGGCACTGTGGGGGATATTTATTCAAGTTAGAGAAGTGACAGCGGCGGCGGCGGCAACTCGGGCTCAAGTTTGGCATTAAAGGGAAACGGGGTCTCGAGCCGCCTGCGGGGCCCCGCGGGGCCGCTCCCGTGCCCGTCGGGCCGCCGGATCCGGAGAGCCCGTGCGCCCCCTCTTTCTCCGCAAGTTTGGGGAGACGGAGCGAAGAGCGCTTCGGGAGCGCCGGGAAGCCGCTGCGCCCGAAATGAATGCCCCGGGGACTCGGCCCGGCCTGTCCTGGGGGGTCCGGGCGTTCCTCTCGGCTGCAGGAAGGCGCCCCGGGAGGACTCGGGGGGTGCGGAGGGGCTCGTTGGGTTTTGCCGGCTGCTGTGCTCGGTGAAGGACTGGCTCCGCGGTGGAAGCGGAGCAGCCCACTGTGGGCCGTCCGTGTGTACCTGCCCGCCCGCCCGCCGTGAATAGTTGAAAAATAAATAATTTTGCATTTCTCTTTTCAGGCTGGATGGAAAGAAAACCACGCCACGTTTATGAATGAACTGAAAAACCTTCAAGCTGAAGGACTTACGACTCTTGGCCAATCCCTAAGGACAGCTTTTGATTTATTAAATTTAAATAGATTAGTAACTGGCATAGACAACTATGGGCAGGTAGGTTGAATATTAAAGTGGGGAAACTAGTTCATTTTCCTTTTTTTCGAAGAAACAGTTCCAGTTCAAAAACTTCATAATATAACATTTTTAAATGTACCTACTCTTCAAAGCAGATATAACTTGGGGGGAAAACATACACACATTAGGGGTACCCTAAGAATAGTTTTGTCTCCCTCATGTTATTCTTGAAAAAGCATTTGTTTTCTGAACTTCGATTCCTTATTTAACAAGCTGACATTTTACTACCCTAATACAGTTTAAGAATACTGAAATTAATCTGTGATTAAGAGAAGGAATTCTGTGTTGTCCTAACGTTCACCTGCTTACTGTAGTGCTCCACTGTGATCATACGTACAGCTGTTGTGCTGACTTTGAGGCACGGGCCTTATTAGTTGCTTAGTGGCTTTCTTCCTTCTGTTAGTCAATAAAAAAAAAAAGATAGGGAATTCGACCTCCTGCACCAGTGCTTATCCATTCCGTGTATGTTACTTGTCTGAAGGGTAAGAAAAGTACACGCTCACCCAAGTGCAGACATCTCAAACAATCTCTTGAATACATTAGGATTTCTTTTTGAAGGATCCAGAATTGGCTTCCACTGGCTTTAATGAACTAAAAATGTTAGGTCCAGAGGACAAAAAGGCTTTTGCTCTTTCCTAAGAGCTTTTTTTTTTTCTTTCCATTTAACCCCTTGGGTTTCTCTGGAAGCTATGGAAGAACCCTTAACCCCTAAGTCCCTGTATTACAGCTGCTGCTCATCAGTTTGAGGATCAGACAAGACCTCTTTTGGAGCCTGGCAACATCATTCTCTAATCAGCGTGATGGTTCGATATGGAGTAATCAAGTTGCTCCATTAAAACATTCCATGAGACTGTTGGCCTGAGAAATAAAAGATCTGCCTAAGACCCAAGAGGTTCAGTTGTTACCTGGAAGTGCATTCCACTCTTACCACAGGGATCTGTTATAGTTAAATATCTGCCTTTGCTCCATTCAGCTCCCATGAACTCCCATGAACCATGACTGCCAGTTAGTAGGACTGTTCTCTCCCACCTTGCTTCTTACAAACTAAATTTAGGAGAAGGAGCATACCTGAATTCAGTTGAGATAAATATTTTTTCTATTCCCATAGGGAAAAGTGATATTCATTTCTCACAAGGCTACTATGCTAATTATTGAAAAGATGAACCTCAAAATGAATTTTGAGAATATAGCTTTCAATGTAATGTACTGTTTCAGAGTCTTTAGTAGCTGCATTAGTGTTGTCTACTTGTATTATGTGTGTTTTTTTTCTCTATATCTATTGCAGTCCAGTCTCTTCTCTGTTCCCTGCCTCCAACTTCCCAGTTCACTTTCTGCTAGTTCTCTTCAGTTAATAACTACTTTTTGGTTAAAGAGTTTGTGAATTTGTCGTTGGTGCTGTGAAAGGGTAATGATTTTCTTTTTTGCTTTCTCATGGTAAAATATAACATGCCCTTTCACGGACTCAAAATTCATGTAATTGAATATATCACTCCCTGTTACATTTTTGAAGTTGTTAGTATATGAAAAACTAACATTCCTTATTCATCATATGGTATGGAGAGGCTTGTGTTCATTTTCTATCTTGCAATTTCCAGATAGAAGCTTTTGACTGGAATACACGAGCATTTAAACCCAAACTTGATAAAAGTTTTTGGAGTATGATGGTTCTGTTGTATTTAGCATAGCTAGGGTAGGGGAAGAGCCCTTGAGATGATGATTCGAGTTTTAGCATGTCTGAATTTTTGTAGGGATATAGGGAATTAATGTAGTTGAGTAGTACAGCTATAGGCCTATTTTGAAGAAAAGCATGAATTTAGAGCACTAAAGTGCTCATATTCAAGATGCTTCATCATGATGTGAAGGTCAGCTTGGTCCCTCAATGGTTATTCCAGTTTGATGATAAGCTGTGACAGGTCCTATCAGGATTGAAAGGCTTTTGACTACCTAGCTAAGTGATGAACTGTATTTTTCATTTTCAAAAGTCAACCTTGAGTTCAGAGAGAGCCATCACTAGGAAGTTGGCCACTAAATGGTGAATTTTTTTGGTGCCACATCAACTCAAAAAGAAACTTGATACTCATCTGATTTATGGAGGGTTTCTCCCTATTGATAAAATGGATCTTGGAGTTTTGAACTAAGCTTAGATTCAGGAAGTTTATATAAATACTTTTAAGTGCTGTACTGGTACAGGAAAAAATTGAGACATTTCTATTTAAGAAACTGAAAAAAATTTCCAAATGAAAGCTTAAATAATTCAATTTAAAGGAATAATGATCTTAGATGGTGAAGTCCATTATGAAATATTTTTGTATTCCTCTACATGTCTGTCAAACTTCTGGTGTTTTACTTTTCTCTTAAACTGAATATATAAATTAGTAGGATTTTGAGCCAGAAGAGATCTTTGGGATCATCTTTTTTCCAAGCTTATTTTACAGATGAGCAACACAGATCCCAAAATGAGCTGCCTGTGGTCATAAGGCAGTAGGTGACAGTAACAGAATTCTAACATGGTTTTGGATAACAAAGCCAGTGCTTGTGTGTCTGCACATATACATTCAAGCAAAAATATAGTATATCTTAATGTGTGATTTGAACCAAAAAAACTACTGGAAAATTTTTTTCATCACTACCCATTTTGCCTTGTTGGAAATCTTTTAGTTGTACAAGTAAAACGCCATTTTTGGTGTTGACCATTGGCAGAATCTACAAGCACATATTGTAGAATTGAAGTTATTAATGGAAAACGGAATATTTCTTATTGATAGTCCCTAAAAATACCTCTGCCCAATCCTCTACAATAGTATGTACTAAGCACCACTCCCATCCACAGTTGAATGTATTTGATTAAAAAATATACAATCACATGAATTTATTTTTCAGTTCAGATATTTTTCTCCAAATGTGAAACTAGTGTGATAACCAAATTTTTCTTGTCTAGTTATAGCAACATCTTAATTCAAAGTGTGATGATACATTACACAAATGATACATAAAGCATCTTATCATTAAGTTGCTATTGGAGATCAATTTTAAACTAAAATATTCAAAAATATGCTTTCAAAAGATGCCCTTTCCATATTCTTATTAAAGATCTGAATCTGCCTTTATATATGAAATTAGGACATGTTTAAAACTTAGGAGGTTAAGTTAAAGTGTACTCTAATCCTTAATTTTCCATTTCCTAGCGTCACTTGTTAGCGAAACAGATTTTAAAAAGAATTTGTAAGCTGTATTTATTTAGCTTTTCATCCTTTATTTTGAGGCTATTCTCATTCGAAACTTCTCATTTTTATCCCTGACTTGGTATCTTTTTTCATTCCCTTAACTAGTGATGTATAAAAATTAGTACATTCACATGCTGTGTAAAATTTGCCTACTTAACTCTTACACTATTAAAAGGGTAATGCTTACACTTCATTCAATAGCTAATTTTAAAATTCATGTGTTTAATAGAGTCTCTGGTCTGCCTTGGAAATGGGAAGACCCAGGTTCAAATTTTACCTCTAATCCATAGTGTGGGCAAATCTTTTAATCTCATTTTGTAGCCAAGAAACTTTTAATTAAGACTATATAAATTAAAGATGCATCATTGGTGGAGGGAATTTACTCACTGTAGAAATGACAGTTTTTTTTAAAATTATTTTTATGAGCTTTGATAGTCCTATTAATTTTTTATATAAATTGATTATAATCTTGAATGCCTAGTTCTTATAATTGTTCAAGTATTTAAACGAAGATGAAACTAGATTTTCCAGGCTATGTGTATATAATGTGGAATTCCATTTTAAAATTTAGCCATTTGAGGGGGAAAAAAAGGACGTGGGTATGTGCCTGGTGCCTTCAGTGCCTAAAAATGCCTTTTTATTATTACAATATTTTTCCATTTGTTGATGAAGTGATGGAATTTAAAATACTCAAATTGAAGGCTCCTTAGGTTGAATTACCTCATTTAAACATTTTATTCTCCTGTTTGATATAAAAATCCATTTAAATGATGGATAATTTTATCTCCTCTTATCCATGAAATTCAACGTTGAGCAAGTATCCACTTCTGTCAGCATACCTTCTTTTTTTGAAGTACTGTAAGTCTGTATTTTTTTTGCTGTAGTCTTTTTCCCAAAAGGAAATAATTGGAGACAATCAAATATCCTATGTTCATGAAAAGAGTTTAAGCCATTAGTGTAATGGTGAATGGAGCTCTCTATCTCTGTACCTTTTCACTGCACTCAACACAGTTATTTTCCTTGTTTCATACAGCTGCATACATTTTCTCCAAAATTTTTTCCCCAGAAGGTAGATTTTTCTGCTACTAGTAGTTTGGTATAGTGAGAAGAGCATTGTGCCCATGGGCTTTGGAGGTTGGATTATTGCCCCAACTTTCATTGATTTGTGTGACTTTAGCCAAGATACTTAATTAACCCTTCTGTTCCTCAATTTCATCCACTGAAATGGAGAGGATGCAGCCCTCTCTACTCGCCTCATGGGGTTGTGAGAACCATGGGAGAATTAGGATTTAATTCAGAGCATAAAATGCTATACAGATGTAAGGCAGGATCATAGATTTAGAAGTGGAAGGTTTTTTGAGATCATCTCTAACCCCCTCATATCATGTATATATGAAGAAACTAAGGCTTAGCAACAGGAGGACACTTTGGCAAGTAGCTAAGCTGGAATTTCACCTAGTTCTAATAACTGCAAAACTGACATGCTTGGATCATTAAGATAAAGCATAGAGGAGTTCCTAGAGGTCGTCAGGCTTTATAGACGGACACTTTATTGCTACCAAATTCAGTTCCGTTGCCAATCAGAAGTGGAATCAATGGTTATTTTTATAAGTGATTTTACCCACTGGTTGTCTGATTTTTAAATTTTTTTGGTTTAAATTTATAAGTAGAAGCAGGAAACATTTTCTGCTTTACGTAGCTTTACATATGCCTGAAAAATATTTGGTTTTACTACTGAATTGCGTGAAAGCACAACTTTTTACTAAAGCTTTGTGCAGTGTAGCAGTAATACACTGATAAAAAATAAATGATAAAAAGTGTTGCCAAAGAAGTTTGTTGCTTAAAAGCATAGAATAAAAAAGGTTTTCCTGCTTAAAGCGTGTGTGTGTATACATTATATATATATACACACACACACGTGTGTAGTATATGGAAATTTAAAGGTACATATTTTAGAGACTGTGTTGCAAACATATCCTTTGTTTTATAGATTGTTAATGGTTTTCTTACTCAGGAGGGCCCCTAAGCACTTTTAACAGCACAGTGTTTAAAATGAGGTACACTTGTAACAAAGATGAGATCTAACCCTATAGTGGCTGTGATAACTAGATTTACTGTGTCCTTTGTTCAGTCATTCACTTCTGTCCAGCTCTTGGTGACCCTGTGGACCATAGCATGCCAGTATTATCCATTGGGCTTTCTTTGCAAAGATACTAGAATGGTTTGCTATTTCCTTTTCCATTACTATTTATTACTGTAAACAATTCCAAGGGAAAACTTATGTCATTAGACATTGAAGTATTAAAAAGTCAAGCCTGAAGGTCAAATATTTGAACGAAAGCAAATGGAATATTCTAAAACTTTTTTGGGGGAAAAATCAAGGTGTTAGGAGAACTAGGTAAAGTTGCTTGGGATAAATTTTACATTTTAAACTTTAATTATAGAAATTTCTTGTACACTGTCTTGTAATTTGATCTCTATAGTTTAAATAACTCAACCACATTTTTCATGATTCTGAATCACCTTGATTTTGGTGTATGGGCCTGGTTTGGGGGAGGGAGAGGGAGCAAGTACTCAGGCCATCTAACCTCATTATTGCCCATTGACATGTTGAAACAACAATGCCTAACTTGAAATGTATACAGAAGTTCCACACATTGCTGAAAAAGTGTTTTTCCAAGGAATTGTCTATTTTATCATGCTTATGAATTTGTAGAATTTGAGATTATTTCAGCGTTTTATACCAGCCCCAGGTGAATTTCTCAGTTTAAGACTTGTGGCTATTAGGTGAATATATGAAGGGTTTTGTTTTTTTTTTAGTTGAAAGGCACAGTTATAACATCTGTACCACTTGATATTGTGAAAGCAAAACATTTTTGCTGAAAAAAGAGTACTACTCATCCTTTTGTATTAATTGCTTGGCTTGACTATTAACCTATATGTAATATTTTAACTATTGTAGCACTATTAAATTTTTCTTTTTACTAAGTAACATTAAGTACAATTTTTTGTCTTATTTTGGTTAAATTTTTTCAGTGAGGAGTGTGTTGAGGTGATTTTGGTTTAGGATGTATAGATAATCTTGAATTGTCTTTTAAATATTTTAAGAGAACTTGGCATATTTGAGGGCATTATATGATATAATAATTTTTTTCAAAGTTTGGAAGTTACATCCCTATATTTCAACTGAAGCTGACAGTTTTAACTTTTCCTAAAGCCTTATGCTAAATAGAACAGCTGGATTTATGAGTGATAACTCAAGGAGTTTAATATTTGATTTTCTTTAAAAAGGAAGCCTAACCATGGCTCTTGGAAATCCATACCATATTAAAGTAGTGATAACTCTGGATTATAGTAGTATTAGAATGTATTTTTTGTGTGTTTTTGGCCTCAGAAGTTAGTTTCTTTCGTGATGTTTTAGATTTCATCATTGGAAAGCCAGATTTGAAATGATTTCATGGATATTGTTGAGTTCTTAATGGGATAAGAGGTTACTAATTGGAAGGTGTTTGTGAGAGTAGCAGAAGAGGATTCTCAGAAGATAATGTCCATGTGAAAATGAGTCTCTGTAGGAAGTTGTAATAAGCTGTTGAGCAGTGGCAGAAGAAATCTTCACTTGAAGGTAGAGGGTAGAATCTCTTGCCACTTTTATATTTAAGTCTTAGACATAATTTAGGCAAGGTTGTTGAATTGTAGGACTTTAAAGTGCTTTGCAAGTAAGTGATCTCATTTAAGATTGAAGTTTCACAACTGAAATTTACAAGAGATTTCCCCTTGAGGCATTGTCATTCTTGGGATCCATTCTTAGTTTATAAGCTTCATATTCCTAGCTGTGGGTATGATGTGATTGTCAGAATAACTTTTCCCCCTCAAAATTTGAGTTCAAGTCAAAGATTTGTTACTACAGTTATGTAACTTTTAAAATCCTTTTTATTATGTAGTAGGTATGAAGACATTCAGACATACAGTTATATAGGTTAAAAAGTCTAGTAGCAGTAGCAGGAATGTAGTAGTGTTGCTTTGGTATAGCAAAGTATTTGTTTCATGATAAATTTACCACCATATTTGTATATAGACTAACATGTATTTCAGAAACTTTTAAATTATTTAAATGGATTACTTTATAAAATCAAAAGATGCTTTTGTTGAGTGGATTTGTGCTAGGCGTCTTGAGCTGAAAGAATATTAAAAAGATGAACTTCAGGGTTCCTTAAATTAAGTGGGGAATCCCATGTGAAATGTAAAAGTCTTCATGATCTTCACTTGAAAAAACTTGGAAATTAAAAGAAGTCTGTATGTGTGAGAAACAACTTGAAAAGTATCTAAGAGATCGTTCCAGTTAGCAATAAAAAATGTAACTAATGAATGATTAGCCATACGTGACTAATCAAATGAGTGGAGGAAAAGAAAGATTCAGTTTTTGTGTATTTGAGAGTCTTGAATTTAGGATTCAAACTATATCTAAGATCGAAAACTATAGTTATTAGATTATCCTTTATGTCAAAAATAAGCATTTTGTAGTTTGCTTATCTGTGTTCCTAGCTAATGAAGGAGATTCATCAGAAATATTAGATACTACCTGTAATCAAAATATGTTATAGGTATAACTGAAATTTGATTCCTCAAGAATGCCCCTCTTTAGATTGTTTAGTCTAAGCACGTGAAGTATATTTGTCAGTCGTTTTCATCTACAGAGTACTTTGTGTCAATTTTACAACCACTTACGCATGTTGCGCATAGGACCTCTACATACTGACCTAAACGTCTGTGTGTACATACGTATGTATGCACTTGTGTATGTATTAGTGGTATCTCAAAATTTACATGAAGGTGTAATACCCTGGAAGAGGAAGTATTTTGATTTTGGAGGCAAGTTTTGAAAGGGGGATTATTTTATCACAGTATTATAGCAAAGGTGGTGTTTGCAATATGGGCATATCATAGCATTTTTGTAGGTTATCAGTTGCATGTAATAATAGTTTGTGGAATAACCAAAATCCAATTTACCCACTCATGATAAGAATTTGACTTCAAGGCTCTTGGGCACATTTCAAAGATAAAGTTGTTGAGTATGTTGCTTTGGGGTGGGGGGGAGTGTTCAGTGTTATTTTAAGTAATATTTTCATTTTGAATGCTTCTTTTCAAAACGTGACCCAGGTTTGAGTTAATAAACCCGCAACCTGTTCTGATAATTGCCAAATTCTATGCATGTGTGTTATGGTTTGGGGAAAAATTAATACCAGTATTTCTTCCAAAATTAAAAATAATAGAAATTGCATCGCTACCAACTTTTAAAAACAAATTTTCTATCAGTCTTGAAGTTGTCCTTATGAAATTCCAGTTAGAATCTTTCCCATCTTTTGTTTTTGTGCTCCATAGTAATGTTCATTCATTTCAGTTGGGTTCCACTCTTTGTGACCCCATTTGGGATTTCCTTGGCAAAGATACTGGAGTGGTTTGCCATTTCCCTCTCCAGCTCATTTTACAGATGAGGAAACTGAGGCACCTAGGGGGTTAAGTGATTTGCCCAGGATCACACAGCTAGTATGGCCAGATTTGAACTCTGGTGTTGCTAACTACAGGCCCTGCCATCCAATTCACTGTGTCCCATATCTGCCCAACGGCAACAGTAGTAATAACTGATTACTGTATAGCACTTTGCATACATATTTTGATGCTCAAAATGCACTATCCTCATAGGACTAAGTATGTCCCCAATTTTATAGAATCAGAATTGAGGATCAGAGTGGTTTATTGATTTGGTTGTTGGTCACACAGTCAGTAAGTGTCGGGAGAAGATTGAACCCCTTATCTCTCTAACCCCCAAGTCCAGTTAGCTTTTCACTAGTGTTACTGCTCCTGTCTCCTGTGAATCATGTACAATCCTCTCTAATACAGTAAAAAATAATTGTGTCAGATTTCCCATCTCATACGTAGTGCTGACTCAGTTGTTTCTTATGTAAGTTGTTTTCTTGATTTTAGTGAATGCATTTAGAAGGAAATTCCTCTTAAAACTTTAATTTTTTCATATGTCACGTTGAGCCAGTTGTACTTGCCATCTCACTGTTATTACCCTGTTCAGTAGTGGGACTAGTAGTTGAGTTAAAGGTGCAGTTCAACCATAATATTTTGTTTGTGATAATATGGGCCTTCCATACTGTAAATAGATAATGTATAATATGGATCAGTTTTTAATGACATTGTAAATTGAGATTTGCGGAAATTGAATCTGGTCTTTTGACACTTGTTTAGCTTCCCATGCCCATTGCAGAGCTATTTTTACGTTTTCCATTTTTTTCTCTGCCATGTTACTAACTTCTTAGTCATTTGTGTGATTTCATGATTTGGATTCCTTTCAATTTAGGATTGTCTATCCACTTACTTTAATATATTTTATAAGTGTATTTATATTTATGATTAATAATTATTCATAAATGACATTTTACTTATACACTAATATTTTCGCAGTGTCAATCTGTCTGACTCCACATTGGAAGCCAGATCTGTTTGCCTCCCAGTACTTTTTCATTTACTACCATATCTAGCAGTCTGTCCATGCTGTGGTAATTGTGTCCAAAGCTATCAGGATTCAGTTTAAAACTGAATATTTTAAGATGTTTCAAATTATTAGTCATTTCCATTCCTTTGCTTTGATGCATTAATACTAATACTATCAATTATTGAGTTTCCTACTATTAATTTTTTTCCACAGAGCCATGAATGATTCTTTAATCCTTCTTATACTTAGATTGCTTAATGTTTGATCCATTATTTAAACAAAGTCCTGAATGTCACTTCTAGGACATTATCTTAAGTGTGTGGCTCTCTTCCCTATTACCCCACCCCCTGCCCCCCAAATCTTGCCTTTCCCCATGTTCTCCATCCCTCTTAGCCCACTCTTGTCTAAAATGCCATTTCCAAAAGAAAGCTTTTCAGTACTGGAGTAATGGGATCCAACCTAGATATTGATTGTTATTCATTTAATATTCACTTAAAAGAAATAGTAAATTGCTTAAATATATAATTTAAATTCTTAAATGTATTCTAACTACTTGGATTTCTCAATGTTAACATTTAATTTCTCTCTTCTCCCACTCCATTTTGAGTGGAAATCAAAATTTTAAAAGGCTTGATTTAAGACAAATTACCTAAAACTTAATCTTTGTAAGATTTCAAAGGATCATAGATTTAGAAATGAGAGGAATTGAGAGATTTGGGCTGGAAGCCCTTTGAGGGCTCTCTATTACTGAGAGTCACTAAGGGCAGTGAGAGATAGTAAGTGACTTGGCCAGGGGTCACGTGAGAAGCTGGTTTATTTCAGAGGCAAGATTTGAACCTAGGTGCTCCTGATTTCAGGTTAATCTTGGTTTACTGTACCACACTACCTTTTATTGTAATATTATTTCTGATTCTAAAACAGGTTTTAGCAAAAACAAAAACCTAAAACTTACTGAATATTGGAAAATGATCTGTGCAAACAAGAGTGTTAGTCTTGGGAGATAGATTGAACACATGCAATAGTTGTATCTATGAGTTTTAATACTGTGTGTAATTGTTGTTCTATGTCATCGATCTGCGATATGTTTGAATCCATGTGATTAATTCTTCTGATTCTTAAGAAAAATTTTGCTTAATAGTTGGATTTCTATATTGTTGCACCTTCTATGCAAAGATAATATATTTGGAAATTGCTTTAGTTTTTCATGAAACTAAAAATGAACATTTGTTAGGTAATTTAATGGTATCTAATCTCTTCCCTTTTGTTAAGGGAGCAGGAGTGAGATGGATCAGAAATGATGAAATGTAAATTTCTAAAGTAAATCTGATTTTTAAAAATATTTTCTTTCTTTAAAAGTGAGTACTTCTAAGATAACTACTAAATATTATGTGTTGTATGCATTTTCAAATTTTTTTTTAAATTTAAAAGTTGTCAGATCAGCCTGGTACAGTAGAAAGAGCATTGAATTAGAGGCTCTGGAGTAGAGGATCCTGTTTGAATTTCTTGTCTGATACGACCAGTAACCTTGAGAAAGTCATTTAATTGCCCTGAGCCTCAGTTTCCTCATCTATAATTATAAAATTAAGGGATCGAACTATATGACTCATCTCTGAGGACCCTTCTACTAGAGGAGCTCTTTATCTTGGGATTCTAATTTTGTGTGTGTCATAGACTCCTTTGGAAGTCTGAAGCCTATGGACCCTTTTTACAAAGGAAACTGCTGAAATACACAAAATAAAGTATTAAACAAGATCATAGACTCCAGGTTAAGGACCTCTGTTAGATCCCTACGAACAGTTTATGGATATATACCCTGAAATTTCTTTTTCTTCCTCCTTTACCCACTGGCCAGCATGAATATCTATTCTTCCATATAAGGTTTATTAGTTAACAACTTTGTCTTTTAGCATATCCAAACAAAGTCATTGTTTAAAGATTTTTTTTATTTTGTATACATTATGTCAGATGCATACCAGATTTACATTATTATTTGTTTTGTTTTCACTTTTCCATCCTGATTTCTTTTGTAGGTAAAATTTCAGTTGTTAGAGAATGCTTTCATTATAAATTTGTCTTACGTGCTAGAACCACAAAACACATAGTGATAAAATGGTGGTTGGGTTTTTTTTTTAATAGCGTATGAATTTAAATTTATAAATGGAATAGGTAGAAAAAAATTACCAATGTTGTTCCCATGGATATACATAGATAAAATGAATGAAATCAACATTTTTTTTCTGCTCGTCTCATGAAGGTGATTCTTTTTGTTGTTGACCTTTTTTTTTTTAAAAAATATTTTTAGTTTTCAACATTGATTTCCACAAGATTTTGAGTTCTACCCTCCCCCCACCCTAAGGTGGCATAAATTCTAATTGCCCCTTTCCCCAGTCTGCCTTCTCTTCTATCACCCCCACTCCCGTCCCCCCACCCCCCAACCATCCCCTTACCCCTTACTTTCTTGTAGGGCAAGATCATGGACATGATTCTTAACAGAAAAGTAGTCAAATGAATTATTTGATTTTTTTTTTAGATATCAATGGTATGTATGTCTAAAAATATTTTTCCATATTTCATAGCCCACTCATTATGTATAGGATCCCTAGCAATTTGAGAAAACAGACCTACAAACACTTGTGATTGTTTTTGTTGACATTTTCTAGTTATTTTATTTTTATATCAAAATCATAGGATCATAGACTTAGGCAGAAAGGACCTTAGAATTCATGTTTTTTGGGGGGATAGTCATACACCCTCACTTTGCAGATTAGTAAACTGAGGCCTGGAAGGAGGTGTGAAGTATCTTGTTCAGAGTCACACAGGTTAAAAAATGGCAGAGCTGGGATTTGAACCCCTCTGACTTCAACCTCACTAGAGCCCTTTTAATTCATATTGACCAAGTAGAGTTTTCCTAATGATCTTAATAGTTGGCATTGTTTCAATTTAAAAGAGATTACAGAAGTAATTAATGCCGAAATGAAATACTGAAGCCTGTACATTCATAGATATTTGGAATTCTATGTGGAAAACTAGTACAATTAGCAAAATGAGATAAAACTTCCAGTTTGATATGGTGTAATTCTCATCTGAAATATGTACACAGCTTTGTAAACATGTTTGATAGATGTATGACATATCTTTTGTTGGGTGGAAACTTGTCTGGAAGAGATGTTTTGTGATTAAAACAAAAACTTTTTAACCCATCAGAGACCTAATGCTAATTTCACTAAAGGAAGTGTGGATATTCCCTCTTATTTTTTTGGATAAAGGCACCCATTTACTCATAGCAGATGTTTTAGGTAAATATTGAGTTCCTTTTTGCCTTTTGATTCTTTGTCTTATAACCTCAAAATGCAGTTATGAAGTAGAAATTCTTGTGCCTAATATATTTATGACTGTCAATTGTGCCTGGGATTTGGATAGCTAAGGAGTATGCCTGTTGAGTCTGTCAGAGTATACTGTTTAAAAAATATTAGAAAAAATCAAGGGGTAGCAGTTATGCTGCTGTCTATAAATGATCTCTGGGGACTAACAGTAATGCCCAACTGTAGATTAGACTATTTGCTGAGCTTTGGAGGTCTACTTCATAATCAGTTTAGATGCTCCGTTTGAAGGGAAGAACCATCTCCTTTATATTCTTGGTTCATCAACAGGTTTGCTCACTAACTATTACTTTAGAGTATATGCTTATCAGTAGCATTCTTATATTTTCTAACCCCTCTCCATTCAATGGACCCACCTTTTAGGCTGCTTTTTAACTTAGTGCTAGTTAAAATTTTTGTTATGTTTGCTACCAAAGTATCTATGTTAAGGTTTTAACAGATATTAAAATTGTGTTATGGTTGCTACCAAAAATATGCTAAAGTTTCCTTTGATTGAAGCATACCAACTTAGTTTTTAATTTGAAATCTATATTCCTAAGGTTGTTGTCCTACAAAGAAACTGCTGGTTGGATTACTTATATTTATTGGTTTGTTTTTGCTATGCTAACTTAAAACAAAAGCATCCTTTCTATCTTTTCCTAATTCTTTTCAATTATGACTTCTGTTGGCTTATAATAAATTGAATATTATAAATAAGTTAGTGTTTCTAAATAAAAACTTGAAGTAGAAAATGTTAGCATATATATGGATATGGATATGTATATATACATCTGTACATATATTTTATATCTATATAATATATATCTGTATATATTATATCTATCTATATAAAAATGGCCTTAGAGATCATCTAGGCTATGCCCTCATTTTCATCTGCTTCTGGATTCTGGGCTTTGCCAAATTGTATAAGGAATTAAAGCCTCAAAATTTAGTAATTAAATAAACCATAGAGTTTGACATGGAGGACTGTGCATGCACCTCTTCATTATTTTAGGCCAAGGATAGTGCAAGTATGGATAGCACAAGTCACTTATATTTTGTATATACATGGCTTATATAATACACTGTAACTTGGGATTTTGTATACAACAAATTAATGAAGAATGAAGCCAAGCTGAAGATTTCACTCAGGAGGAACTGGAAACCTGTCCATCCAATTAATCACTCACCCTCTGCTACCTTCTCGTATTGGGGTTAGTATTAGATTGATGAAAAGCACCTAATTTAGGTCGAGTTTTCCTAAGCTTGCCTATGTATGGGTTACCTTTCTTGGGTACAGGGAAATTAAATATTTTGGTTTGAAAGAAATTTTTGATAGTTTATTCATAACCCCTCCCCTAATCATAGCAATTACAGAGGCCTGGCTTAGAAAATCAAGCTCCTTTATTTTACTCAAGAGGAAGCTGAAGCCTAGAGAGGTTATGACTTGCCCAAAATGACATAAATACTATGTAGCAGAGCCAGGATCAAGAGAATCGTAAATCTCATTTGAGGCCCTGCTAGACTGTAGGCTTCATTAGAGCGGGAATGAACAATTCTAGACTGTTAACAGAAGAGCTAAAGTGCTCAATGGTAATATCCTTAAGGCTGAATGAAATCGAGGTTTGTCATGGATATGACTAAAAATGCTAGGTATTAGAAATTGACTGTGGATCTAGGTAAACGTATGTAAGAACTGGAAATGGACCATCATTTTCTAGTTACCTTGACATTTTTTTCTCATGATAAATTTTGTATACATGAGAAAAAACACAAAGCAGTATTCGGTGATGAATTTTGAATAGTAAAAAGGCAATGTGAATTTTATATGGAAACCCTGACTGTGGCATAGTAGAATGAGAGCCAGAATTGGAGTCAGGATCTGGGTTTTAATTCTGCCCCCTGCTACTTGACAGTGGAAAATTTTAAAATGCCACCCAACCCAAATAATTAACCTGGCAACATTTGAAATCATTTTAAAGAAGTTATTTCATAAATCACAGGTAACAGATACCTGAATACACTAGTTCTTAAAACTCTACCTAGTCTATTTTATCTTCCCATGGTGGAAACTTTGAATTACAGTAGACACTTAGAAGAGTTAAGAAACTTGTCCAAGTCACATAGCATGAAACTGAGGTTTCATCTAATTTAACTAATGCATTCATAAGATGAGAGTGGTAGGGAGCACCTCATAATTCTAGGTGTTTTGAAAGCTGGAAAAGTTTTTTTTTTTAATATAGAAATAAGAATCTTTTGAAACTTGATAATTTTTCCAAATTTCTTGTTTTTCTGATTTGCACACTTGCCCTTGAAGAACATATCTATTAATATCTTAGGTATCAGTCTTCCTGGTAGAAAGTACCTTCCTTCCTCTTTGCTGAGACCAAGACCACCAGATGGAAGGAGAGAGGGAAGGTGTGGTGTGTGTCCTGTTTGTCTGACGTGGGAGGGGTTGTAAGGTGGGGATCCTACCCCCTAGAATACAACTTTGCCTAGCCAATGCCAATCCTTGAAGTTTTGTAATAGTAGCACTGGTAGTAGTGGTGCCTTAACCCAGTGGTATCAAACTCACATAGAAACTGAAGGCTGCTGATCTTGTGGGCCACATTTTGACTTAGTTTTTAAATATAGTGTAATATATTGCATTTTAAATTATTTTGTTAAATATGACAGAATTACAAATCTGGTTCTGGCCACACTCAAGTGTTCCTAGCCCTTGTGGCAGGCAGGTGGCATGTTTGGCACCTTTGTCTTAAACTGTTTACCAGTTTCATGGAGCATGTTGAGAACCATTGCAGTGCTGTAGGCACTCTTCAGTACTAAGGCTAGTAGGCATGTTGGACAACTGGAAACACTAATAGATGGCATTTACATAGTACTTTACGGTTCTCAGGAGACTTTTCACAAGTTATCTAAGGCAGGTAGAACAAGTATTTTCTTCAGTTTCCAGCAATGGAAATGATTGATTCATTGGAGATATAACTGCTACGTTTCCATTGTAAGTTTTAAGACAGTCCCTGTTTATGTACACACACACACTCTCATACTGGCAGGAATTATGTGGAATAGGTCTCCTGGAGCTAAAAGAACTAGTTGGGATTTTTAATAATTGTGCCCCTATTTCAAAAGTTTTAAAAGTTAAAAAGTTTACTTTCATAAGCTACTTTTAAAAAATTTTCCAATGATCTCTCTTTTTTCTGGGGTCAGTTTATGGAAGAGGGAGGCAGTGAGGAATTTGAAAAGATTGTTTTTAAAAGCAAATTTTGGGTAAATTTTTTCTTTTTCGTACAGAAGGCCTGTTAACTAAATGATAAAAAATATAATTGATTCACCATAATTAAAGTATGAAACAACTTAACCTCAGGTGGTGTGGTTTAAAGAATTAATCAAAAATACATTTTATTAGCTTTTGACATTTGGGGGCATTTAGGGGAATTAGTACTTCTGTATGCCTGTGACCCACATTTAAAAAAATTAGAATAACTCAAAATCAAATTAACTCAGTATACTCATTTGGAAAAGAAAACTATCAAGTGCAACAGTTAACTGCCATCTTTTAGCAGTTGTGAAGGCTTGATACCGGAGGAAGCAAAACTTAATGGCTCAATTGAGGTATGAGATTTATCTCTGTGGATTTAATTTTATTTGTATTATCAGTAAGGATACTTGAGTTAGCTTTATTACTTTTTATTCTTTTTGTAACTAATTAGAAATTTCATCCCACAGTTATGACATTACTATTAGTACCTGATTGTTTTCTCATGTTCCTTTTAATTTTTCATTCATTTTTAACATCTATTTTATGTGACCTAAAAATTTGAAAACATTTATGTAGGGAATCATCTCTACTTCTGTAATGGAATACAATTCAATTTTATAATGTACCATAATTATACTATAGCTGCATTATGTGAACAAGTAGAACATTTGTTAGCTAATTGAATACAGTGAAAAATTTCATGTACTTAGAATTTAAACGTTTTAATTACTTAGCAGAGCGATAACATTTCTACTCTTAAGAAATACCGTAGCAGCCCTTTGAATGAAATGAAGATCCTCAGTTTTTCCTGTGTGCTTTTCCTTGAGTTCTGTGTATTTCTTCACATGATGAAATGATAGCTCTAAGGTATACTAAGGAATGCTGGTAAATAATCTAATGGGGCTAGCTATAGCTAGAATGGTAAGTTAATGTGATCATACACTACATAGTAACCAAAACTTTCATGGACTGTTTTTTTTGTCAAGAAATATAACATGTGAGAGTTTGCCCTGTTGAATGATAGTAGAGAACAAGGAGTGATGTAAGTTAACTTTTAGTCCCTCTACTGGCAAACTTTTTAATAGCAGAGCTTAATTTGGGGGGATTCTCTTCTGTTGTTATTAATTCGTTAGTATTTATTAATCTATTAACATGTCAGGCCCTTTGCTAAGTACTGGTAATGCAAAACCAAAATGATAATCCCTGCCCTTAAGCAGCTTACATTCCATTTGGGTTCTGATTATTTATAACTTGGTAGAAAAAAATGCTTCCAGTATCCCACATTAAATGAAATTAGAAAGCCTTCATTTTAAAATATAAATATTATTAATCTCTCTATTTGAGACCTTATCAAACAGCCTATTATTTTGGAGATAACACCATTGTCTACCAGTATTGGTTTGGTTTATCAAATTTTAACTGTAGCTTAGACTTTCTGAATGTTGGGTCATTTTTCTTAAAAAAACTGATCCTATGGTACCTTTTATTTATTTATTTATTTATTTTGGGTACCTATTTTTTTAAATGTTCTGTTTTGCCACTAGGAGAAAATAATATGAAAGTCAAAATAGCATGTCATGAATTAATTTATGGACAGACTCCTGAAATTGCAGAAAAACTTAATATTCTTGAAGTAATTTATCCTGTATGTTTAAGCTCTTAATAAGTCAACTTTTTAAAATGATTTCATTTTATGGAGAATCTGTTTATCTGACCCAATACTTCTCATAGATTTAAATCTCTAAAGTGATCTTAGAATTCATGAAGTCCAGCTCCCTCATTTTATAAATAAGGAAAATGAGACACAGAGGTATTTTTGCTTATACAGGGACACATGGCTAGTAAATATTTGGGGCAGTAGTTGAACCCATGGTTTTCTTACTCCACAACCATACTCTATCCATTGTGCCACTGTACTGCCTGGAAGGATCACAGTCATTTGTGTAGGTTTCATGGAACAAAAGTCTGTTTTTGTGAGGAAGGTTGGTTGCTGATTAAGGCTTTTGAATTTATAGTTATTTAGGTGGGTTCATATTCAGGTTTAGTTGAATAGATATATTCAAAATTAATGTTCACTTTATCCTAGAGAAGTTGTTCTTGGGTGAATGGAGCAGACTGGTGGAAAGTTTTTGCTTTGTAATTTGATATTGACTCAAGGGATAGGTAAAAAAAAAAAAGAACAGATGGGGTTAAGCACTGACATGACATACACTTTTAAGTAATATGGCATTAGTATAATTTCATTAAATAGCATATATACTAGAATCTTATAACATAGATTAGATGGGGAGGTCAGTTTTGAATGCCTTCTGAAAAGGTTCAGTTAATGCCAGAATAATTTTATAGGTGGTCTAATATTATAAGGTGATCATATGTTATGGTCCTTTGAAGATTCATTATAGTAAGATTTAATTTTTTTCCTAACAAGTTTTTCAGCATAACTTAAGCAATTTTTAAGCTTTATTTTAATTCATGTAAATTAAACATAAACGAAGCAAAGATGATGGTCTAAGTGAGACACATTTTGGATATAGTTATATTGGGGATTTATTTTACTTGACTGTTTATTAAAAGGTTTTTTTTTCTTATTTCTGAAAAGAAAGAAAAATGCATACTGATTTTTAAAAATATAAAAATTCAACATATTAAAAGTATTTTATATGTAAGATATTTAGATGGATAGTGAACTTTGTTGAGATCATTTTGAAAGGCAGGAGAAATAATTTCTTTCAGAAGTTATTTTTTTCCTGGCTAAAATATATAGTAAAGGGAATAAGAGACTAGCTGATTTTTGTACATACATTTGTATGTTTTATGTGTTGAGTCTAGCTGGGGGAATGGAATGAATGTATGAAAGAATAACATGATAGAAAACATAAAATTAAATTCTGAATTCTGTGGCATACTCTGAATGTAGAATTTCAGAGAATTGTCAGTGAAGTCTAGGGTACTCAGTGAAAGTTTAATGGATTACAAAAGACATGACCTGAACTTTTAATCACAAGCAGCAGTTTGGGGAGACAGAGAAGATCTCATTGAAGAGTACTATTATGAGCAAAGCCAAAGAGGGAGGAATGAGAATGCCCAGCTCTTGGGACGGACCAGCCTAGAACAGGATAAAGGTTAGAGGAAATCAGTATGTTGGAATCCCTACACTAAGGCAGGTTGTAGCTACAAACCACAAATAGAGTGTTACTTTTAGATCTGAGAGGCTAAAAAGATTGCCTGTGTTCAATGTGCCTGAGGTGTGGGCTTGGGCTTCTTTAGGTCTTGCTGAATCCAAGTTCAGGTCTCTTTCTTTTGCCTCTAAAATTAAGCTATTCTAGGAATTGTTGGAGAAATGGATTGTGGTTGGATTGTTTTGGCAGATAAATGTAATTTGATGTAGAAAAATAGGAATTACAAGTTTCTGAGCCACATAATGATGTGAAAGTCATGAAAAATATGAACTGATAACAATACAGATGATGATTTCAGGAATGTGTTGAGAGACTGTTGAAGTAACCTAAAAGACTTGTCCTTGAATTATGGTAGCAGGAATGCAAATCAGGTGTGTCCATGGGAGAATTGGTTACTAAATGTATAAAGATTAAAATGAAAGAATAGAATGAGCCAAAGGTACAGAAAATACAGGGGAATGAAGTTACTATTGTCAAGGAATTTGAAAACACATTGTTTTGGGAGATAGGATGAATTTGATTTGAAAATAGTTGGAAGTGATAGTGTAACATCCAAGTGGAAATGTCAGGCAGAGATTAGGGGGAGAGGTGTGTGTGTGTGTGTCTGTGTGTCTTTACTACCTCATTTTAAAAGCCTTGACATTAGTTTTAATGTTTAAATTCTGTTTTGCTAAAAATGACGGTAAATAGATTTGGTGTCTATAATTATACAATAACACCTTTTAATTATGTTTGATTAATTCATAATGACTTAGACATTTTATGAGAGATTTTCCAAATTCTGTTTATAAAGTTGCCATTTGGCATAAAATATAGAGTAGTTAACAGGAATCATGAATTAGATTTTGTTTCCATATCCGTAATTGTGCCTGAACTCTGGATGTAAAATGAGAGATGATAATGTTTGTAGTCCCAATTCAAATATGTATTTAGAACAAATGCATACACACACATAATATACACATATACATACACACACACATATATATAGTGTACATATACAAAATAAACACTTTGAAGTATTCTTTAAAAAGCAATATGTTTTTAATGATTATTATTAAAGTTGAATGGAAAAAGTCTTGAATTAAAAAAACCAAAACTTTTTCCTTAAAGAAATTGGTCGTCTTTGTAACAGTGTTAAAGAACGTAATGAGAAGGAATATGGTGTACTACATAGAGAGGTAGTAGCTTTGCAATCAGAAGACCTGGGTTCTAATCCTGTCCCTGGCACATTTGTTCTATAACGTTGGATGTACATATGTATATATAATAAGTACAAAATGGATACCAGAAAATCTTTGTGGGGAAGAAAGACACTGGCAGTGAAAGGGTAGGATTGAGAGGGACCAGTACAGGTCTCTCAGAATGTGGTACTTGAGTTGAATATTGAAGGAATTTAGGGGTTCCAAGAGATGGAAGTGAGGAGAAAGCACCCCAGATATGGGGGGCACCTAGTGGAAAGGTAAGAGAGCATTTCCTTACTGAGGTCTTTATGCTGATGTATATTGGGCACAAGTCCAATTAAAGAAATTTGAATGTTCTGCATGTTGAAGGTTTGTTTTAGGTATTTATGAAGACCCTAATTCAGGAAAAAAGCCAACTATAAGCAATGAGGCTTTTTAAAGGAGAATCTGCATTTTGTTGTTTTTAGTTTTATATGAGTAGTATAAGGCATTAATGATCTATAATTATTTAACAAAAAACCATTTCTAAATTGTATCCCAACTACCAAATTTTTGTTTTACAGAATTTTAAAATTAAGCATATAGTGTCATTGTATCAAATGTTCCCCTTAATCTACTTATTGTAGCATTTCCATTGTTGACATTGCTATTTTGTTTCTATATGTATTCTTGTTGTGGACAGTGTTTTCCTGTGGCCATTAATTTCCATCTAAAACTTAGTTTTCAGTATTATACTTTGAGCTCTTAATTGTGCTTTTATTCAGCAGCCCTAGTGTTCTTGCGGGGAGTCAGTTATTTTCTGTCCTTCCACCTCTTCTCTCAAACATTCTTTGGGTACCTAGGACAGATAGCATGTGCTTATTTCCCAAATGGAATTTTTTTCATTGAAGCATTTATTGATTTCCTACAGCCAGAAATACTTTTTGCCTTCTTTAAAATTTAACACTTTGTACTACTTTTATTGAACTTTTACATTTTACCTTGTATTTATAGTTGTATTCATATTCCTGAAACTCGCTCCCAACCCCCAGCCAGCTGCCCTTGTCTTTTCCCCCACCCCCAGTTACCTTGTATTTATTTTATATACACTTAGGTATATGTAATGCCTCTCTTGAGAAAATGTAATGTACTGAGGGCAGGGACTTGATCATTTGGTCTTTTTGTCTTTACTGCCTCATATCATCTGGCACATTAGGTACTTAGTAAATGTTTGTTGATAGAGCGATCTCTCAGATCTTACTACATGTTTACATGCATGTTTAAGAATGGCAAGATTTTTAAATATTTGATTTTAAGCCAGAAATTTAGACTAAAGCCTGATTTATTCAAAACTTATTGTACATAATAATCATAATTTTTTTTTACTCCCTTAGGGAAGAAACCCTTTTTTCCTGGAGCCAGCAATAATTATAACAATTACTGATGGGAGCAAGTTGACTACTACCAGTGGAGTCCAGGAGGAGGTAAGCTTTGCTTACTTCAGCATTCATAATACAAATGCAGTTTTAAACAATTTTTGTATACAGTCAATTCTTGGTTGTCTTCTAGTGGACTATATAATCTTTTCAGTTTGTGATAATCCAAAGCCATCTCTCTCCCATTGCATATTTGCTAAAAGTCATTGGAGGGTGTGGGGGGGCAGGGTTGGTAGGGGCAGGTGGAAACTGCTTTCTAAAACTAAATGTGGCATAAACCGTTTGTCCCCTTGTATCTTGTCATCTCCATTAGCATGGGAGAATTGAGGGTTGACTGTATGCAATTTAGTAGGACGAGCATCTTGAATCTCTTTTTGGCATAACATATTTATACAGAAGTAGCTTGGATTTCCTTTTAACCTCCAAAAATGAATCGCTTATTTTTTGGGAGAAAGAAGATAGGTAAAAAATATTTTTAAACTATAGTCTTCTTAATTATATATAGCATTTGCTTGAGAATCTTAACTGTTAACCCTCAGATTATTTACTGTCTGTATGAGGGTTTGAATAAGAAGAGAAAAAGTAAATATTTAAAGCATATTCAGTAATGTTAGACATCTAGCTTGATAGTCACATTAACTAATGAAATTACCATAGAGTATGGAAATATGGTATTGATTTATTAGAGAAGATTGCTAACTTTTTTTCTTCTGAATTCGCCAGTCTACACTGAGAACAGGGACCTGAGACTGTGGAAGTTAAAATTTTGTTTAGATTACAGTCCAAAATTAAAGAGTCCATATTAGTAGTTTAAAAATGTTCCTTAGCCAAAATTTTGAACTATTCACCTTTCCTGGCAGGAATTGACATATAGGTCATTATTTATGTCAATGTTGGGGAATAGAAGGCATGTGTAAATGTAACCCACAGATAATACATTTTACTTATCTTTCTATTTTAAACTTCTTTCTACCTATCTTTTTCTGATAGCTGTTACTAAGTAGTCAGATTGAGTTTGAGTTTTATTTCCATCTCTATTGGGCTTTCTTTGGGAAATCTGATGAAAACATGAAATAGCCAGAAAATGGGAGAAGATCGTTTTGGTGTGATAAGCATTCTTTAAACATTATTCCCTAGTTTTACTAAATTAATAGGTCTTTCTTGATTTTCTTTTTAACCTTTTTGGTTGACTTCGTATTATAATTGAAAAAATTGTTCTTTTTGCTTTCTACTTTTAACTTTTTGTGAGGAGTTCATTTCAGTGTACATATACATATTTGTATCTGTGCATGCATCTATATATATATACATACACGTACATGTGTATACATATATGCATCTATGTATGTATACATATGTGTATATATGTGCTTTTTGCCTTTCATAAAATATCTTTTGGGCATACAATTAGGTTTTATCTGACAAATCGCTGTCTCTCTGCTTTGGTTGGACTATTGTCATTTGGTCTTCTCTAGCCCTTTTCTCATATATGTATATATTGTACAGTATTTTGATTTGTGAGCTGACATTGGGATGTATTCTGTTGTTTTCTTGAGAAATATTGGGAGAAGTCTGATTGTTGACTTAAGTTTGAGAGCCATTACATGGGAGAAGGGCAGGAAAGGTGCCCTGTGTCAGTATCATCTGATGAGTTATACTTTTGGAAATATGTATATACTTGTGTGGGAAAATAAACTTGATGTTTCTGAACTCTTTTTTTGTAAATGTTATTTGTTCTTAGTTCTGTTAACATGGCTGTAAGAGGCTGAGTTGTGTAGTTTTTGTTGCTTGATATAGTACTGACTCCTGTTGCCTTTTCGTCATCTTTTTTCCTGGCAATTTCTAAAGTAATGAGTGTAGGGATACTTTGGGGCTACATAAACAATAGTATGAGTTATGCGGGGCAGCATGGATTTTTTCCCCCCTGTACTGGGAGATTTTTTACCAAAAGGTCAAAAGAATCAGAAGTGATCACTGATAATCTTGTAATGCTGTGAAAGATCTAGGTATAGTGGTTAAAAGTAGAAGGATCCATAATTTCCCCTGCATAATGATGTGACAGATGTGATTTGTTAAATTCTAACAAATGGCTTAGTAGTCACACACTGATTCTTTATACATCATGACATAAAAACTTGTTTTGTATATAACATTTCATATTTCATTTATCCTTGCCCTTTCTGTATAATAATTTAATGATTGCTAATACAGAGATCTGATGCTTTTGATTACTTAAGGTAGATTGTTAGTGTCAGTGATATATTTAATAAATTTGGTGATGAAAATACAGTAATAACACATTGCTAACACTAAGCTGAGGTATTCTCTAAACTCAAGATTGGAAAATTGGTGTTTTCTTCTAATAGAATTTAGTTGGTTATCACACCAGATTTTTATTGTTATGCTATTCTCTGATGAAATATTTGGTCTGTTTCCATCAGGACTGAGATTTTCTCCATTTTTGAGAAGCCTCTTTGGACCCTGCAAACTATATTGATACTATGTTCTAATGGTATATGTGTTTGTTTTTTTAAACTGTGAAACCTGTGGAATTGATTTTAGTAGATACAGTGTGATATATTTTGATTAGTTGAAGAGATTATTCACTTCTGTTGACCAGAGTACTCCTAAAGCAGCTGAAGTTCCCTTGGAGCTTCTTCACTGCATGTGGTTTAGTTAATTATACTAAGAAACCATTTGGCTTGATTATTTCCAGATGAGTAATGAAAAAAGGGAAAGTTGGAGGTTTTTTCAGATCACATTTTAAAAGGAAGCTATTTGATAATCAAAAGAGAGATGTATAATGCAAATGATGTTGAATATTTCCTGGAAAGACAAGAATTCACTGAAATATCTCTTATTAGTGAACACTAACTGGCTACACTACATTGGGTTGATTCTTCCTTTGTCACATCTTCCATATTTGTTATTTTCTCTCTGTTCCTATCATTCAAGTAACTTGCTGGCTCATCTCTTTGTCTCCAAGGAAGCAGCACACCACTTCCAGAATCATTCTCCTGAAAAACACATACCAGTCATTTATTCAAGAACTTAGGGTACTTTCCCTTTGTCTGCTATGCCTGGATCTAAACCCTGTTCCTTTTCAATGGCCTCTATAATCTCACCACATCCTACCTATGTCCAGCTTTATTTTCTACTCTTCCCCAACACACTTGCTGTCAAAGAGTCTTTACTGTGTCCAAAGCATGTTATGTGGATTCCCCTTCAATCTTTTGTCTATGCTATGCCCCAACCCTGTAATATTCACCTCTCTCCTTTAAGCCTTTGTAAATTTTTACACATCTTTGAGAATCTTCATCTCAAGTTGTCATCAGTAATAACAATAAGAATGCACACATGGTTTTTTAGGCTTTAAAATTACTTTATTTGATCCTTAAAATAATCCTGTTACACAGGTAGTAAAATTTAATTATCCCTATTTTAACACTGGGAAAACCAAACCTCGGTCATAAGGTTATGTTACTTATCCAGGGTCTCATGGTTTGTGTGATAGAACTGAGATATGAATGTGATACTTTTGAACTCGAATCCAGCCATCTTAGGTAGAAAATCAAGTTAAAAAAAAAAAAGTAGTGTTTTTTTCCACTAGACCCCACCGGCCATTATACATTTAGAGTTTGCACCACAATACCTACCAGAGTGCCGGATTCATAACATGTGCTTGGTCAATACTGGATTGATTGATCCGAGACAAATTAGTGTTGTGGCCAGTAACCTCTAGGGCACACTTTGTACTTGTGAGCTTTAAATTGACTGTCTCCATTTATCTGTGACACTGCTTTTGTTTACCTTCAAGACAGAGCATCAAGAGGAAGGATGACCATATTTATAAGCTCGTGGGAAGCTATATGGTTCTTGTATGAGAGCAAGTTCATGCCTTTATCTCACAAATTAAGGAAAAGTTTTGACTTTAGGCAAATGTCATACAAATTGTAGTGCTCTTTAATAGGCACACACACATATATCTACATATAGATATATCTATCTATATCTATATCTATCTATATCTATATTTAAACACAGGAAAGAAACACCTGTGCATTGTAGCAAGTGAACTGTTAAGTTTTGTAAGACTTTAATACAATTTATTTGTGTGATTTGAGAGGAATGCACATTACTCAAAGACAAAATTATAGCTGACGATTGTAACTTCTAGTTGATTAGCCATAATTTATCTTTTACCTTGAACCAGTTTTCTGTTAAATTGTCATTATTTACAAAGTCTTATTACAAAACAAGCCATTTATGGAAAACCATTCTTTATTGTTGGCTTAGTAAATTACATGATTGATCTGAGTAATGATCCACATGAGGCAATATCTTGTTTGACAAAAGGCATATCTTCTGTGACATTAACTAGTAAAACCATTTGCCGAGGTGGCGGAGCTGAGTGATACCTTGTTTTGTATCCCAGATTAAGAACTTGGGATGTATGTGATTGTTCTGTTTTAATCTGTGTTTCATTTGATGCTCAAGCGTATTGTATGTTTCTCTAGAACATTAATCTAGCAATTTACACATAAATATGTTTAAACTTTGGGTGACACAAAATCTGCTAGAATAGTTTTCTAGTTGACTGGAAGTATAGGTTTTGTACGTTTTCTGGCAGAATCGTGTGAAGCTTACATTTTGCGTTTTCAGTCCTCTCACTGAGTGATTGGTATAGCTCAGAAAAGATACTAACTCTCACACAGCCAGTCAGATTACAATATGGTAGTCAACTAAGATTTTGATGAGCTCCCTTGCAGCCAAGCTCACTTTTTTCATTGCCTGTCCTGCTGATAACAGATCCTTTTGTATAACTGATAAATACCATTGCTGCAGAACTGTATTATAACTACAATATGCATCCAGGAGGACGTAGTGAAGATACCGTTCAGTATTCAGTCCAGAAGCTCTACTAGATGATTCTCATTAGCACATAGTGGTGAGCTTCCATGATAGGCACACCAATTAGCATTTTAAAAAAATTCTCATAGATGGCAATAATGGTTTATCTTTGAAATGCAAAGACATGTGTCCATAATTGTGTGTGTGTATGTGTGTGTGTGTGTGTATATTCATTAATGTGAGGATTGCTTTTTTTTAATCAAAACTTTTTTTTTTTACAAGAATTGTTTTGATGAAATTTACAGTTGAAAAAACATGTATTGTGCTTGCTGATGACATTAAAGGCTATTGTTTCTCATTCGTTTTCCCAGTAAATATTATTCAGGTTGATCAGGTATGCCAGTGTTTTTGGCCTAAAAACTCCTTTATCAGATTCTATTTCTAACCTTCTCACAGGGCCCAGTGCATTAATTTATAAAGTAGATGTTTAATTACGATACACGTTTTTTTGTTTGTTTTTTTATTTTTTTAAATTTTTTTTATTTTTTATTTTTTTTTACGATACACGTTTACAGGAAATATCTACAGTGAACCTAATTCAGTGTCTTATCCTGTATCTTATTTTGGTGAAAGAAAGGACATAAACTAGGCTTCTTAGAACTTTATGTTGTCGTTAACTGCTGATTTCCCCAGACTATTTCAAGTTACTTGGGTGGGTTTTTTTTTTTATTCTGAAAAACTTGACTGTCAAAGATCTGTAATTACACTGTGCATTTTTATACTACCTCTAGCTACAAGTGTCAGGTATTAGTTTCTGATTTACTGATTTCTGTCACTACCCAACTTTTAACCTCTCTGAGTCTTAGTTCCCTTCTACTTCTTAAAGTCTGTTTTCTATCTTTACAATGTCTCTCCTACATGAGCTCCTTCCCACTTACACAGAAGCCGCGCTGGCTCAGGCCTTTGTCACCTCTCCTGGGTGGCAGGAGCCTTCTGACCAGTCTCACTGCCACATGTCCCTCACAAACCAGTCCACCCCTTCCCCAACCTCCAGGAGCTCCCTGTTCCTGTCACAGTCGAATAGAAATCCCTTGTTTGACATTTAAAGCCCTTCACTACTTGGCCACTTCATACCTTTGTTGGCTTCATTCACTTCCTGACTATACTGGCTTTCTGGCTTGTTTTTAACCCCTTGGATACTCCCATCTTTATGCCTTTTCACTAGCTGTTCTCCATACCTGGGGTGTTCTCCTCTGTAACTATTAGTTTTCCTGTCTTCTTTCAGGGCTTATCTTGAATGTTACATTTTGCATGAGTGCTTTCCCATATTTCCTATTTACCCTGTATATACCTTGTATGTTGTTTAGTCATTTCAATTGTGTCCAACTCTTCGTGATCCCATTTAGGGTTTTCTTGGCAAAGATACTACAGTGGGTTGCCATTTCCTTACCCAGCTCATTTTATAGATGAGGAAACTGAGGCAAACAGCTAGTAAGTAAGGCTACATTTGAACTCAGGTAGATGAGTCTTCCTGACATCAGACCCAGCACTCTAACCACTGTACCACCTAGTATCTGGATATTTATTTGCATATTGTCTCTCCATTAGAATTTGAGGTTTTTTAGGGCAGAGCCTTTCTAACAACATCTGATACACTGGTTATAGGCATTGTCAGAATTTCTGTTTTAAAGGTCTCTCTTAAGGATCCACACTGATAGAAATATGAGTACTACTATGTATTTTTATTATCCAAAATTAGGTAATTAGTTCTTTACTCCTGATTTTACAAGAATAGTTTTTATTTCATCAAATAACCAAAAACTCATCCAGAATTGCCCCAGAGGTGTCAGATCTGGTCCTGGAGCATATATATTCATTCTTTATTCAACAGTATTTATTTAGCTAATGTCCATTGTGTTCAGGTAATTTCTTCCTCTATTCAGACTGCCCACTTTTATTCAATTTACTATCTGGTTGTATTTTACCCTTTTGGGGTAGAATACAAGTTGACATATTATTGCGAGCATATTGTGAAAGTAATTTTTAATATTTGAAATACATGATTTAAAAGGTAGCCTTCTTAGTTTGTTTTTAGGTAGGTGAAGCTTTTCAATTTCATTCTACTGGTAAATTCCCAATGATTTATAGTTACATGGAAAGTGTTTCTCTGATAGGATACCTTTATTTTCCCACAGTGCCACCCCATTATTCTTTCATGCTTTTCAGTGAGGTCATTTGGGAACAGATTTTGAAGTGGAATGTTTCTATATATATATATATATATATATATGTATATGTATATATATATATATACACAAATATTATTTTTTAGAAATTATATTTGTAGAATAACTGACTACTACTACTCATTAAAGAAAAATTAGAAATGTAATAACAATTGAATTAAGCATTTCTGTGATTTTCTAGGAAATTTTTTTTTTTCCCCCAGAGCGTGAAAGCACTTTGACCTTGCATTTATTGGCTTGTCAGAACCATTAAGTAATAAATATAAGAGATTGAGCATGTAAGGAAAATTTCATTTAGAAACGTTCCTTTCTCTCCCATCACAGTTTGCTTCACACAGACTACTGGTGAACTGAAAACAATATATACAGTATAATTACAAATAGAAGACTACATAAAAAATGTGAAAATGAGTAATATTAAATATAAGAACATTTGAGTTCCCAAGATAATCTTTTTGAGTATTAAGAGAAATGTTTTTCACCAACAAAGCCTAGTAAGAATTTAGTTTAGATAAAATGAATAGTATTTCAGCCTTGGGAAAATTGTTAAATCCTATAACTGGTTACCAAGTGAGATTGAGGAATTTTCTTTCAGAAAAGTATTTTAAAATAGGATAAATTCTCAACCGCCCTATATGGTTCAGGTGTTCCTGCCTTAAAAGACTAGACGATGTCCTAACATCCCTGCTGGACAGTAATTCCACATTCCAGCATCTTTTTGGCCAAACATGAGATTTGAAAGTAATACTTTTTTCTTTTTAGGAGGGAAGGCAGGGCAATTGTAGTTAAGTGACTTGTCCAAGGTCATACAGCTAGTAAGTGTGTCAAGTGTCTGAGGTCACATTTGAACTCGGGTCCTCCCGACTCTAGGTCCGGTGCTGTACTCACTCTGCCACCTAGCTGCCCAGAAAGTCATACTTTCTGAAAGTCAGATTTTCTATTCAGCTCTGGTCTTTTCACTGAGAAAGCTTGAAAGTCCTCTATTTTATTGAAAATCCATATTTTGCCTTGGAGCATGATACTCAGTTTTGCTGGGTAGGTGATTCTTGGTTTTAATCCTAGCTCTATTGACCTCTGGAATATCATATTCCAAGCCCTTCAATCTCTTAATGTAGAAGCTGCTAGATCTTGGGTTATTCTGATTGTGTTTCCACAATACTCAAATTGTTTCTTTCTGGCTGCTTGCGGTATTTTCTCCTTGATCTGGGAGCTCTGGAATTTGGCAACAGTATTCCTAGGAGA
>CM053622.1:736930422-736955716 GCA_028646595.1 Phalanger gymnotis | reverse complement strand
GTGGATGCGCTGCCTCACCAGCACTCCTCCTTCCCCAAGAACCCCCTACCTGGACTGGACTTAGATTTTCAGCAGGCTCTTCACTCCTGCTCTGATCTGCCACTTAGTTCCTCCCACCAGGTGGGCCTGGGGCCAGAAGCAACTGCAGCTGTAGTTCTAAAGCTGCCCCACCTCTGCTGCCCCTGGTGCGGTGGCCTAACTGCAAACTCCCTGTCCCCTGCAGCTTTTCCCACTAACCTTCTCTGTTGTCTTTGGTGTTTGTGGGTTGAGAAGTCTGGTAACTGCCACAGCTCACTAATTCAGGGTGCTAGGGCATGCTCTGCCCAGCTCCTGCTCTGGTTGGTCTATGTCGCCCACGCTGGGCTCTGCTCTGCTCCTCTCCACTCCCACCTCCATGCGGGATAGACCTTACCTAGAGACCATCCAGGCTGTCCTGGGCTGGAGCCCTGCTTCCTTCTGCTGTTTTGTGGGTTCTGCAGTTCTAGAATTGGTTCAGAGCCATTTTTATAGGTTTTTGGAGGGACTTGGCAGGGAGCTCATGCTAGTCCCTGCTTTCCAGCTGCCATCTTGGCTCTGCCCCCAAGGCAGTACTTTCTTAAAGGCATTTTAAAGCACTTGTATTTTATAATGGATGAACCAATAGTGGTGAGGATACTTGTTTTATAGGGTGTTGTTAAAGGAATTTATTTTAAGAATCAGTCATTCAGACTTAGACTCCATAATAGGAAATTCTAGACTATCCTTTCACCACTAATTGTTTTTGTGAAGAGTAGTAAATTATATAGAAAAATTTCTAGAAAGTAGAAAGAAAAATAGCAATTTGAAAATTATTAGGATAGTATAAGAGATTCATATTTGTTTTCCTCTTATTAAGAATATCTGATAAAGAATCCTAGGCTAACTACTCCAAAGCTACAGCCTAAAAGGATTGATTTCATCTTGATAATATAATACATTGGGAAAGCATTTTATATCTATGAGGGTTTATTGAAATAATAAAAAATTTACCTTGACCACAGTAGATCTTTCTTTAAGGAACAGTCGGATCAATTTTTTTTTTGTATTTAGTCTTGGAGTTTTCTTTTTACGGATAATTTAATGGCTTAAGTGTTTTAAATTATCTAATCACAAATTTTAATATTGAAATTCATCAGAATAATAAATGAATGTTTAATACATATATTACTGTAGGTTAGTGGAAATGGGTGTACAGTTTTAAAGACATAGACCTTCCTAGTTCATTTATGGTTGGTCATTATTATACAATAGTTAGGAATGCAAGAGGGATGTAAAAAATGGCATGTGACAGTCTTAGTAATATGGAATTCAATATTCAGATTTGATGATTGGGAAGTAATTTTTCTTAAGCTTATGTATATTTTAGTATGTCCTTAAAAAATTCTGGAATTATATTCAGTTTTAGTGCATTTCATCCTGTGAGACAGAATTTGACACTGAACCTTGGTTCTGCCAACAGGAAGAATATATTCTTGCGAGCACTCTTTGTAGCACTAACTGCCTTGGGCCTTTCTTGAGTATCTTGACTGGGTTAGGTACTTTGTAAACCTTAAACACTATGCTAATGTGAGTTCCTGTTGTGATTAGCCCGTGTGTTTTTTACATAGAAGGATACATGGGGTACATAGAAGTCTTTCTAGTACTGTACTTGGTATGACTAGTTTAGCTTTCTAGGGTCTTGCTATTTTGATACTCTCCTTCCTATTTTTTCCCATTCCATCCTTTTCTGATTTGGGATAGCAGTTTTACTTTTTAGCCATATTTTAAGAAATGTTTTGTTCAACTTCAACAGGGTATTGGAGTTTTGGTCATTGTATCGAAACAAGGCTATATTTGTATCTAGACAAGGCTATTTTGGTTTATTTCCCATACCCCACATCTTGTCTTCTCAGTTTGAGTCACTGATTTTTTCCCCTTTGTTTTGTTTGTTGTGGTTTTGATGTTTTCTTTCCTTTCAGCTGAAGGAGCAGTCCAGTGGTTTCAAGAAGTGCCAAAGTGCACTGACTGTCTCATGATGACTGGTGCCTCAGGGAGGGTCATGATTCCTGGATACAGGATCGACCTGATCCTGGATGTCACTTCAAGCAGTCAGATCGTGGGGGAAATGCCTTGTCTAATGGCTAGTCTTCCTCAGTTCTTCTCAAAAGTCTGATGCTAGTCATCACAGAAGGCCTCAGAAAAAGCCCTAAAGGTGAGCAGAGTAGAGTGTAGTTCTCTCTGGGGGCTGTGAATATATGTTGGAGAATACATTTTTAAGCACAAACTTGACCCAGCAGAACCAGGTTGAATCAGAAAATCCAATCTGATCTTACAAACTGATGTTTCATTTCCAACGTTGAGGTATTAGAACCACCCCCCAAAGTTCAAGACCCGTTTAAAGGAAGGGCTCTTGGTATGCCTCCAGAATTTCAACTCTAGGGCTCTAAGGGCGTTAGTCAAATTTTCCTTGGGTTAATTAGGTATGTCCAGCTCAGCAAGGATTGACCAGTGTTCTGGTTACATAATTTTTAACTCAGTTATTGGTTATGGCCTTTAAGAAACTATATAACACTTCTAGTATCTCCTGAACTTGGTATATATTTACCAATTCTATTCAAGCTGTTGACTTTAAAGTTTCAACAGTTGGAGAGCTTTTGTAGTACATCGTTGTTTGGTTTGGATAGGTATACCTTTCAACACAGCCTCCTTTGAATCAGTTACGGTTTTAGTAGGATCATGTGGATATTGAGGGATCCACCTTATTTAAGAATAACTTCTTGAAGAATTTGTAGCCCTATACCTATATTAGTAGAATAATGAGCCTTTAGACACTAGCAATTCCCATGGTGAAATGGGCTCTTAAATTCCCGACCATTGCTCTGAATGAAGAGAAAGGTCAACTTTTCTCTTGCATTTTAAACATCTAGCATCTATGGTCTGAATTAAGGCTTTTGGGAATAGAAACAAAGAATAAGTGTCAGTTCCCAGCTACTTCATAGTAACCTATGTTATTAACTTATATTAATAATAACCTATATTAATAATTACTAGGATGGACTTTTCCAGAATCTTTAAAATGAATTTTCTACTCTGACAAGGTGAGAGTTTGAATGATAGTAGTTGGGTCTTACAACTGAAGAATGATGATTTTTTTATTGACCAAACACTTCTACCTCTCCCTCTCTAGAGGTAGGCCCAGTATCTCCAGGTATGGATTCTCTACTGACTTGCCTTGGAAAGGCAGATAGATTTACTTTTAAGATTTGTGAGAGTGAAACTTTAATGATGCCATTCTTAAGGTGATTATTCACTTTGGAGTAAACTCGATATTAACTGAGTAGGAAGAGGTCTGCCAAAGTGGACTATATTATCAGTACATATGGAAAGTAGTGTGTTTCCTGTAGTGGCACATAGTCTCACAGTTCTCCATTTGACCTATTCATTTTTGAAGACGATGTCTAACTAGTGGTTCCTGGAGTACCTTCCTTAACACTTCATTTTTTTGAAGTATGTCTGTGTATTCTTATAACCTGTAAAGGTAGCAATGAAAGGGGAGGCTTGTGGAGAGGGAATCATCCTTCATATAGTAATGTCTAGAAATCATCCAATAGTTTTGCAGTTGAATACTTAAGGAGAGGGAGTCTTACCAAGTCCATCAGTGTTAAGTGGACTGAGAAAACAAGTTGTCATTCCCAATTGGAGCCAACTGGATGAGAAAGGAAATTGTATTTCTATTTGAAAGGGGGATAAACTGGATTGTAAGTCACTTGGCGTCTTAATGGTTTCTTATATTCCTTTTCTGATCAGGTTGAAATAAAAAAATTCTAGTTTATATTAGATTAGAGTATTACAAAGTTAAATGTCCTAGGAATGGTTTACTTAATTTCTTCAAAGAGATATTTGCTAAAGAAAATAGGTTAAATAGATTTTTGGCTTAAAGGAAGTTAGAATTTGGTGCCTTTTTGTTTGTAACTACTGACTTTTAAAAAAAAAAATACATTTTTTTTGGAGGGGGGAAGGCAGGACAATTGGGGTTAAGTGACTTTCCCAAGGTCACACAGCTAGTAAGTGTGTTAGGTGTCCAAGGCTGTATTTGAACTCAGGTCCTCCTGACTCCAGGGCCAGTGCTCTACTCACTGCACCACCTAGCTGCCCCTAAAAAATACGTTTCTATTTGCAAATTTTGTTTATATTTCTAAAGGACGCATTGGGAAAGAAAAATAAAAGTTTGTTTTTGAATTGCTATTACTGCTAAGGCACAGAATAATTTGGAAGAATAGGTGGTTAAGTATCTCTTAAATAAAGATTATGATGAAGAATAAGTCTACATCAAAAGTTGTGATCTTTACTTATCACCTTTCTTTGAGCTTAATGATTAGGACAGTATTCGTGTTTTTAACAATAGGAAAATAGGAAGTGTTTAAAGTATTTGCTTTCCCTGCTATGTTGACCTTCACGTATGTTCTTCACATGAAAAGCGTAAACCTTAAAAACCCCTATGCTGTCACATAAGAATTGAAACTATTATAATTTTAATGGTAGATAAACCAGAGTTTCTATTGCTCTAACCTCTGTCAAAATTGTAAACCCGGGAAATTTTACCAAAAACTTTACAACCTGAGAAATTCAAAATAACGATGGGAGAGGGGTTGTTTTCCTATTAATAAATTCTCAGTTATCTTACCCTCCTCATGTAATTATTTTTTAGGTTTCCAAAAACTTTTACTGATAATATATAATATTTAGAAGACAGTAAAAGAAATAGTTAGGTGGCACAGTGGATAGAGCATAGGGCTGAGTTCAGATCTGGCCTCAGATACTTAGCTGTGTGACGCTGAGCCAAGTTACTTGACTTCAATCACAGTTTCCTTAACCAGTAAGATGGGGATAATAATAACGCCTATCTCCTAGGGTTGTGGTGAGAATCAAATGAGATAATGTTTGTAATATGCTTAGCGCAGTGCCTGGCACATACTGGGTACTTGATAATCGTTTCCTTCTCTTGGACAGTAGCTCAACAGTCATACCTGTCAGTTCTGTATTCTGGGCATTGCTTGCTCTCCATAGTATATCTTTATAGGTACTTTCTTAGTACTCCCCCTCACATATTCTGTTTTCACAGTGAAATTGAACTGTTCTCTAGTCCACTTTCATCCTTCCTTCTTCTTTGTTAGTGCTTCGATACATATCATTTCTCCTATGTTTGTTATAAATTATTCTCTTCATTCCTCTTGTTATTAAAATCTTACACTTGGAGTTTCATCTTGGATGCTTTGATCTCCATCTCCCCCAAGTAAAAGTGATCTCTTCCTTGTCAAATTTCTTAGACGTTTGCTTGGTTCTTCCTGGCCTGTGTGATACTTTATCTTGTATCTACTTATTTGTGTACATGTAATGTGCATCATTTTACACTGTAAGCTCCTAGAAGGAAAGGTATCATTTTTTTTTTATCTTTTTATTGCCTGGTTTCTAGTGGAGAGCTTTGTGCATAGGAGACATTTAATATTTGTTAAATTGAAAACTATTTGTTGGAGTTTTACTCCTTGATTCCATACAGACAATTAATTATAGACCATTTCTTCAGTAATGAAGTGAAACATTGTGTCTATGAAACATGGCAAATTAGTCTGAACAGCTGCATAGTAGATCATAGAAGTCCCCAGTTCACAAACTACTTCATAATTGTGTTATAGAAGTTTGTTTTAAAATTAGTTTGGAATTTATAATGCATTTAAATATTAGTAATAACATTAGAAGTGGTGCACAAGTTTTCAGACTAGTATACAGAAAGCCTGCTAAACCCATGATACACCTGAAATATTGAACATCTCCATAAAAAGTAAGTAACGTTATCCAAGATTATTTTGAATAACGTTACTTGAGGGCATGCTAGAATACTAAACAAGATCTATGAGTTCATCTTTTATGGATACTCTACATAAGTAGGCCACAATCCCTTCATGGCTTAACAGATGATTTCGTGAGTTGCTATGATCAAAAAAAAATTGATCCCATTCAGTAGCTCACCTTCTCTTGAATCTCCAAATTTAGCTAAGCTGATCTCTGTCTCGCTGCCAGTATTTTAAGTCTTTGCAGATTTTCCTTGCTAGGTCACTGCCACTTCATGATAAAGTATCAAAGCAGGATTTTTAGTATAAGGACTTGTAGGAAAGTAGTTTCAATTAGAGTATAGAATCAGGTGGTACGTTATGATTGTTGTGAAGATTTTGAAGAAGACAGAGACTTAAGAAGTTCATAACTCTAGTCATTTGTCTAATTTCACTTCAGAATTTTTTCTTTATAAAGGAACATCTGTGAGAGAACTTTATTTAAGATTACTTACTGTGATTCAGTTGTTTCAGTTGTGTCTGACTCTTTGTAAATCCATTAGGAGTTTCTTGGCAAAGACACTGGAGTGGTTTGCCATTTCTTTCTCTGGGCTCAGATGAGAAACTAAGGCAAACAAGGTTAAGTGACTTGTCTAGGATCACACGGCTTCTAAGTTTCTCAGGCCAGATTTGAATTCAGGTCATACTGACTTCTGTCCTGGCACTCTATCCACTGCATCACCCAGATGCTCCATTTAAGATTATTAGCCATGATTAAAAGTAACCAGAAAGAAATTGAAAAAGATTTTCCTGACCTAGTAGGGCAAAGAGTTAAACGAGAAATAGGAAGGAGTGTAAAAAAGATGTGTAAATAGTTGTGAAGAGAGGAGTACCTGTGGTGGAATGCACTGTGATGCACTGTGGAAGAATGGAGAGCACAGTTTTGTGGGAAGATCGAGCTCAGATTCAGTTCCTTGTGCCACACAGTTAGGGTCTACCCAGGGTGAGTATAGCTGGTGTCTTGAGAACAGATCTGGTAGAGTGGCCTTTGTCCAGGTGAGAAGTTCAGGCCACTGTTTATATGTGAAAACCTTTTTAACACTTGTAGCATTTTATGGAATGTTTGTATATTACCAAAAAAAGGGCACATTCTAGGGGAGCTCCTTGGTCTTTGTGATTAGTGCTCCTGTGGTGTGTATAGCGTTCTGTAAAAGACCCCTAGACTTTGAATTGGAGGACCTGGAATCCAGTCTCAGCTCTGCTGTTTTACTACCACTGTGGTCCTGGCCATGCCACTTGTCCGGTTCATTTCTTCCTGTCCGCAACTATTGCTACCTTCGTGTTAAGGTCACTAAGTATCAGAGTATATGTTGATTTAATTTGGAGGATGTTTCTGGACCTCGCTTCTTCATAGGGGAGGTTGTTCTTTAAGTTCTGGATTCTGTGAATGATGTCTATGTTTGCCCAATTTTACTTGATTTCCCTTGTGTCCAAATCCACAGTTTACTGATAATTGGATTTCTTCACATAAGCAAAACTTTGTCATAAAAATCAACATGGGAAAACAAAGTCTCTTATTTTTTAATGTGTTAATGTTGTTCAGCTGTTTCAGTTATATCTGACCCTTCATAACACTACTTGGGGTTTTCTTGGCAAAGATACCACAGTGGTTAGCCTTTTCTTTCGCCAGCTCATTTTACAGGTAAGGAAACAGAAGCAAACAGGGTTAAGTGACTTGCCCAGGGTCACACAGCTAGTGTCTGAGGCTGGATTTGAACTTAGGTCTTCCTGGCTCTAGGCCTGGCACTCTTATCTAATTCACTGTGCCTAAATATTCTCATTTGCTTTAACTTACTTGTTTTGTTGGCATCTCTTTCTTAATAAGAATAGAATCCTAGAGCTATCCTTGGTTTTGTTCTGTCTTTTGATTCCCTTGTGACTATAAAGCATCATAGGTTTTTCCCTTCCTTTCATATTCTTTATCTTTCTACCCATTATTCTGTCTTTGAAAATCAGTTATAGGTTCCACTATCTTCTTCATGAATTACTGGAACTTGATTCTCAATGGCCCACTTCTTGCCTTGCTTCCTTTTTGGTCATTTCTAATTCCTGATGTGCAAATGTCATCGTGATCTCCTAATCATATGATTATGATAAGGGAAAGAGCTGTAAGAGATCCTGCAGGACCTCCTGTCCAACTTCTTCTTCCTTGTTGGTCAGATGAGGAAGAGAAGTGAAGCTATTAAATGGTAGAACTAGGATTTGGAAACCCGTTCTTTGACTCCAAATTCTGTGTTCTTTTCAGTGCTCCATGCTGACTCAATATGTTTACGAAAACCTCTTACTAGCATTGAAATTTTTCTGAACTCTTGGTTGTGGCCTTTGCGCCTCTTATTTAGATAGTCCTTGTTGAGTTTACTCTCTCAGATCTTTATAGCTGCACACAGTATACTGTGGACGATCTGGTCTCCTGGAGTGCTTACTGTGCATTCCATCCTCTGTTGGGTATATAAGCTTTGCTCAAGCTGTCCACATCACCTTTCCTTTTTCCATTCACTGAGCTTCCTTTAAACACTTACCAAAACCTTTATCATGTTAGACTCTAGTGCTTTTTCCACCTATATAGACAGTGTAAAACTTCCTCCAAATGTAAAATCTGTGTGCTTTCTTCACCTATTTCATGTAGTTGTACAATTTGTATTTAGTATTCTGTAAATTAACAGTTTCCTCTTATTTCTGTGCTATAGTGGGTAAAAAAACACTGGAAAATTGAACCCTAAGTTCTAGTTCAAATTATCCCTTCTTTATGTTACTTGCATTCTGGTCTGTTTCCACAGTTACAAAATGAGGATGATGTATGCCCTGTCTAGCCATAAGGCTGTGAATATTAGGTGAGGCTATATGTGAAATAGCTTTGAAAGTTATGTGATGTGCAGCTAGTTTAAGATAGATAGGTACAGGGGCCATTTTCTCTTCATACTATACCCACCCCATAGTACTCTAAACATTGCCCTGCACTCTAGAAACTCAACCATTGATCCAGTAGACACTTATTAAGTGCCCATCCGCTATGTGCAGTGCACTGCATGTGACAGAAAGCTGGGAAGGATAGTTAACAGCTTTCTTACTGAAGGTAGGATTCATGAAGATTTTGACAAGCAGACATTGGGCTGAGCCTAATAAAAATGACATTTAACTGGGACAAATGTAAAAAGACTTACACTTGGCTTAAAAAAATCAACTTTAGAGTCACAAGATGGGAGAAGCGTAGCTGTCATTATTCTGAAAATGATCTTGTGTTTTTAATGGCTTGCAATGTCAGCCTGAGTTAACAGATTCATAGGCAGAAAGAGGTATTAGGCTCTTGTAGATATGTTAAAAGCTTCCAGGCTTACTTTTCTTCTACAGAGTCGTACTCTGAATGAAGTTTCATCGTGGTATGAAGGTGAATTTATTTATTTATATCATATATGATTTATATCATAAATATATATGTCAATACATATATATTTAGAAGGGTATAAAAATCTTCTAAATTCAAAAAGAAATATGATTTATATCATAAATATATATGTCAATACATATATATTTAGAAGGGTATAAAAATCTTCTAAATTCAAAAAGAAATAAAAAAGGTAAGGGGATAGGGAGGGGGAAGAGAATAAAAGAGGAATCCTTGGAGGGGGAGAGGATAGGTTAAGTAATACAAGGGCAAGGTAGTGGGTAGAAGTAAAGTAGAGGAGTCAGGAGAGATAGGAAATAAGAGACAGAAATATAAAATAATGATCAGGAGTAGAATTTGTTAGGGGAAAAAAAGGAACAGTAGGAATCATGATCTCAGACAAAGTTAAAGCTAAAATAAATTTAATTAAAAGAGAAAAATAGGGAAACTACATTATATGTTAACCATATTAGTATTGTTTTAGAATATTTAAAATAACTAGACAGTATGAGGTTGGAATATTGCTGTGGCGCAGAAAATGATGAGCTGGTGGACTTAGAAAAATACAGGAAGACTCTAACTTATGAAGGAAGAGGTTATCCACCCTCAAGGAAACGGGACAAATAGGTATAGTATAGACTCACATAGAAGCATGTGAATTTATATCTTTGTGTGTATATATGTATATTTGTGCATGCATATATGTGTATGTGTGTGTATATGTACGTTCATGCTTAATCATAGTCTTGGGGAAGAAAGGGGAGAAAAACAAAGTAAAAAATGCACAGCAGAGAACAAAAGAAAACTTCCAAAGAAGCAAAGAAAAGATAGACAGCTCTGAGCTTAGTGCATAGTATTTATTATATAGACTTTTTTGCACTGGAAATTTTTTTTATGTTTTGAATCCTCTGTTTAAGTTCTGCAGTGCATGTGTGTCAGTGCTTTTTTAATTTTGTATTTAAGTTTGTTTCTTTTTCTTTTCTCGTGTATTTAAGTTTAAAATAAAATTTTTGAAAAAAAAAAAAGGAAACTATGTCAGTGGATCATATGCTCTGACAGAGTCTGCCTTGCTGGAAAGGCATTTAGTTAAATCGTAGGCAACTGGTCCTGCAGTGGATAGAGCATGGGACCTAGAGTCCAGAAGATTTGAGTTCAAAGCCAGCATCTTGGAAAGTCACTTAACCTCTGTCTGCCTCAGTTTCCTCATCTATAAAATGAAGATTGTAAAAGCCTTTACCTCACAAGACTGTTGTGATGATCCAATGAGTTGGTATTTGGGAAGCACTCAGCACAGTGCCAGGCACCAGAATTAACAGCTTAACAAATACTTATTCCATTCTCTTCCCTTTTCCCTGGTAACAAATAGTCTGCTTTGAGGGTGAGGCCGCCTACATAGGGAGAAGTTCGTCACCAGGAGCTGGGTGGATTGTTGATGAATTCTTTGGTCGTGGCAGCCCATCAAACAAAGATAGGAAATGACCCTCAGCCTTTTACATGCAGTCTCCTTCCTTTTGTGCAGTGAAAGTGGCAAAAAGAGGTAGCATGTGCTAAATCACAGTTCTCATACTATCTCTAGATACTATCAATATGAGATCCTTGTCCAGTGATCATCAAGTAGCCATGTGATCATAGGACCAGAATCACCTCCGACAATCACCTAATCTCTGTGGGCTTTGGGTTTCTTGGCTGTAAAATGAGTTTTGACATCATTGCCTGTAGGTCCATAATCTATATCCTCCCTGACATTCTTGCTATAGAAACAAAGACAGATAAAAGAAGGAAGTTGCCGCCAAATTAAAGGATGGTTGACAGGCTTTCCTTGGAGGGGCAAATAAAGTTTTTGGCAGTTTTTATTTCATACCTAAAGACTATAAGGCACATAATTTCATAGGACATATTGTTATCTTGTAGTACTTTTGATAAGTATTTGCAAAAAGACCACCATTAAAAGAATTGCACTTAATGCACCAGCATCTGTTGCAGAGGATGAAGATCTCAAAAAAAAAAACCCTCCAAAATACATCAACATATCCTTTGATGCTTAGTGACTTCAACACATAGATAGCTAATTGGAAAACACAGGTCTGTAATGAAGATTGAGAGAGACCAAAGACTTAGACTGTGCAGAAGCCTCATGCCTCTATAGCATTAGTATTTTCTTTGAGAAAAGAATTGCACATTGAGAGGACAGGATAGCATCACCAAAAAAGAAACTAATGATATTTTGACAGACAAAAATGATGTGTTAACTGATATGGTAGTGGTTTGTGAATCAGTTGTACACTCAGATTACTTTTATGTTAGAACAGATTAAAACGAGCACAAAACGAGAAGAATGAAAATGTGAAAACAACATTGCGTGAAATGGAAACAGTTTATTCTTGACATTCAACAAGTTATTGCCAACAGACAGAAGAAAGAAAAGTGACAGATTATTTATAATAATTTTCATAAATGCTTTAGTGTTAACAAACCTTCAACAAGCAGAGGGAGATGGTAGCCAGTGACACAACTGGCTTAAAATGCTAAGCCATTTGTAAAGTCTCATAGAGAAGAAGGATGGAAGATTGTGCTGAATTACCTCATAAGCAACAGAGGGTCAAACAGGTCTAAAGAAAGCTTGGCCAGGGCTCAACAAAGCAGTCATTCTGAGGGCCTTTAAGGATGAAAATGAGGGGACGACCTCACAGAAACCATCAAGTAAAATGAAAAAGATCTGTAAACGTTTTTGTCGCAACTTTTTTCACCACCAAGGACAGTTGAGTAACTATACCATACTGCCAGATGTAGTGAGAAAGTAGAAAGAGAACAAATAAAGAGAACAAAGATGAGAAGAACGGCCGGATTAGAACAAATGCGTATCTGTATGGAAGGTGACCCAATTGCTGGGGCATCCTGATATTGATTCACCAAGTGTCTGAAAGCCAAGAAGATACTGAAGGTTTGGGAAAAATCTTGAACTTCTGTTAATGTCCCCAGAAATACATTTGAAAACATGAGCTGCTTAACTACATGGCAACTTTCTCATCCCTATAAAATGTTTATGAAACTCATCTACATGTGTGTGTATATCATTCAATAATCAATGAAACATTTATAAGGGCCTAGCATATTACTAGGCATATATGCACTTAAAGGTATGGATGTGGAGCTGGTAAGCTTTTAAAGTAATCTGTGGTGGACTGTGTTTTTATCATCTTACAATTGCCTAAAAGGTATAAAAGAGTACAAGGTAGTACTGTGTGTATTTCAGATTATCATAAAGCATGTGATTTTGGTAGATCCAAATGCTCCTTTAAAGGCTGTCTTCCAGCAGAATGTTTCTTAGGTATATATCACAATTATTTAAGATTCTTGGAAAGCTACAACAGAAATAATCTTATTCAATCTCTCTCTCTCTCCCTCTCCCTCTCTCCCTCCCCCTCTCCCTCTCTCTCTCTCCCTCCCTCCCTCTCTCTCTTTCTCTCTCTCTCTCTCTCTCTCTCTCTCACACACACACACACACACACACACACACACACACCCCAAACCCTTGACAGAGATGTTCAGCATTGTAATGAGAGAGAGGCAGTACTTAGTCCAAGTTGAAGGGAGATTCCCTACCAGCATCAAGTGTCTTCAGATGTTCCTCTTTGTGAATGCTGTCATGACAGTCTTAAGTCTAGCACATGAAAGAGATTTATTACCACGCAGAAGCATTTGGCCTGTCTACAGGGTAAAACCAAGCGAATGAACACTGTCTGTTCCCAAGGTTCTGTGTTTCATGACGTGTGGTTGTATGGTTGATGTACAGAGCTTGTTTATATGTTCTTGGGACAGATAGTACAAATACACTGTGGATTGGGCCTATAATCAAAAAGGAGGGTAGGAGAGCAAGTAAGATCACTTACAGAAATTGCAAGACTAGTTTAATAATCCTAAACCTCCCAACAAAGGCTTGTCTTTTTAATACCAATATTCTACTGATGGTATTACATGGCTGTAAGCCAGGGAACACGTCTTCAAAAAATTGACCGTAAGTTTAATAGGACAATGGAGAGACTCATGGGGGATGTCAGGCTGCAGCATGTGACAAATTAGAGATTTCAAAGAAGAGGAAGAGTAGATGATGGGAGCAGGGAAATGTATGACCAGAAAAGATGGGTTGGTCATGTGGTGAGGGCAAGGGCTCCCAGTGGAGCATTCACACTGTCCATCTCTTGTTCTTTGCCCCTACCACACACCTTTCAGTCTCTTAGTGCGGGATCAGGTGAAAGCAACGAAGGGCCCCCAGTATTTTGGTTGGATGACCCGTGGTGAACTTAGAGGGGGTCTACATGGTCAATTGTATAGGATGGGCAATAGATTTGTTTCAGTTGGAGAGAACATTTGAACGATTGAGGTAGCAGATTCATTTGAATTTAGCACGTTTCCAGAGCCGAGGAAGTGTAGTCCAGCCTGTGCTCTTGTCACACCACATCTGGAATGTTGTGCTTGTGAAAAGAGAAGAGTGTTTAACTTGGAGAAGAGTAAAAGTAAGGAAAAGATGTGTTCAGGGCAGTCACCTGGAAGAGGGAGTTTCGAAGTGAGGAAAAACGTTCTAAAAATTACAAGTGGTGGGTTCCTTATCATTACAGGTCCTCAAGCAGAGCTTGTGATGAAAGCTTGCCAAGTGTTATATAGGGATTTTTTTTTCTGTTATTGGGTGACCAGGTGCTCATAAAAATCCCATCTAACTCTGAAATTCTGTGGTTTTATGGTTCTTATATCTTGGAATTAAGAAGTACCTCAGGTACATTAAGTAAACTCTTTGTGAGTGTTTGGCCAAAGTATTTCTGAATGGGTTTCTCAGCATTTGTACCTTTTAATAAAAATCACAGCAAGGCTCAATCTTTGTGGTTTCACTACCAGCTTTGAAATAAGTTTGTAGCAGATGTACTTGCTTTTGTCCTTGCTTTTGTCCATGACTAAAATGAAAAATTCTTTATCTTTTAGTCAGACTTGTCTTCTGACCTCTTATTTTAAGTACCTAGAAGGTATTTCCACCAAAATGTTTTTATAGCTTAAACTCATCTTGTCCAAAACTAAAGTCATTATCTTTATTCCCAAACTAACATTGTTTCTCAACACATTGCTACCATGCATGCTTTATCATTTATACTTTGGCCTCTGGTTCTTCCTTTTTAAATACATTTGTCCTAGTTTTTCTAATCCTATTTCAAGAGAACAAGAAGGAAGTGAGTAAGCATTTATATGCCAGGTATCCTTCTAAGCACTTTTTACAAATAGGATCTCATCTGATCCTCACAACTCTGAGAGGTACTATCAATGGGGATAACCATTTTACAGATGAAGAAACAGGCAAATGGAGAATAAGTACCTTGCCCTAATTCGTATTTCTGGTTGAATTTGAACCCAGATTTTCCTGACTCTGGGCCCAGTGTCAATTCCTTTGCACCCCCAGCTGCCAGCTAGTCCTTGCCCTTATATTCCAGAATCATCTACTTGCTTGGTAACTGCAGATTGGATTGGATTTAGTTGATCTTCATGGATTTCTATCATCCTTCTCCCCATTGGCTTACTCCCCAAATCCATTCTGTATTCTTTTCCTTCTTGTTCTTACTATGTTAAGTCTGTTCAGGTATATTTAGTTGTCTTGTCACATGAAATGTTAATTCACATCTAATTCGTCAAGACCGTCCACAGTCCGCCTTGCCCTACCAGTGCTTCCTCATCTCTTGACTGTGCCTTGATGTGTACATTATGTTCCTGGTTCTCTGCTTCTATTTTCCAACTCTACCCTTAGCTAATCCCGGTTTCCAAGACTTTGGTTACAAAGCTTTCTTAGCCTGGAATGCACTTTCCATTCCTCTTTACTTACCTAGTCTTGTCTACCTTTTGAACTCCTTAGCTCTAGCTTCAGCCCCTTTGTGAAACTTGCCCTTTATTATTCTAGTGCTCAATGATGTTTGCTTTCTGTGCATTTTTAATGTACCACAGACTCTTACCTTTAAGTATTATCATTTATTACCACTCTGCTTCATCTGTGTTACTGTCTCTCCCAGTTATTGTGCAAGGGTGTGATGTCTTTTATTTATTGATATTTCAGCATATAGCACAATGCTGGGTGCTACAAGCACTTCATAAATGTTTCGTGATCGACCCTGCTCTTGTTTGGAAGGGAGAAATTTGTGTGATCTGTACTGCTACTAAAACTGTTATTCTGAAGATGCTATATATTGTACATAGTCATCAACAAACTTTCGTTGAAGGAATGATGCTACTGTCCTCCCTTGAAAAAGAGGTTATGTAGAGTAGTGTGGAGAAGCTCTGCACTAGGAGGCAGGACAACTTTGGCTCTTAGAACTCATGGGCTTGAGTTTGCTCATCTAGAATATGATGAGTTGGTACTTGGTGATGCCCAAGTTCCCATTTGATTTAAAAGCTTCCAAGTCTGACTCGGAAAATCAGACTTTGTCTAAGCGTATTTGGCCTCAAATCATTTATTTTTGTCTTGAATTTTTTGTTTCTCATGTCTGAGATTGAGATATTTGAAACAACTGAGAACTAGGAATAAAAGGGGATAAAAGGTCTATAAGTACCCTTTATTTTTTATATAGTAAATAATAATGTTTTATTGAACTTTTTGAATGGTTGAATTCTCATTTAGTTGTCCCCTTCTGCTTTTACTGATGGGGAAACTGAGGTTGAGAGAAGCATATTCCTTTTTGTATATGAATATCAATATATATGTATATATATCTTTTTTTTTGATGACCACTAAGAAAAGGTTAGATTATGTTTAATGAACTTTGGTTATGTGAAGGAATATACTTTGGGTTATGTGGAAAACTTGGCTTGCCTTGAGCAACTCAGTCCCTATAGGTTCTGGAGAGTTGAGTTTTTTGTTTTAAAAACTCATACTAGTGAAGTGTAAATTAACCCTACAATTCCATGCATGTGTGTATACTATTCTACATAATTTACATTATGAATTGAATTGTTAATTTTCAATATTTTATATATGGTTTTTCGGAAGAGTTTAGAAATGATGCACAGTAACATTCTCTGTTTCAAAGGAATTAGGATTAAAGTCAGCTGAATTAGGATATCTCAATGTTGTAGTATTTTTTGTAGAAAATGTTTTATTCATGAGGACATTATACAGTAACACAAACTCATGGTAACCAAGTAACGCACGGGTCCAATTTGCCTCAAGACGTAGATGAGAGGATTGTTTTCCACTGAAGTATTAATTGCTTGTATGTTTTCTTAAGATTGATTGTAAGTTACAAAGGAGTTGTTGGTCGGCATTGGTTGAAGGTTGCTACGAGATCAAAGTCAAACAAAATGCCTGGAGTCAGTAAGACTTGAGCTCAAATCAGCCTCAAACCCATTCTAGCTGTGTAACCCTAGCCTGGTCACTGAACTCCTCTGTCTGCTTCATTTTATTCACTTGTAAAACAGGGATGATAAAAGCACCCACTTCCTAGGGTTGTTCTGAGGATCAAAAGAGATGATACTTACAAAGCACTCAACACAGTGGTTGGCCTGTAGGTAGGCATCATATAAATGCTTATTGCTTTCCCCAGTCCCACCCCATAATGCTTGGAGGGCTTTAAATGACAAACCAGGGGATTTTGTGTTTGTGTTGAAGAAAATGCAAGCTAATGGAATTAATTGCAGCTTCTTTCATGTGTTTTCTCAGTTGATGGTATGTTAATAATACAGTTGTCATCAGCAAAGGTCTCTGAAATTTAAAAATGTGTTCTACTGTATGTGTGTATGAGTTCGTAGAGGGAAATTTCCCTGTAGAGGGAAATCTGTTTCTGGTGGGGAGGTGGAGGGATGGGGGGAGGGAAGAGAAAAAACATGCAGCAAATTCCAAGGGAAGAAAGGAAGGCTTGAGAGGTGGGGTGGGGCAGAGAGGTGAGGGTTAAGGTGACCTACAGAGGAGAATGGAGCCATTCTACCTAATTTTAAAGTGGAAATGATATTAATCGAAGATAATATGGGTTGGTGATCCTAACATGTCTCTACCCTTTTAAAAATACCTGCATAGGAAATCTTAATTGGAGTCAAATTAATTTTTAAAATAGTGTTTTAATTTTATGTGTCAGCACCTATATGCTTGGTTAATGAAAATGCTAACCTGATGAAAGTTAAAATACAATTTTATCCCTTATGTGGGCATTTTGAAAATGAATTATGTGTGATCTTTTTTCAGTCATTTAATTAATAGACCTCAGAATCATACATACTGTCTTTTCTCTTCCTTGTGGTCCTTGACACTTGTAGTAAGTAAGGAAAGGAAGAGGAAGTATAATACTTTCTCTTACTTTCTCTTCCTTTCTTTCATTTGCTCTAAGGACTGCTTCAGTGAAAAGTGCTAACTTGGTGGAATTGGGTTTATAGAACCAAACCAAAATTTACCAGTGATTTTAGTAACTTCCAACCATCTCCCTTTTTCTGAGCATTGTGAATGCAGTTAGATGTATATGTAACTAGAGATATCAGTTTAAACATATTAAAGTGCTTGAAGAAAGGCAGTGTTGTTTTAGATTTGGTATGCCCATCTTATATACCCTTGCTTTTAAAAAAAAATCTTTACCTTTACTAAATATATTTGTGAATTACTTAAAAATTAAATTTAAAATGTTCATTTTTGACATTGAATGGTAATACTGGATGCATAAAAATCTAGAATGTTTTATTAGATTATTAGTGGGCATCTAATGAATAGAGGCCACAAGGAACCAATATGACTTCATCAAAAGTAGGTCATGCCTTACTGAGTAACCTTATTCCTTTTTTGATTAGTAGACTAGTAAGTTATAGAGAATGCTCTAGACGAGGTTTACCTAGATCTTGTAAAACATTTGAAAAAGTCTCTTATACTACTATTCTTGTGGAAATTCTGGATAATGAGATGTGGGCTGGTTAATAGTACAGTTAAAAGAATTTTGAACTGTATGAATTACCAACCATGTCTAAAGAAGGAGTTATTAATGTTTCATTGTCTGCTTGGAGGAATATCTCCACAGGAGGGCCTCAGGGGTCTAGATGTTGCTTGGCCTTGTACTAAAGGTCTAGGCATGGCATGCTTAACAAATTTGCATATGACATGAAGCTGGGAGGGCTCATTAATGTATAGGATGATAATCAGAATTCAAAAAGATCTCAACATTGGGGTAAATCAATTAAGGTAAAATATGGTGATAAATATTAACATATTACACTTGGCTTCAAAACCTGTATCATGAGTGGGGAAAGTATGGGTAGGCAGTCATTCATCTGAAAATGATTTCAGAATTTTAAGTGAAGAGCAAGCTCTGTCTGAGTCAACCGAGTGATAGAGTAGCTAAGAAAGCCATTGCAGCTTTGGGCTTTGTTTAAGACAGAACCAGCTTCTGGCCTGGTTGGACTACATCTGGAGTACTGTGTTCAGCTTTGGGCACTGAAAGCCATTTGATCTACTGATGAGTGTCAGAAGGAGGATGACCAAATGGATGAAAGGTTTCAACGTCAGGCCTCCTGAGAGTCATCAGAAAGAATTGATGATGTTTAGTGTGAGAAGTGGAAAACTTGGTGGGGTAGGTTTTAGAGTGGTAGTAGTGGGGAGGGGAGCGGAGCAACAATACTTGAATTATTTGAAGGGCTGTCTCTTAGAAGAAGAGTGATTTTATTTGTTCTTGGTCTCAGAAGGCAAAGGGTACAAGTTACGAAGAGGTAAGTGTATGTTTACTGTTAGGGGAAAACCTTGGTTAATCCACTTGAAAATGTCTGAAAGACCTTTGCTACCTCAAGAGGCGATGGATACCTTTTTGGTGGAGATTTTGGAGCAAACTAGGTGGCCCCTGGGGTCCCTGGAAGTTGGAGGGTTTGTATGAATCTGACTCATTTCACATTGAAATCACTTAATTACACCAAGGTTAAACCTTAAAAATGCTGTAGTTGTAAAATAGCAAAAATTCTAAATTGTCCCTTCTTTAGCTCTCTAGGATAGAAGGCAGTTAGTTATGAGCAAATCTGTAAGCTAAGATGATATTCCCTCTTAAATGTTAAAATATTATATAGTCAGTCAGTGGTGTCGTTTTGAAGTTTGTGTTTTCAAACAGCTTTCAAAAATGGCTGCGTGCTAGGATAGAGAGCATCTAGACTTGGGCTTAAGAGATTTGGTTCTGGTACTTAAGGACTAGCTGTTTGAATGGCATCAAAGCTTGGTCCAGATAATTGTCTGCCCAGGATTCCATGTATACAAAATTGTGGACATTGAGATACTTTTGATTTTTAAGACCTAAGAAATGTTTGTGTTTAAAAATGAAAATCAGGGGAATTTGAATTTCCTGAAACGTTGTTATAAATCTCAACATTGGGGTCATTAGTGACCTAGCAAAGCTGACTTCCACAGATATTGACCTAGCATTATAGTATTTCTGTTTAGATCCACTTGCACATGCCCAACTGTCTATTGAGCATTTCAAACTTGACATCTTATAGGTATCTCAGACTCAACTTATCTGAAAGAGAACTCATCTTTTGTGCCTTGGATGCTCCCTTGTTTCAAACTTTGCTATTCCTGTTGAGGATACTACAATTCTTCCAGTCCACCCAAATTTGCAACTTTAAAGCCATCCACAACTCCTCACTGTCTCTCACCCTTTGACGTATCCAGTCAGTTGACAGTTCTTGACACTTCTTTCATTTAGTTGTGTTTGACTCTCCATGACTCCTTTGGGACTTTTTTTGTGAAAGACATTGGAGGGGTTTGCCATTCCTCCTCCAGCTCATTTTATAGATGAGGAACCTGAGTCAAACAGGGTTAAGTGAGTTGCCCAGAGCCACACAGCTAGGAAGTGTCTGAGGTCAAATTTGAACTCAGGTCTTCCTGACTCCAGCTAGGTGGCACAGTGGCTAGACTCCCTTGGAATCAGGAGGACTTGAATTCAAATGTGGCCTCAGATACTTGCTAGCTAGCTGTGTGACCCCAGGCAAGTCACTTAATCTTTTTGCCTCAGTTCCCTCATCTGTAAAATGAGCTAGAACAGGAGATAGCAAACCATTCTAGTATATTTGCCAGGAAAACCTCTTATGGAGTCATGGAGACTTGGGTACAACTGAAAACGACCCAACACCACTTCTTGACTCCAGGCCCAGCTCTATCCTCTGAGACACCTAGCTACCTCCTTGACATTACTACTGCCACAAAATGTCTTCCGTCCATCCCTTTCTCTCTAATTGCACAGTCATCGTCCTAGTTCAAGCCCTAATTGCCCGGACTATTTCAGTATACTCTAATTCATCTCCCTACCTTCAGATCTCTTCCCTCTCCATCCTAAATTACAAGTGTTTTTGCCTATAGGATAAAATATAAACGCCTCTGATGGGCAGTTCAAGCCTCTTAAAGCCTGGCCCCAGTTTGCCTTTCCAGTTTTCTGACGCATTGTTCCTCTTTATTTTTCCTACGGTCCAGCCAGACTGGACCTCTGGGTGTTCCTCACACAAGACAACCCATCTCCCATCTTTGTGCCATTACTTTACATAGACTCTCCCCCAGCCTTTCTTTGCACCTCTTAAAAACGCTAGTTTCTTTCTAAACTTAGCCCAAATGCCATCTGCTCTGTGAGGCTTTTCCTGATTCTTCCTGTTCCTTCTTGTTCCTGGGGCCTTCTCCCTTCTTCTCTTATGATCTTTTATTTACAATTTACATACTTCAGTTTATATACCTGTCACGTCTTTCAATAGAATGTAAGCTCCATAAGATCAGCAAATGTTTCTTTTTTTGTCTTATCATTGTCCCTGGGATGCTGTAGATGCTTAGTAGATGCCTGAGGATTGATTAGCAGAGATTTGTGGTGTGACCTTTACTCTTTTCTTGACTCTATTTCCTTTGGACTGCCCACGTAACTTCTGGGAATTCTGGTTAGCACGTAGAAAGAAGCCAGAAAAACCAAGAAACAACAACTGTTGGGATGAGTAAATCTTTAAAATTTCAAAACAGCTTGAGGTTATACTATACAGTCTACGTGGATGTTTATTATTTGGAAGTATTCTTTAGACCTTTCTGGCTTTTCAGTTATTTGAATATGTAGTCTATGGGAGACAGCATTTTATCAACCTAATTATTTTCATTTATGTTACCTGCATTATGGATTATTTACACTTTGACTTTTCTTTATATCATAATATTTATGTAGACTTGATTCCATTTTTCTCCTGTATACCATACGCCGGAATTGCTTTTGCTAACTTTCTCCTTTTGGTCTTTTTCCTGCCCTTGACCTGGACCATCGACTGTCAAGTCTGGGGACTGTTTCATATCCTAGACACCATGTGCTCTGAGCAGCTAACTATATTAGTCGTTAGAGGCCTTGTATTTATCCAGTGCATCTTGCCTATATTTGTAATTTTTGTAGAGTCTGTGCTGCTACAAAGAAAAAGACTTGTGAATATAGCACAGATTCTTTCCAAATTACAGAATTGATGGTATTTGAAGAGGGGAAGGGTCAGGACTCAGCATCACCTGTAGCATTTTCATGCATGGATAATCCAGAATGAGAATGACCAAAGTGGCATATTGATTTCGATTGCTTTCTGAAGTAGCAAAGAGCCTGTGGAGTCAAGGATCTAACTAGTATACCCTGGACCATATTTCCTCTACATTGCTCCCTACTGCCACTGCCATCTGACTCAGCCAGATGGTGATAAGCAAAAGTTTGATTCCATCCAATAGCCACTAACTGACAATAGTGGAGTAGCAGCCTTTTGAGCTTACATAGGGAAATGTCTCGCTGGCATTATCTCCCTATCATGGGTATTTGGGGAAAGATAGCAACAAAATAACTTTTAACAGACCTCTTTTCTTAAAATAAGGCATTTTGAAAGGTGTAGATATTATCAGGAAGGGAGGGATGGGCTTCTCGTCACTCCTGGCTTATCCTTCTCCAGTAATTGATAAATTAACAGAAAAAGCTTGAATCTTATAACAATATAGAACAGATTTGTCCCCAAATGACCAATTTTGTAAGGTCAAAAGTCTTTTACTTTTGGTTTAGCAAAGATTATCTATAGGGATAGTAAACATATGTATTGCTTCTTGAAATGTGAAAAAATTAAAATCAGATAAATTTAGAAGATGGTTATTTACAGGATAGAAGAATTCTTGATGTTTAAAATCTTTACCACACTCTACTTTTTAGTAAATAAGTTACCTTAGTGTATTTAATGCATAGTTGGCTTTAAAAATACGAAATTTACACAGATAGTTCAGGAACATAATTGTATGAAGTGAGATACATTTGTTTGGTGGCAAAAGCATTGTAGTAATTCAGACTTCCCAGCAGAGGTCCTCAAAGTGAGGCTTGCAAAGCATTTTTTCCCTGGCATTTAATTTTCTATTTTGCTATGTGTTATGAGTATCTTAATGTTATGTTAACATATAATTTGAGCTGTAAAACTATAATTTTCTTTTTTTCTTTTTAGCTCCATTTACCTCTTAATTCACCTTTGCCTGGAAGTGAATTGACCAAGGAACCTTTCCGTTGGGATCAGAGACTCTTTGCATTAGTGTTGCGGTTGCCTGGCACCATGGCTGTTGAATCAGAGCAGTTGACAGGTGTACCTCTAGATGATTCTGCAATCACACCAATGTGTGAGGTGACAGGAGGTAAGGTTTTTGATTTAAATATAAAAACAAACCCTTAGTTGGCGCTAACCTAAGAGCACGTCGCTAGTCACTGAGGGCCTCTGGCTTGCATGGACACTTTGAATAGCAGTATTTCATGATCCTTAACTAGCAAATGGAAGTATTCAAAGCTGCTTAGATGTTTTTCAAATGTATCGAATAACTAGTATGAGATTTACAATGTAGAGTTATTAGACTGGTATGGTAAAAAGAACCTGACTCTGGGGTCAGACACCCTGCGTTCAAAAATCCCTTCTCCAGTACTATCCAGGGGATCGTGGCAAGTCACTTCACTTCTCTGGGCTTTTGTTTTCTCATCTATAAAATGAAAGGGTTGAGTTAGATGCCTCTGAGTGTCCCTCCAGATCTAGATCTGTGTAAAGAGGAAGAGGCCTTCCCACATCAGTTGGAAGCATTGAAGTTAGATTTAGAAGAACTTCTTGTAAAGGCTGTTTATTGGACTGAACCATTGAGGAAGACTGCAGAATACTTCTGTTTGAAAATGTTTTAAGAATAGGATATCCAAAGACATAAACATACAGTTTGTCTTAGAGAAAAAGGAGATAGGTAAAAATCTCTTTCAACCTTGTGTTCCACTTAAAAATCAGACTACTTAATTACTATGCTCAGTGGATATTAATAAATAACTCAGAAGGTCAGAGGAGTCAGGAGATGTTTGCAAGCTGTGTCACAAACCAATTTATCTGAGATAACGCAGATGTAAAGTCTGGCATACTGTTGTCACCGCCCTTGTCGCCTTGACCACGGGTGTCTTAAATTGTATGTGTGCTCGTGTGTGTGTGTGTGTGTGAATGAATGAATGAACGAATGGAAAAAAAAAAATTAAACATTTACTAAGTGCAAAGCACTGGCAATACAAATAGAGAAAGTAAGAATCTTTGCTCTCAAGAAACCTTCGTTGGGGGCAGCTAGGTGGCGCAGCGAGTAGAACACCGGCCCTGTAGTCAGGAGGACCTGAGTTCAAATTTGGCCTCAGACACTTGACACATGTACTAGCTGTGTGACCTTGGGCAAGTCACTTAACTCCAATTGCCCTGCAAAAAGGGGAAAAAAAAAGAAACCTTTAGTCATGGCAAAAGACAACACACATAGGAAGCTTCTTCTGTAAGTCAGATGTCAAGGCCCAGCAACCCTTAGTGCGTATCATCTTTCGTGTCATTTCCATGAATAAAAACATTTCAGTTTCTGCCGGTTGCAAAGACTTTGGTGGCAAGTTTCTTTTCTGTTTTTCAAGTACTTGGCTGAAGAGAAGGCAAAGGTTAGAGCGCTTAAAGAGGTAGTTGTCATTTCTAACCTCTACAAAGGCGGCTTCCCTAGACTCAGGCCGGAAGCAGTGTAAGGGGGTGGAACTGGTTGGATGGACCTGTCTGTTGTTAGCATTAGCTTTTCTGTCAGCGGCAGTTGGTTGACATTATTGCTGATGACCCTTCCACTGGGCGTGCTGGAATGGTGATGGGGCAGTGGTGGTGTGGCGATTTGATCTGCCCGTCACATGCCTCATCCTGTTTTTCCCTTATAGGCCTGACACAGTTTTTGAAACCTCAGGTCATAGAATTTAGAGCTTCAAGAAACCTTAGAGATCAAATAGTCCAGCCTCTTCTTTTTTCAGCTCATTATGTTTGTAATATTACCTCAGATGTACACAACTTTTCAGGGTTTTTTTTATTTACTTGTTAGATTGAAAAACCCAAAGATTGTACATATGCCATATATACAGGTTGAAAATTCTGCATTTTTCTCTTTAAGTTTTGTTTTTGTTTTTTGCAGAATTGTGTAAAATTGTATGAATATTAAGAGTGACTTTGGGCAGCAAGATTCAAATAAATTCAGGATTGTATAATAAAATGGCATAATCATAGAATGACCAGAAGGAAGCTCGCAGTAATCTAATAATAAATCTCTTCTTCCTGGGCAGCTAGCTGGCATAGTGGACAGAATATTGGGCCTGGAGTCAGGAAGACATGTCATCTCAAACACTTAATAGCTGTGTGGCCCTGGGAAAATGACCTAATATCTCTGCCTCTGTTTCCTCAGCTATAAAATGGGGATGATAATAATAGAACCTACTTCACAAGGTTGTAGTGAGGATCAAATGAGATGATGTTTATAAAGCTCTTAACCCAATGTCTGGCACACAGTCTCTTAATAAATGCGTATTCCCACCCCATTTAGGTAGTTCTATATCAAAACAACTTTTTTTCACTAGCTATCTCTTGCACCTTTTTTTTTCTGAATTTTTTTTAAATTTATTTTTAATATGTTTGGTTTTCAGCATTGATTTTCACAGGCATTTGAATTACAAATTTTCTCCCTATTTCCACCCCCCCCCCCACTCCAAGATGG
>CM053622.1:736848689-736929922 GCA_028646595.1 Phalanger gymnotis | reverse complement strand
ACTCCTCCTTCCCCAAGAACTCCCTACCTGGACTGGACTTAGATTTTCAGCAGGCTCTTCACTCCTGCTCTGATCAGCCACTTAATTCCTCCCACCAGGTGGGCCTGGGGCCAGAAGCAACTGCAGCTGTAGTTCTAAAGCTGCCCCACCTCTGCTGCTCCAGGGGTGGTGGCCGAACCGCAAACTCAGTCCCTGCAGCTTTTCCCACTAACCTCTGTTGTCTGCTGTTTGTGGGTTGTGAGGTCTGGTAAATGCCACAGCTCAGTAATTCAGGATGCTAGGGCACTCTCTGCTGGGCTCAACTCTGCTCCCCTCAGCTGGGAGCTGGGAGCTCCGTGCGGGGCAGACCTTAACCCAGAGACCATCCAGGCTGTCCTGGGCTGGAGCCCTGCTTCCCTCTGCTGTTTTGTGGGTTCTGCAGTTCTAGAATTGGTTCAGAGCCATTTTTTTATAGGTTTTTGGAGGGACTTGGTGGGGAGCTCACGCCAGTCGCTGCTTTCCAGCCGCCATCTTGGCTCTGCCCCCCCACCCTTTTTTGGGGGGGTTTAATATTTGTTCAACCTCTAAAACAGATGAGTCTGCAACCTTTCCTGGTCCTGTATTTTAGTCTCTCAGGAACTATAGGATGTTAGAAAATTATTTTTAAAAACCTAACAGATCCTTCTAGTTATACTGACAGTAATGGAAGCAGAGGAAAGCTGCTCTTCATCACCTTTTTATGTATGGGAAGGTTTTAAAAGGCTTAATCCTAACTGTTCCTAGGTTAGAGAAATTCATCTTTTAACCTTTCATTGTTAACTCATTTCAAAAATTAGAATTTTTCTTCTTTTGCTTTCCTAGATTTAATTACAATGCTACTCTAGAATTTACACACTTACAGGGCCTTGTTCTGGGCTTTGCATTTGTGCGCCTGTGTCTGCTTTGGTCTATGAGAGCAAGCGCTGACCAAACCAAATGAAGGCTTAACTTTTAGGATTTAGAGTTTTGTGTGTTCTTGTCAAAATTTCTCTGTAACTTTAAAAGATTTTGATTGAATTTGGTCTACTGTTGTAGTGTATCAAGACAGGTTTTATTTGAAATGTGGTTTAATCTGCTGTCATAAGACAAATGATGATTTTCAAGTGGTTAAAGCTCATTTTTAATGTAATACAATGCGTTTTGGCACATTTGTAAAAGTAAAATGTTGCTTACTCATCTCTTGTGACTATCATTACTTTGAGACTGTAGGGGAGTCAAATCTGTAGTTTATAGAACCGATAGTTAATTAATACATATAGAATTATGATGAAACAAGTCACAGTGCAATAGTAAAGAGGCCTTATATGAATTCAGCAACATCTGTTGATGTCACTATATAGTACAAGGCTTAATTGTTATTAAGTGCTATATATTTTCCTAGTCCTTCTCCTTCCCTACCACATGTGGACCCCATATATTTTGGGCAAAAACACCATCATTTGAATATAGTAGCTTTATTTTCAAATCAGTTTAGTTTTGTAAAGTTAATTTTATTAACTTGTTTTCACCATGACACTCAGTGAACAAGGCACAGCACAGATAGAGTTTCTAAACTACACTAATGCCAGGCCTCTTTTTACTTTGTCCTCTAAGCAAAGCTGTCTTTGTGTGTTTCATTATTGACTGCTGTGTTTGTATTTTTCAAAATAACCTTTTGCTAAAGGTCATATATGATAAATGCATAGGTTATGACTACTTTGAGAACTTTAATATCATGTGTTTCAACTAATATTGACTGCATTTATGAAAAGAGCACAGCTTCTATTGACTTAATAACAACTAAAATAATAAGGTTTGGATTAATGATTATTGGGCAGGTTTTCAGATTCCTGGGCTTTTTGAACTAGCGTCCTATAATTTTATCCTGCAAATATCTACTTAAGAAATGTATGTTAGAATCTCTTTTGGTGTCTAATTTGTTAATATTGAACTACATTCCAAAAGAATGGCCATTTTCATTTACATGGCAGAACGCTCTTATTTCATACTGATTGCTTTAAAAAATAATTTATTAAATTCTGTCCATTACTTTCAAAACTGTTCTGCTTGCCTGTGTTACCCTCTGTTCTCCCGTGTACTTCTAAAAAATATTTCAGTGGCTCTCTTTTTAAAATTTATTTCTCTTTTTTCCCCCCCCATCACCATCACTGCCCTCCAAAGTCTTCCCCTTCTCTCTTAAAGTGGAGAGGAAAAAAAACCAAAACTTGTAACACATAATCACAGTCAATGCAGATCACATAATGGCTAAGTGAAACAATATGTATTTCCCTTTGCACTGTGAGTCTATCGTTTCTCCAAGCCGGTGTGTCACATTCCAGGCCTCTGGACGTGCCGCTGGTCATCACTTTGATCAGAGCACTTTATAGCGTCATCATCATTGTATAAATTGTTATTTTGCTCTTGCTTTACTCTGCGTCACATCCTGCTTCTCAGGAGTCATTGAAATCATCTTTTTTGTCATTTCTTACAACAGTTATATTCCATTACCTTCATTTACCCACAATTTGTTCAGCTCTTTCAGGTTTTTTTTACCCCATTTTAATCCCTAGTTGAATCCTGAATTTCAGATGAGTGAGGTTCTTCTGATTGCCCTCTTCACCATCCTTTCATCCATATTTGTTGTATGCTCTTATTCTCATGCAGGGCAGCTAGGTGGCACATGGATAGCTCTGGGCTGGGGAACCTGGGGCCTCGAGGCCACGTGTGGCCCGTTGACTGAATCCAAACTTGACAGAATAAATCCTCTTACTAAAAGAATCTGTTGTGTGAAACTTGGACTCAGTCAAAAGACCTCACCCAAGGACCTAGAAGGCCACATATGACCTTGAGGTCACAGGTTCCCCACCCCTGGTAGAGTGTCAGGCCTGGAGTCAGGAAGACCTGAATTGAAATTAGGCTTCAGACACTATCTGTGTGACCCTGGGCAAGGCACTTAACCTTGTTTGCCTCAGTTTCCTCATCTGGAAAATGAGCTGGAGAAGGAACTGGCAAGCCACTCTGATATCTTTGCCAAGAAAACCTCAAATGAGGTCATGAAGAGTTGGGCACTACTGAAATCACTGAACAATTCTCATGCGCCTCAATTATGAGAAGTAAGTTATACTCTCTTATTCTTCCTCTTTTCGCCTTCTCTTCTTCCACCTTTAAAACTTTCAGAATTGAACCAGTCTACCTTTATATCCTCTTTTTCTTATTTAACTCTCTAGATAAACTTTGAAAGCGCTAAGCCTCTGAAAGGACCTTTGCTTCTCCCCTGATTAGAATACTCATCTGTAAGATGGGGATCATAATAATTTTACCTCCCTCCAAGAGTTGTTGTGAGGATAAAATGAGATATTTGTAAAGTGCTTTGCAAACTTAAAGGGCTCTACTAATGCCACCTATTATAATCATCCAGTTCTTACTAAATCCTAGTCTTTTCCCCCGGAATGCTTGAAATCCTCTTCTTTTAAAAGCCAACTTTTTTATGCTTAGTTTTATAAAGTATATATTTTTATATATGTGTGTGTGTAAATTTTAAGCCTCTATCTTTTGCCTCTTGTTGTGTTAGGTTTCTTTGCTAACCTTTACCTCCCAAGGTTAACCTACCCAAAAATTTGAGGTTCAGAGTCCTAAGGGTCTGGGGTGTCTTGGTCTTCATGCTGCCATGCCCAGACTGGCCTCTGCTTCTTATGGTTATTGCCTCTACTGGTCCCTTAGAAGATTCCTCCAGTATCCAACCTCGTAGGTTTCCAAACACCATGGGCCTTTTTTTGGGAGAATGCTCTGTTCCCACTGATTCAGGATGTAAACACTTGCAGGCTGCATGTGTCTGGCCAGTCTGGAAGGTTGTTACATGGTTGGTTTGAGTGAGGAGGACTGGCTTTTCTGGAGGTGACCTGTCTTCTGTTGCCTGTGTACTTTTAGAACATATATTTTTGTACAGTTCTGAGATCAAGGAAAGCAACTTTCTGTAGTTCTTTATTGGATTTCTTGATCATTATTTGATCTGCTATTATGTTTTGGGTTTTCCTGGAGTTTCAAGTAATTGAATCCAAAGGACCCATTAAGAATGCAAAAGGGGAGGAGTTTATTTGTGATAATAGGGCTGAAGTTTAAATCTCATCTCAGTTGGGGGAAAAAATCCTCCCGAGAATGTATATACAAGTATTTGTGCATGTGTGCTTCAGTTAACATTAATTATTCACATGTAAACTCATCCTAAGGTTAAATGACATCATAGAGGACAGTTTGTTCCATAGGAAAAGATAGAAGCAGGAGCTGAATCTTCACCATTCTGGTGAAGAAGGGATTTGGAAGAAAGCCAACTGTAAGACACAGAGTGGCTGCCATTTGGTTTGAGAAATACCATTGAATGCTTGCCACATTCCCTTCAATGATTTTGTGACCTGCTGAATAAAAGAGCTCATCATTCAATGTCCTCTGTGGAGTAGTTCTTAACGTAGTGTCTGTGAACTTGTTTTAAAAAATAATTGATATTTGTATTTCAGTATAATTACTTCCCTTTATGTCCTATGTATCTTATTTTATGAATTTAAAAACCTCATCTTGAAAGGGGGTCCATTAGCTTCGCAAGAGGACATAAAAACGCTAAGAGCCTTAGAATATGGTATGGTGAAAGAGGATTGGCCTTGGAAGCAGGCCCGAGCTTCAGTCCCAACTCTGACAACTCCGAGAAGGTCCCAGTATCTCTGAGCATCAGTTTCTTCATTTGTAAAATGGAGGTGATGCATTACTTACATCACAGGGTCGTCGTAAGGAAAATCGTTTGTAAGTGTTAATGTCCAGCTTCCCTTTGATGTGTTCTCTTTTCTCACTAGAATGTAAATATCAGGAGACTCTTGCTTGCTTATGTGTATATCCCCAGCACTGAGCACAGCGACTGACACATATAGGAAGTGCTTAATAAAAGCTGTTTTTATTCATTAACACACAATTTAGTTATTATCATTTATTATTAGCTTTATAACAAAATCTAAAAACTGGAAGGTACTTCAAGGGCCACGCAGTCCGATTTATATCTGCACAAGAAATTCTTTTGCTACAAGTGGTCGTTTGGTCTCCACTGAAAGACCATCGATATGGATAAAAACTCATCTTTGGAGGCAACACATTCCACTGCACAGTAGTTTTAATGGCTTGAAAAATTTTTCTTCTGTGACATCTTTAAGTGAGAGGCACCTAGGCAGTATAGAGGATGGAGTGCTAGATCTGGAGTCAGGAAGACGGTTCAAATCCAGCTTCAGATGCTGGCTGTGTTAACCCCTGTCTGCCTGCGTCCTCAGCTGTAAAATGAGGTTCACGGTAGCACCTACCTCCCAGAGTGGTTGGGAGGGGCAAATGAAGATAATATTTCTAAAACACTTAGCACAGTGCCAGGCACATAGTAGGTACTGTATGAATGTTTGTTCCCTTCCTTCTGTCTGCCTCTCTGATGCTCGCACGTTGGTCCGTTATTATAGTCACTTGTTGGTTCTCCTATGAGCTTCGAGGTGTGTGAGCGCAGGGGCTTAGATGAGGCAGTATAAGGGAAAGAGTCCCTGGGTCAGATCCCACGTTTCCTCAGCTTCCTTAGGCACATGGCTTCTTTGATTTCGTTTTCTCATCTGTAAAGTGAGGGGGTTGTGATAGATGACTTCTGGAGTGCTTTCTTGCTCTAAACCTGGGATCCTTTTGACACTATACTTGTTCTGTTTGAGGTTTTTGATGTAGTATGAAGAGCACTGCACTTGGAATGTAGAGACTGATTTTCATGCTAACTATATATCATAGCTAGTCAGTAGCTCTAAGAGGCAAGCAGCATTGAGGTTAGAGCTGCCCGACTTGGAGGCAGGAAGGTTGAGATTCAAATCCTGCTTCAGACATTCCTCTGTGACTGGTTGAGTTGGCTACCTTCTTTGATCCTTAGGTTTCCTTCTCATTTGTTGAAAGGGATTCATATCTGTAGCACTTACCTCAAGGAGTTCTTAGGAGGATCAAATAACATAATGTGCAGAAAGCACTTTGCAAACCTTAAAACATGTAAGTGTAAGTTTTTATTAGTAGAAGTAATTATCTTTCTAGGTTATAGTTTCCTTGTCTGCACAAAGAGATAAATGGTTCCACTATATACCTTGCCAGATTTTTGTAAGGAAAGCATTTTGTGTACCTTATGGTGTTATGTAATTGTATTTGTTGCCAACTTTGTATTTTCCCCCAGTGCTATGCATATAGTTTACATGATAAATATTGAATTGAATATTCCTAGCTTTGGGTATATCTCAAGTTTTGTTTTGCTTATATTTCAAAGAATTAGAGAGAAGTAATCTAATTATCATATAGCCATTAAAGGAGATATGTATTATGTTACATATAATAATTGTGATTTGCATTAGGTATATAATTTGTGATAGGGTTGTGGTGTGGAGATATCACAGTTGCTGGTCCAAAAATTGTTAGCAAAAATTTCTAAAATTCATGTTGTAGGAGTATAGCTGATTGTTTATAAGTAAAGAAATGAGTTAAAATTGACGTTTAGTTGGGAATGGGATGGTCAGAGTAGGGAGTTTTAACTCTGGGAAAGGTGAATTTTAGAAAAGTTTTCATCTGCCCTTGTAGAATTTCTAGCTCTTGATCTGTGTAGTAAAGGCAAGGACTTTGATGGCTAACTGCTTTTTGTCTTGTTTTTGTATTTTAGGTCGCTCATATTCTGTGTGTTCTCCAAGAATGCTTAATCAGTGTCTGGAGTCCTTGGTGCAAAAGGTGCAAAGTGGGGTGGTGATAAACTTTGAAAAAGCAGGACCAGATCCTTCTCCCATAGAAGGTACTGTAATTTCTTAGTAGAATTTTAAAGTAAACATCATCATTTGTAAAATTAGAACTGAGAAATCATTTTGATATAGTAATATACTGAGATGTGAAAACTTTAACGGTGACTGAGAGAGTGGGTGAAGAGATAAAACTCAACAGGCAAAATTTTACCTTTGTGTTCTTTGAGGTTCTAAGGAGTCTATCTCAAAAGTCTGAAAGTTGCTAGTAGAGATGATCTGTTAGGAATAGAGGATGATAGGTACTTCGTAGGTTTGGTAACCATAGGACTTTAATGCTGTGGTGAAGAATTTAAGCTATGATAGAGGTAGTGTTTCACAGGTTAGTTGGTTTTGAGTATTTTCTTACATTGTAACAAAAATTGTTAGGGGATTCATAGTCAACTTTGATTTTCCTGTTTAAATTTATGAGTCAAAATTTTAATGATAGATGAATTTTTTATACTTTCTTAACTACAGATGGACAGACAGAACTATCAAGACCTTTTGGATCTCAACCTTGGCACAGCTGTCATAAGCTTATCTACGTCAGACCAAACCCTAAAACTGGGGTTCCAATAGGTCACTGGCCTGTTCCAGAATCCTTTTGGCCAGATCAAAATTCTCCAACACTAGTAAGTGTCAGAAATAGTGTGGTGAGAAGCATATGAAAACAAATCTCTTCTTGTTGCATCATGGCAGTGGTCAATATGTAATCAAGACAAGTAAAGTATGTGCTCTCTTTGAGGGAGAAATGCATTCTATTAGAGGATGTTCAAAGTTTTACAATAAGATCTTGAAGGATAATTAGTACACCAAATTGTTCATTATAAAGTAACTATAGGAAAGAGTAATCTTTTTACTTTAGAATCTAAAACTATGCTTAAGATTTTTACTTTTGACATCTGGATACATGACCACAAATGCAAATGTATTCTCCTTACAAGGATCTCTGGATTTTAAATCTCTGGATACAAAGACTTGATTTCAGTATTTATTGTTTTGTTCTAAAAAGGGTCTGTATTTCCCCTCATCTACATTACCAAATTTAACTTGTACAAAACCTGAGTGAGTTCACAATTAAGGTAATGAAAATGAAAATAGTGGTGATGCTATAAAGGAACAAAACTTAGTTTTGAATGGAAATACATATTTTTAAAGTTTCACCAAATCTCCATTAGAATGTACTTCAGAAGCATCTGGTCCAAACCTCCCCTCTGCAGCACATCCAGGGCAGTGGGACCTGCAGCCTCCTGAGGGAGAACCTCCCCTTTTTGATGTTCCTGTTGTTAGGAAGAGTTTCTAGACAATAAGCCAAGACTGATAAATAGCTGTAGATGTTTTTGCTTGTCATATATTTGTGTGCATATATTTATATATGTAGAGAGACAGGGCAGCTAGGTGGTGCCATAGTGCACAGAGTGCTGGGCCTGGAGTCAGGAAGACTCCTTTTTGAGAGTTCAGAAATGACCTCAGGCTGCGCGACCCTGGACAAGTCATTTCACCCTGTTTACCTCAGTTTCCTCATCTATAAAATGAGCTGGACTAGGAAATGGCAAACCACTCCAGTGTCTCTGCCAAGAAACCCCAAAAAGAGGATCACAAAGATTTGGATATGACTGAACAACAAACATGTAGATATATATCTCTGTCTACTCATATATACACTCTTCAAAGACACGTCATTTGGGGACATACGTGTATGGGTGTGATCCTGTGTCTGACATAGTAAGTTAAAGAAGAATAAAGAAATAATTCTGAGTATTCTCTAGTACCTTAGAAATTCTAGTAATTTATAATTGATTCAATTAAATTCAAAATAATCCCCACTCCTCCCCCAGCTGAATAGTATAATATAAATAGGCAAGGCAGGTACAATTTCTGCTTTCATTAGCAGTATATAGTTTGGGGGGCGGGGAGGATGTAGTGGGTAGGGTGTAGGCGGTACAGTTTGAAGCTGGTGACCAGGCACTGATCATTATGTAGAAATTGGAAGATAAGCATATGAGTTAATAGTTATGGTATTTTCTCATATACCTTGTTTGAGGAAAGGTCTGTGATAGTTTCAAGAATTTGTTATACTCCCTTTTTTTAGTTATCTTGACGCTCTCAATTGTATTGCCCCTAGCTTGGACCCTTGAAGATCTAGTCTAGACCAGTTTGTCGTCTTCTCATCCTTCTCTTCTTTAGTTCTGTTTCTACTTCCTTGTATAGCACATTAGGGACTGTAATTTTTAGAGTCCAAATGTGGATACTGCAATAGATGTTGCTACATAAGCTGCAATTATTTTCCTAGTGGTTATTTTGCAGATGTTTATCATGAATAATGTAATAGGAGATGACCAAGTGTCCCGCAAACTGATGTTTATTTTTACCTGGGGGTGCCTAATGAAACCATCTCCATCAACTCGTAAATATGCCTATTCAAGGAAACCTGCAATCTAGCCTTGCATTTAGCTGCTGCTGCCTTTTTTCTTTTTGCTTCATGTGTAGAGGTTGAGATTTATATGATTTGGTCTGTATGAAGCCCAAACCAAATCATATAAAGGTGTTTGCCTTCCCAAGCATGGGAAAAGGAAGGGCATTTGGAACTCAAAAATTATTTTAAAAAAGGAATGTTAAAAAAGAAAAGATGTTATTTGGGAACAATTACTTGGTTCAAATTTTCAAATACTTTTTTACTTGAAAGAAAAATGTAAGTAAATCAAAACTAAAAGATCCAGAATAAAGGTTCTGTCTTACAAATAGGATGTTGCAGGCACTTTCCTATCATATGTGATCTCTTATTCTATGGCTAGTCTGTATTCTATATTCTAAGATGGAGGATGTGGCTCTGGAAGAAGCCTTGAATTGAACGCCCTCTTTTTTTATTGTCTTAGTTCTGTACTTTTCATCTTTCACTCTTGTATAGTTTATGTACCACCTATGATAGACTATCAGAACTGAAAGAGAAACCTGTTGCCTCACTTTATGGAAGTTCAGTGATTTACCCAAGATTACATAGTAACTCATAGCAGAGCTGCTAGCGCCAGAAAATTCTATTTGGCACTAAAACTTCATTCCTGAGCATCCTGAGCAAAGGTGACCGCTTCTTTATAAGCATTGTATGTGAGTAAGGGAGAACATTTGAATGAGAACCCTTGTTCATCTTATTTTCCATGGCATCATCTATTAGATTGTTGGAAATGAGAAGTTCTCTGATTTAAAAGTTATACTTAGTGGAAAGATGCCATCATTTTCTTTACCCATTGCTTAGGTTCCCATAGCAGGAAAAGATTTCCTTGTCATTGTATTAGCGGAACCAGGATAATGAAATACTCCAGGATTGGGAATTGGAAGTCTGGTTCCTCCTCTCTCTCTCTCTCTCCCTTCACCCCCTTTTTTAATTCACTTAACTGTATTATCTTAGTCAAATTCCTTTTCTGCTGGTCTTTCTGGGCTTTGTTTTTCTCATTTATAGAATTATAAGGTTAGATGATCCCTCCCATTTCCTAACATTTTCTTTTCATATAACTGGTGTATGAATGATAATTAAATCTTTCAAGATGGAGGAACAGAGTCACTGTTTGGAACATCATAGAGCCATATTTAGTGTTGAAAAGGATGTTGGAGGCCATCTAACCCAGCCAGATCTCCTTGATCTGTCATGCTTATTACAGTGACAACTTAACAAATGTTAGCAGTAGTTATTAATGGGCAGCTTGAGACAGAGAAATTGTGGGAGGAGTTAAGTTCCGTAAGATTATGGAGTTGACATCCATAAGATGGAGGATATGGCTCTGGAAGAAACCTTGAGTTGAATGCCCTCTTTTTTTTTTTTAAATGGAGAAACTGAGACTAGGGAGGTTGGTCTTCTCAGTGTTCACATTAATAAAAAAGTAGCAGAGCCTATATTTGAATGTAGGTTGTCCTCTAACTCCCAAGTTCTGTCCTCTTTTATAGTATCATTATCCTTCTATGCCCATCCTATTTTTCTCCTCTTCTTTTGTCGCATTTATAGTGTGACAATATTTAGGCTTCAGTTTCTGTCAAGAATTCACTCTTAATCTAGGATGTTTAATTTAAAAAGAGTTGGAAGGAACCTTACAGTTCACCGAGTGAAACAGGACACTTCAGTCCTCAACTGAGAATTCCCTCCGTGACATCCCCAAATGAGCATATAATGGTATTAGTGATTAATATTAAGTCTGATTAGTGTTTGAAAAAGTGTGTAGGTGTGAATTTATCGTAGAGCTCTGCTTTTTAATTGATACCAACATAAAATGAATGGGTAATAAGTAAACTGAAATGAAGACATGTTTTTGCATTGCTTTAGAAATATCTTCGATGTGTAGAGAGGTTTTTATGTATATTATTGTTATCACATGTTCATTTATTAACCTGTTTGGTAGGAAGATGGTTATGTGTTGAGAGTGGGATGAGAAGATGATAAAAAGTTAGCATAGAACAAGTCTGTGAATAGCTAAGAAATAATTTTGCATAGTCTCTTATCTTGAATATAGGGATGTGCTTTATAGCAAACTAGATTTGGGGTTGTTTGGTTAATTTGGGGGTATATCCGGACCTGAAATTTTCTCATTGAGATCTCAGTGTGGAAACTACCAAATGCAGATCTATAATGTGTATCCTTAGAGAGTTGCAGTTCAGAAATTCTAAGTAGCTTGCTCGTGCCTACAAATCTAGTATGTGTCAGGGGAAGGATTTCCTAATTTTGATACCAGCCCTCTCCAGTACACTACTTAGTCTTTCCCTTGGTGGGACTGTATTGGTCATTATAAGATGATATGTGACTTTAGTACAGTCCGTTCCCAGCATTGCTAACATTTAAGCTTCCAAATTATTTTAGTTTGTCCTCAAACGGAAGGTCTCTCAGTTGCCCTTGATTGTTTTATGTTAAGTGCTTTCTAGACCTTTTATGAATCTATTGCATTTTTCATGTGGTGTAATAACCAGAAATATATGCACTATTGTATTTTGGTTGCCTTATAGTGTTTTACGAAGTCAGTCATAACTGGCATATTTGTTGAGTTCATATATGGAGGGTAACAACAGGGATACCAAATCTTATCAAAGGCAGATCTGTGCTTAGGGAGTAGATAATGAAGGTCTTTGTGCTCAAGAAGCATATAATTTAGTAAAGTCATATAATCTCAAAGTTGAAAGGAGAGAAGGGAATTTTAAAAGCTATCATGATCTCATTTTTAGATGAGGAAAACTATGATTCACAGAAATAAATCATTTTGCCTAAGGTCACATAGCAAGTTAGTGGCACAGCCTAGACCTACACTCGGTATTCTTTCCAGATAAAACATAAGCATAGTTTTGAGTTACTTTGTACCATAAGAGTAGTACAGAATACAATGGGAGGCAGGAAGAGGGAGAAGAGCATTTCTGTTGGAGTTGATCAAATTATGTTTAAGTTGGGTCTTGAATTACTATTTCCATGGGCAGAATTTAGGCCGAATATCCAAGCAGAGGGAACAGTGTGGGCAAAGGTCTGGAAAGAGAAGACTTATTTCTAGGAATAGCGAGTCCAGTTTGGTAGGTGAATGGGTTTTATGTTGGTGAGGCATTAGGATGGAAAGTTAATACGGACCCACAATGCGAAAGGCTAAGGAGTTCGGACTTTATTCGATAGGTACTGAGAAGGCATTTAAGTTTATTTTTTAGTTAGAGAGCATAAAGTGAAAACCTCTTTTTTAAGGATTTTATATGTTAATTATTGAGAGGGAGAAGAGAAATGAACTTGGAGGCTGGGAAGTTATTAGAATAGTCTGTAAGCAAAGTAATGCAGTCACGGCAGAAGGAATAGGAAGGTAGGAACAGTGTTTCAGAAGAAGATTTTATTGCATTTAATACTTAAATATGATCCAGGAAGAGTATTGATAGTTCGAGGCTGAGTGGCTAGGAGAATGGTGATTCCATTAATGGAAAAGTATAAAACTTCAGGTTATCAAGTGGAGAAGGATGACCAGGTTGATTTTAGTTGTATTCTTTCTGTATTCTCAGATGCAACATCCAGGCAGAGCTGTCCACAGGCAGTTGTGTGGAACTGTCTCTCAGAAAAAGTTTTCATCTTTTTTTTTTTTGTTTTCCTGGAACCTCGTATACCTTGCCCAAACTCAATACCTTGCACATGATGAATGATCATTAATGGATTGAATAGCTTATGTCTTTCAGAGTAGCTTTGAATGTGAACTAAGAGATGTGATTGGCAGAGTAAGGAGGGGAGTTGAGACAAGATGTTTTCTGTTTCTGTATTAGAAATAAATTTATTCAGCACTTGCTATGTATTAGGTGCCCTCCAGAAGCTATTCTTTCAATAGCTTTTATGTCTTTCAGAAGCTATTACGAAGTGAGAGGGAGGATAAGATTTAGGGTATTGAGGAAAACTAAAGACAATGAAAATGGCGTTCGTGTGCACGTGTGTGTGTGTGTGTGTGTGTGTGTGTGTGTGTGTGTAGCTATATTGAGGGGGCAAAGATATGGATCAGAGATCAAAGAAGTTACAATAGGACTGCTGATGTGAGTGGAGGAGAAAACTGATAACAGACAGAAGCCAAAGTTGTTCTGTTACTATTTTGCTTTTATTTTTTTCTCTGCCCAATCAAGGACAGGGAAGGATAGAATAAATATGGCTGATAAAGGGAGATAGGATACTCAAGATAAACAAGGAGCTCTAATGAGAGCGACTTGCTGCTCTTTGCTTGGTCCAGGGGAACTACAGGATGTCCCTAAAGTCTGGACACATAAGCAGAAATGCACATTTTCAAGAAATGAAATGAATGAAATTTTTCAACAGCACTTTATTTAATTGCAATATTAACAAATAACACCTTCAATTCGTTTGTGATGCAAAGGTTGGTGCGCTTTGCAAGATTCACATGAACTCGATGCAATAACTCCACATTGCTGTCAATTTTAGCATGTTCACTCTTTATGCATTCAGTCAAGCATGTCGCATCTGTGATTTTCATTGATTACACCTTCTCCTTTAGCTTACCCCAGAAAAAGAAGCCAAGGGGGCTAAGGTCTGTTATATTCCAATTAAATGAAAACATGTATTTTTGCCTATGTGTCCAGACTTTAGGGACACCCTGTAGTTCACCTGGACCAAGCAAAGAACAGCAAGTCTCTCTCATTAGAGCTCCTTGTTTAAGAACTAAGAGATGTGATTGGCAGAGTAAGGAGGGGAGTTGAGGCAAGATGTTTTCTGTTTCTGTATTAGAAATAAATTTATGCAGCATTTGCTATGTATTAGGTGCCCTTCAGAAGTGTACAGTCATGTCAGGTTTATTAGACATGGAAAAAAAGATTGCAATTAAGTCATTTACAGATTTCAGTAATGTCATTGAAGACATTTAGGCATTAAAATAGAAAGTGTACTATTTAGTCTGTTTTATAAGAGGATGCCCCAAGGAAAAGTCAATGCCTTTATTTGCCTCAGGAAAATAATTTTGGTTTAGATAACAAGTTAGGTGTATTTACTGCCTTTGAAAATGATTGTCCATGTTTTAACTTCCGTTGTTCCTAGTTGTTAGTAAAGCAAGTGCTTTCTTGATTGTTTCGTGCCTCCTAATCACAGTGAGAGATTTCATGGGTTTTGGTAGTAGTTGAAAAGTGAACTTGAACAATGAGATAATGAATGGGTCCTGCTTTGTCCATAAGTCAATGTTTTGAATTTATTAGGAACAAATACTTGGTAATAAGTTACCACTTAGATTCTGCTTTCCTGATCAGGTCACTGTTGCCACCACACAAACAGTAGGAATTTTGCTTTGTGGTTTTCATTACCTTACGGGGGGATATTCCTCAGGATATGGTTGATTTTTATTTACCATGTTGTTGTCCAACTAAATTGTCCATCGTTAATAAACATTTATTATATGCTATAATATAGCCATTAATGGCAGTCAGTTTTGTGACTGTAATTCCAGAAAAATTATCATAGTGATTTCTTTAATATAATAAAGCTGGCCTAAGTATCCTGAAAGATTCCTTCCCTGCCCACCTCTCCTTCTGCCCCCATGCAAATTTTAAAAAAAATTTTTCTGTGAAATGTGAGTTTTCTCATATACCAGGATTTTTAGGGGACAGGGATTGATAATAGTGAAAGGAGAGAAGCTTAAATGTTTGGAAAAGGAAAGGAATATTATCTTTATTACTCTGGATATGCCATTTGATTGCATTCTTAAATGTCATAAATAAATTATAAGATTGATCATAGATTTAGAGCTAGAAGGGACCATTAGTGGTTATCCACTCCAACCTCATTATTTTATAGTTGATGAGGCCTTCTTGTTCTTGGTGTCTTTTCATTAAGAATGGATAAGAATTGTTGAATCTTTTTGATGATCATCATCATATCTTTCTGTTTAGCCACCTCGGACATCACACCCTGTGGTGAAGTTTTCTTGTACTGACTGTGAACCGATGGTTATTGATAAACTGCCTTTTGACAAATATGAATTAGAACCTTCACCATTGACTCAGTTTATCCTGGAAAGGAAATCCCCTCAAACCTGTTGGCAGGTAAGCTAAACATTATAGTGATTTAGAAATAAATTATAAATTTATGGAATTTTTAATTGATGAATCATTAGTAGCAATTTAAATTCAATATTTATCAGTTTTACCAAGCCTTTATGACTCTTTTAACAGGTATATGTGAGCAATAGTGCAAAATATAGTGAACTTGGTCATCCTTTTGGTTACTTGAAAGCTAGTACAGCATTGAATTGTGTCAATTTATTTGTGATGCCTTATAATTATCCAGTCCTCCTTCCTCTTTTAGGTAAGTAATGCTTGTAAAATTTCCTGTAGTTCAGCGTATGAAAAAATAATTTTAGAAAAACTAATTTTGAGAGTTATTTTTGGTAGTAATTTTTCTTCTGACATTAATGTTTGATCATGTTTTGGAAGTGTGTACATTACTGAAAATGCGTTAATCAAAGGGAGTCCATAACAGTTGCTTGTATCTTTATAAAATGAAAAGGTTCATATATATGTGTGTACATATGTGTCTGTACTTTAATTTGGAAATGTTTTTTCTTTGCATGAATTTAACTGCCTTATTTTCTCTCTGACAGATATTAAAAGTCAAAGTGTTATTTCTCCCAAAATAATGATATAGTAAACATTCCAAATTGTTGGCTTCTAGACACCTCTAATATTGATGCTAAGCAGCACAACTATTAGAGATGACCCCCTTCTACCCCTACAATCATCTCAGGCTAAATAGTGGTGGTTACAGCACTGTTATCTCTATTTTGTGGCGAACCCTCTCCCTCATGTTGGTAACTCCTGGGATCTGTTATATCTAGATCTTCAGTATTTAGGTGATGTATTATAATGGGTTTTCACTCTATTTTTATAACCCTACCTTTCTTTTTACAAAATTTAATTTGAAACCTTAGCTTATAGATATTCGGAATTTTCTCCCACATTTCAGTCTGCATTTGAAATGTCCTTCCAAGAGAAAAGACTAGAAATCAGGAATTTCATTGAATGGTAACTGGTTCAGGCTTATATCTGATTTACCTTTTTACAAATCTAAAGGTACATGACTTTAATAAATTTGAAACTGACTTTCGTGTTTCTGAATACTGAATTGTGGTGGTTTCTGCATGTTGTATATTTTTAGATGACTTGTTCAAGGTGCATAAAGCAAAGCCAACAATAAAATGGAGACAGTCATTTGAAAGTTATTTGAAGACCATGCCTCCCTACTATCTTGGGGTAAGATTACAAACCCTTTTTTTAAAAATAGAGGATCAGTCATATAGTTAATATTTGTTTCAGATACTATAATGAAAGTCTGTCCTTTTGAGTTCATCACTTTGTACTATCATATATTTAGATGGCCATTGTATAGTTACTGCAAAGGAGAGTATTCAGAAATTTGCAGTGAATCGATATGTTAGACTTGGGGTTATGATGCTTGAGTTCAGCTCTCAGCTCTTATACTTCCTAGCTACGCTACCATGCGCGAACACGTCGCTCAGCTCTGAGCCTCAGAATTTGTCCTACTTTCCACAGTAAGAAAAGACAGTTGGCTAATACTTTTAGAACATCTCTCAGGTGAATGAGTGTGAGTTTTCATAAAGCAGACTATATTTATACAAAATTGCCTTGCTTATCTAGGAAATTCCATACTAGGATTGGTGAAATGAGAATGGAAGGCAATAAGTTGAACTAGGTCTCTTGAGTAGAATAAATAAGGGGCCACTTATGGCAAATAGGAACTTGTAGATTTATGTAGAATGGGAACTTAAATTCTTCTTAGCTGGAATTCTATTATAGATAATTTTAGATGTGTTGAAAGTTGTACCTAAATGAACACTAATCTAAAATACTAAATATTTTATCAGGGCTTTGAAAATGAGTGTTGGAACTGCTCAGTAGCCTATGCAAATTAGGAAATTTGGGCATAGCATACTCAAAGGATATGTGGCCATTCCGCTGATCCTTCTACGGAGTTGGCAGATAGTCAATTTATTTGTATTGAAAAAATTTCAGTAATACTGTCACAGAGCCTTGGATAACTGTTCAAGTGAGTGGTTCATTTAAGTTTTGTTCAGGTTATTTAAAACATGGATGAAGAGAATTCCACTCCTAAGCTTTAGGTGACCCAGGAATCTCCCCAAATTGATATTAAACATTGCTAGATGTCATTTAAAAACAACAACATAGATAGCCAGAATGCTACTGTGTAATGCCAGTGATTTTATGCTTCCACTCGACAACTAAAATTAACCTTTTCTGATGCCAGTTTATCTTTTCTTCTGGTAACGCTCTCAGTGACATGAAAATCTGTAACTTAGAATCATAAGACCATAGCTCCAGAGATAGCAGAGACCAAAGGGTTCATCTGGGCTGTATCATAGAGAATACCAGTTCTGAAGAAGTTGTGGTTTGGCCAAAGTGGTAGAAGTAGGAGTATATGACAGAATTAATATTCGAAACCAAGTTTTCAGTCTTCAGAGCCAATTTGATTTTGACCTTGGAAAGAAGCCTTTAGAGATTCAAGGCTCTCTTGATAATGCATAGACGCAGCAGATACCACCAGTCCCACCAATCTCCATAGCAACAGTTGGGGGTTGGGCTGCACATTGTTGTAGTCATTGTGTATATTATTTTCCTGGTTCTTTATACACATAAAGTGTCAGTTCACAAAATCTTCCCATGTTTCTCTGAATTCTTCACCCAGTAATTGTGTCACATTCACATACCACAGTTGAATATTTTGTTATGTATAGGACTTTTCATTTCTGTGTGTGTGTGTGTGTGTGTGTGTGTGTATACATATACACATACCTAGGAGTGCATCATTCCAAACTATCTTCCGGAGCAGTTAAGCCAGTTCACAGCAAAGAAATGAAATGTTGAAAATAGCGTCTTAAGATTAGCTTTGTTTGAGGAGTAGAGAGCCTGAGTAAGAGAATTCAGCTAATGTGTTGCTGCAGTTGTCTAGAAATAAGTGTAATGAAGGACCTGTCTAGAGTGAAATGTGAGGATTGAATGAATTTCAGAAAGGGAAAGGAACAAATGAGTCTGAGAAATAGTGAAGAACATATCAATGTGAGAGACATTCTTAAGGAACAAACAATGAGATTTCTTGAAAGATTGGGTAATAGGGAATCAGGGAAGGGGAAGAATCAGATATTAAAAGGTTGAGAGATAGGGAAGTTAAGCGAATAGGAGTTTTATCATCAGAAATAGTCATTGGGGATGAGAGTACTTGTACATGTAGTAATGAATTAACTTTTGATGTGTTTATTTTGAGTTGACATGGCATACAGGCGTAGGCATCTTGTCGATGGTTGGAGAGAAATTGTGCAGGTGAGAGGTCAGAATTAAAGATAGAGATTTAGGAGTCAGCACAACTGTCATCTAACAGCCCTAAAGGAAGGATGAATTTTTCAATGGAGAGTGAATCAACAACCATTTTATTAAACACACTCTGTTCCTAGCACACTCTGCTGTGTGCTAGGAACTCAAGTGCTAGTGATACAAAGAAGGGAAAAAGATACATTGAGGCGACGATGACAGGAATACTTGCTGGAGCTTGCTAGCTGTCTTTGTTTTCTGTGAAGAAGGTGACACGGTCGTAATGACGGCTCCCCTGTATATAGTCATTTAAAGGTGGAAATTGCTTTATATACTGTCTCCCTTGACCATCCAAACAGCCCTTTGAAGTAGGTAGTGCCACTGTTCATCTTGTTTTGTAGATGAGGAAACAAGCTTAGACAAGTCCAATGACTTATTCAAGGTTACAGTGAACTAGTAAGTATCAGAGTCATGATTCATACCTATGTCTTATGACCCCAGGAGCATTATTCTTTCCACTGCACCCTGGTGAGTCCTAGGACATCCCATCTAGGGGAGGATTGTAAAGGAGTGTGCTTGAGAGGCAGAGAGAGATGAATAAAAAGGATTATATTTAACAAGTTTTGTGAGCTTAACAGTTTTTATTATTGGTAATATTCTGTCCTTCAACCAGCATTTATTCATTGCCTACTTATATGACTTAAATATACGTATAATGAATAATACAAGTTATTGTGCTAAGGCTCAGAGAAGAGAAAAGTTTAAAAAAAAAAGTAACGAGTCTGTTTCCATGGGCAGGTGGGAGGGAGAGGGAATGCAACATTTCTATATAGATAAATACAGGATAATTTGAATGGGGTGGGAAGAGCACTGATCTACAAATTCCGTAGTAGTAGTGATGGATTTCTCAAAAGTATCTAATTCAAATGAGTTCCTACAGGTAGCTAAGTGGCACAGTGAATAGAGTGCAGGCCTGGAGACAGGAAGACCCGAGTTCAAATGTGGCCTCAGACTCTTACTAACTGTATGATCCTGGACAAGTCACTTAACCGTGTTTGCCTTAGTTTTCCCATCTGTAAAAATGAACTGAAGAAGGAAATGCAGACCACTCGTGAAGAGTCGGACATGACTCAACAATTTTTTCCCTTAGGCTTTGATGTAATGATGTCTTTTGTTTTCAAATACTAATAATGGTTATTGTGAAACATAACTGAAAAGATGAAAATAGGATTGATTTTATCCTTTATAATATCTCCAATGTTATGTTTTTTAAATAATTAAATGGCTGATTATTTTACCTTTTATTTGTGCTACTGCAGTTCCGTTTTCTTGCTTACTGTAATGTTTGAGGTGAGAAAAAGACTGCTTTAAGTTTTCAGACATGACTTTTTCTCATCCAGTAACTCATTCATAAAAGTCCATTTAATATTTTAATGGTAAGTCAAGATTCAGTACTGAAAAATAGTTTCTATCTTTTTTTTCCTTTTTAGCCCTTGAAGAAAGCTGTTAGAATGATGGGAGCACCTAACCTTATAGCAGACAGTGTGGAATATGGACTTAGTTATAGTGTCATTTCATACCTCAAAAAATTGAGTCAACAGGTAATGTTAATAAGTAGAAGTATCATTAGATAGGAAACTACTAAAAATTTTGAACTGAGATTTAAGACAGTGAATAACACTGGAGCCAGTCTTACTGATTCAGACAGTTTGGCTTCACTTAAATTCAGTTATCATTAGGATGGCTCAGTACTTAGATCCCAAATTGATATTAAAAGTTTTTATATTTTAGTAATTTTAAAATTGATAAGAAAATGAGAAATCATTCATGGAATAAATCTTAGATAAGATGATGTACATGTGGTCTGTATGCACTGAATTTATAGTCTTAAGGTTTTATAATTCCTTATTTGTGATCTCATGCTAGTTTCTTTGAGGTAGACATTGCATATTTGATTTGAAATTTTTGTTGGATGTTGTTTTTATTGGAAGTAGCATTATTTTCTTTTGTATATATTAAAATATGTGGGTTTTCTTTTTTCTTTTTTAAAGTTTCTTGGGCACACTAAAAAAAAAAACCCAAAAAGCAACAAGTTCTATCATAATGGCCATAATTCAAAGTAAATGAAGATATTGTATCAGTGAAGTAGGGACTGAAAACAGTCAACAAATGATGATGCTTTATCTTACCAAATTATTAGTGTGCTATGACATATAGCACATGCTTAGGACTTCTGACAACTGGGAACTGGACATTTTCCCATTGGAAATTGGCTGTTGACTAAAATGCTAATGGACCAGTAGGAAAACTATTCTATTTTTAAAAAATTCCTCTGTTTAATGCCTTTTTTCTCTCTCTAGTAATCTTTATAAAACTGTATCACTCTGCTTTTTGGTATTTGTCTAAAAACTTCATTGTGTGGGATATGAAGTCATTATGGGTAAATATTGGTGAGGTTTTTTTCCCCCTACCTTCTTTTCACTCCTGAGTGTGATTATATATTATCATGTATGGTTCAGTGACATTCTGTAGCTACCATAGTGTAGTATAGTATCTGTTTACATGGGAGTCTTAAGAAATAAAAAAAAAAAAATTATGTAGTGAATTCAGCTCCTCTATGTGAAATTTTACCATGCTCAGATGATGTAGAATTGTGGTAATCCATAACCATGTGAATGAGATTTTTGTTTCTTATATATGATTTTTCATAGTGTATCACATTTTTACTGAATCTTTTACATAAGATTTAAAACTTTTTTATTTTTATAATCTGATTAAAATGTTTAGAATATATCATGTCAACTTCTATTTATTTTGAATTAAGGCCAAAATAGAATCTGATAGAGTCATCGGATCTGTAGGCAAAAAAGTAGTGCAGGAAACTGGAATTAAGGTCCGAAGCCGATCACACAATCTGTCAATGGCATATAGGAAAGATTTTCAACATCTGCTACAGGGAATTAATGAGGAAGTTCCTCACAGACTTCTAGACCTCAACATGAAGGAATACACTGGGTTCCAAGTTGCTTTGCTGAATAAGGTAATTGTTGTACATAATAGTACCACCTCCAATATGCTCCTTTGTTGTTCAATACAAGAAACTCTCTGTTATCTGACGTTCTGCCTATCAGAACTCTTTTACGAACACTTCCACATGTTTACAGTATGGTAGTCACTGGTGTTCATAATGGTGACCCAAGGCACTGCACAGTTCTAAAATATTTTCTCAATTTTTCAAGATTAGTATCATTTGTGTTGGAAATAAATTATTCTGATTCTTTGAAAATTGATAATTCATGTATACCATAGAGTTCCATTAACTGTATATTTCATAAGGTGTACCAATAGAAAAGACTTTAAAGGTGTGCTATAAAGGCCTCTGACCAGTGGTCACCCAGACTCTGCTCAAGCGGTTCCATTGGTGGAAGTTTACTACTTTAGATAACCCATTCCATTATTGTATACTTCTGATTATTAGAACATTCTGACCCCCTTTTTGCAGGCTAAATTGGCTAAGTAGAATATTCTGTTCTCTAACCATTTCACAGATAAGAGAGTTTACTGTATTTCTATTACGTTGTGAAAGTATTGATTTAAATTTTCCCTCTTAATACTTTAACCTTAGGATTTGAAGCCGCAGACCTTTAGAAATGCTTATGATATACCCAGACGAAATCTTTTGGATCACTTAACAAGGATGAGATCTAATCTTTTGAAGACAACCCGTAAATATCTTAAAGGTCAAGATGAAGGTTAGACTACTTATTAATTATTTTTATTTTCTTTGTGGTTCGTATAAACATGATACCATTACTACCAAGCTTACATGAAGTTTTAGTACATTTTCTCTGAATTAAAGACTTGCACTTTAAGTGATGCTGCTAAGGTACCATTGACACCATAGAACGCCAGTGTTTACAGGAAGTTCTACTCATGGATCCAAGGCATTCTATCCTTTTACTAAGTAACATTTGTTGCTTGTTTCTAGAAGGTTGTGTTGATAGCAGGTGTAGTGGAAGAAACATGAATTTTCATAGTAGAATTTCTCATTGGACTTCAATCTATGCCAGTGAATATTTATAGTATTCTGAAAACTTGGAGCAAAATCACTACAATAAAAATTATGCCAACATAGTTTACATTTTAAAGACTTTATTTCCACACTAATAATTTCAGTTGAATTTATCTTGATGAAAGTTTGATAACTGATTATCTATACAGTCTGATGAAATTAATTTTGCAGAATTTTTTATTTTGGTTCTGTTTTGTTAGATCAAGTGCACAGTGTTCCTATAGCACAAATGGGGAATTACCAAGAGTACCTCAAGCAGATACCCTCTCCTCTTAGAGAACTTGACCCTGACCAGCCTCGAAGGCTACATACATTTGGGAACCCCTTCAAGCTAGACAAGAAGGTAACTGTTTTTAAGTCTTGCCTAATATGACTGAGAGTCCTTTTCAAAAGTAAATTTCAGCATAATTTCAAAATAACTAATTTCTGGAACATGAACCAAAAATGTCGGTAACTTTTTATTACAGAAGTTAAAACAGCAATAGTAATAAAGTAATAGCAATGCACAGCTTTCAGGCAGAATGAAAATTTTACTTGATTGTCCTCATTCTCTTCCTTTTTTAATAAAAGGAACCAGTGTTTAGCATAGCAATTGGGACAAAATCTGACACTGAAGATATTTTTGTTTAAAAGGAGGGAAAAAACCCCACAGACTGCAATATAGTGCGTGTATTTAGTATTGACTTCAGCATGAAGGGAAAATCCCACTTCTACCTCCTCTGCCTCCCCACACTCAATAAGTTTTGCTTTATAAAACAAAACTAAGAGGCTGTGCATGTTTCATGTATTTTTAGCATGAATTCTTTAAGTAATTGGGAGTTCTATATGTTTTTCCAGGAATAAATCAACCTCAGTACCATTATGGTGGCTTCTGTCCAATTTATTTTTTTAACTGTCATTTGGGAAGTTTTTAAAAATTGATTTTATATTCAGTTTTCTGTAGTTGTTTCTCAGTACCTTCCCATAAACTAGGCATAAAAAGCTTCCATATCTTTCTGCCTTCCTCATTTCCTTATTTGGCATTTTGTCCAATCTGGAGTAATATTTCCTAAAGCTTATGAAGATTAGGATGTTTCTAAGCAATAGACTGAGAATTACTGGCATCCATTGTCTTAAACTAAAATGAATTTAGAGGTGTTCAATTTTCCATTTTGTACATTATCTCAGTTCATCCAAGGACTAAACAGATTTTTTTTCCTGGCTGGATTATTGAATATTGTAGTAAGTGGTCTTATAGGTGTATAATGTGTGTTTTTAAATAGAACCTTGATTTTACCAGATGTGATCCATTATAAATTATGAAATAGTCTTGTTTGCATGTTGTCTTCCTCATTAGACTGTGAGTCTAAGGAAGGAACTGTCTTTTGCCTTAGCATTTAGCGCGGTGTTTGGCATAGAGTAGGTGCTTAATGAGTGCTTGTTGACTGTGACTGACTAATCAATTTTACTCATAGGGTATGATGATAGATGAAGCAGATGAATTTGTATCTGGACCTCAGAATAAACACAAACGACCCGGAGAACCAAATATGCAAGGGATCCCCAAAAGACGGCGTTGTATGTCTCCACTTCTAAGAGGAAGGCAGCAGAGTCCTCCAATTGCAAACAATCATATTGGAGGAAAAGGGCCTCCTGTACCTACTGCACAAGCACAGCCAGATCTTATTAAGCCTCTTCCTCTTCACAAAAGTTTGTTACACTTTTTGATCTTTTTTCTAGTTTTTTTTGTCTTTTCGATTACTCTTCAGTTATTTCTAATTGTATATTAGATAGAGTGATTTGATTAGGAATCAGATATTTCTAAAGATGATTTTACTAGTCTACATGTCCATATTAGTTCTTTTTTCATTTCCTCAAGGATAAACTCTACTGAGCACTTGGGTATTCATGCCACTGTTTTAGGGGATTTAACATTTTCAAAATGTCATTTGTGACTCATAAATTTATCAAGGGTTGTAATCATAGGTCTAAAATATGACAGTATCTAAACCTGTACACGTGAGAAAGTGATTCTTATGGTGTAGTATAGTTTAAATTTGGGAACAATAGTAGCTAACATTTACATAGCACTTTAAGGTTTGCAGTGCATTTTATACACATTATAGCTTTAGCTTTGAGGTAAGGATTTTAGAGAAGAGACAGCTGGAGCCCCAGAGAAGTGACAAGACAGGCCTGGATCCTCACTAATGTGTTTGTGAGGCAAGATTTAAACTCAAATCTACTTGACTCCAGGTCCAGCATTTTATCCACTGGTCCACAGAACAATATTATCTGGAACCAGACGGTGTGTGGGGTGGCATAGATTCTATTAAATCAGAATTCAAGGCCTGAACTGTTAGGTGGCAGTGACCTCAGAGTCTATTTCTTCCAAACCCTTTGAAGTTGAGAGAGGTCAAGGAATTTGCCCCAGAGTCAGGCAGATAGTATGAGCCAGGGCTGAGATTGACACTTGGGGACACTGAACCTTCTTAGTTTCCAAGCCTCGTAATATCACCTCTCGTTTGCAAATCATAATAGCTGGTAAAGTCCAATTGTCCTTCCTTAGCATGCCTGAGGGAGGATGGAACGAGAGAGGCAAGTATGGCCCGTCCCCTCGAGTGAGGTAGATGCCAGGAGTAAACATGTATTCCACTAAGGCAAAATAATCAAAGGGCTGAACATGAAAACAAATTATGTGGGTTATGTCTGTTTAACGTGAGGGAGTGTACCTTATCTAAAAGGTTACAGGACATGATAGAAATTAAAAACCACTGCCCGTACATTTATTTTAAAGACAAAATAATCACCACAACGCTTGTTGATTTGTAGGTGTTGGTTCGATATGTCCTAGATGATGCCTCTCGTTTGGCCACGTCTTTATGGTCTCTTATCTCATCTTTGTTTTTAGCTTCAGACACCACTAATGATACGGCAGCGGATGATGTGGTTGAGAATCACGTTGCAGACCAACTGTCGTCAGACATCGCGCCGAACGCGATGGATTCTGAGTTTTCAACATCCTCTTCTCCAGTCAGTTTGCTGGAGCGACCAACCAATCACACAGAGGCTCTTGGCCATGATCATTTAGGAACTAATGACCTTACTGTGGGTGGATTTTTAGAAAATCACGAGGAACCAAGAGATAAAGAACAATGTGCTGAGGATAACATACCAGCGTCTTCACTCAACAAAGGGAAAAAATTGATGCATTGCAGAAGCCACGAGGAGGTCAACATTGAATTAAAAGCACAAATAATGAAGGAAATTCGAAAGCCAGGAAGAAGTATGTGCTAGTACAGATATACCTCAAATTTGATTGATTGTTTTATGTGGCCGTAGAGGGAGTATAATATACTGGTGATATAGACCTAAATCTGTCTCAGTGTTGGACAAATTTTGAGTCAGAGCTTAGTGACTTTCATTGCCCTCTCAGTTCCATTTTGACTACAGTCAGCTCTCCAGGAGTTGAAATTCCTCTCCTAGCATGCAGACATAACTGTAGCAAAATTGTGATTTTGCACTGTATATACTTTTAATTTCAGTTAATGAGCAAGCATTTACTGAGGGTTAACTATGCCTAGGATAGTGTTTCATATGCTTATCACCTCCATTAGATCCAAGATCCTATATTATTTAATCTTTTTGTCTCCCATAGCATAATGCTATATAACATTGTAGCCATTTAATAAATATCTCTTGAAGTTGAATACCATGATTAAGCATGAGCATAGGGATGTATGTAGTATTATGGTCTTAACAATAGTTATGTGTGGGGAAGGAAGGAGGCATTTATTACATGCCTACCCTGTGCCAGGCACTGTATTATGCACTTTACAATTACTGTCTTACTTGATCCCCTTGATAACTCTGAGAGGTAGGTAATGTTATGATCCCCATTTTTATAGCTGAGAAAACTGAGGCAAAGCGGTAAAATGACCTACTCGGGTTCACATGTAAATGTTTGAGGCCGGATTTGAACTTATATCTTCTTCACTCAAGGCCCACTGCTCTATCCACCACACCAAGACAGTACATAGCTATTTAATGGAAATTATTTTAACTTTCAATTCACTGTAATAACTTTATTCACTTATTTAGCAAACATTTATTGAGTACCTGCTATTTCTAAAACTTTGGGAAGTACAAAAATGAATGATATAATTCTTGCCCTCAAGATACTTGTAATGTATGATATAACCGTTTGAAATCCTCTAAATCTTAACACATAAGGCTGGAAATGGAGTTTTAAAAATCACTTCTTTACCTCTCATAGTCAATTTTACTTAAAAATTTTTCTTAACGATCAAGAAATACTTGAGTAAAGAAATTTATCTACATCTTGTTTCAGTTGGACTTATATAAAACTATCTACAAAATTGATGGCTTCATATTTGTTACTTTGATGTAGGAGCTGTCTCAGTATTAGTGTTGTATAAATTACTTTCTTCACATTTATTTTCTTTAACCATATATATTTGGCATGCATTATGAATCACAAATGTTAAACTTCTTATACAGAATTATCTTCATATTTTAACATGTCAGTATTTCTTTTTATAATAAGCACCTACAAAAGATAATTTAGCAAAAGGGTTACCTACGTGAAAACCACTTACTTAAATGCTGCTTTTCATCTTTTTTTTTTTTTTAAAGAATATGAAAGAATCTTCACGTTACTGAAGCATGTGCAAGGCAGTTTGCAAACAAGATTAATATTTTTACAAAATGTCATTAAAGAAGCATCAAGGTATGTAATCTTGGAACAACAAAACTGTCAAACATTATAAAATGACTGTCTAGTACAGGGGTAGTGAACCTGCGGCCTTGAGGCTGCTCGAGCCCACGGGTTTCCCACCTCCTAGTCTAGCACATGTAATTAGTATTCTGTGTGCAGTATTGACTTCGGCATATGCATGTCCCATTCTTCACATAGACCCCTGTTTATGTACATCTTTTTGGTTTAATAAACATTTCACTAGTTTAAAGAAAAACTTTCATACTCAGAAACCATGGGATAAATGTTTTTATGTAAGCAAACATGAGGAATTTGGGCTATCTCATCTCTCCCAATCTGTTGCTTTATTTGTTACCTTTGTTTCTCCAGCCTTTGATTTTTCTTAGTCATTGTAGTTAGATCATGATAAATGCTAGTAATTAGAAATAAGATATTGAATGGAATATGTTTTTAGGTGGGAAGAACCTCTCAAAATTAAGTGGACCAATAGTCGTACAGCTAAATTCTGGCTGATCTATATGCTTAAAAAGAGTGGTGAGAAGAATCTAGATCAGGCTATTGTGATAACTTTGTATGAATAGAATAAAGTAGAGCTGTTGACTTAATCTAAAAATCTTTGCATTTCAAAGCTGAAAGGAACCTTAGAGATAATTTAGTACAGCTTCCTCAATAATACAAATAAACTTTAGCTAGTTCCACAGCAACCTCTGTGCTGCCCAGACAATGATTTTAGAGTGAATAGACCATCTTTTCTTTGTTGGAAGATAGGTTACTTATAGAGTCAGGGGCATAGGTCATGTTTTGCCACAGCAGTGAACCTAGGAGTCCAAGAGACCTGGCTCTGGGTCCAGCTTTCTCACTGTGGTCTTGGCCAAGTTTCTAAACTTTTTCCTTATCTAGAAAATGAGGGAACTGGATTTGGAGCTGAAGTACCTATATTCACATTCTGACTCTTATGCTCCCTACTCCCTTTGAGACCTTGGGCAAGTCAGGGATCTCACTTGGCCTCACTTTTGTTCATCTGCAGATGAAATGATCTTCCTTACAGCAGCTGTGATCCCAGGTTTATAGATAATTTAAGACAGAGATGATAATGGGTCCCTTATGGTTTGGAAAACTTGAATTTGTTATAGTTTAATCTAATTAGATTAACTTTGCCGTCTTTAGAAACAGGTTTTGGTTTTTTTTTTTTTTTTAAATACTAATGCTGTCCATGATTTGTTTATGTTCACATCATTGAAGTATGCCGAAAAGATTGATGTTTCAGTAATTGCTTTGGGACCTGCATTTTGCCATACTCTTAGAAATAACATTTATCTAATTTTATCTGTTTTTTGTTAAGGTAGTATCCAGGTTTAGATGATCATTTGGTCATTGCAAAGTATGTCTTATCTTCACAGTAGTTTGTCAGATTTATTTTTATATTCATGCCTCTGAAATCCTAAAATGGGCCATTTTGAAAAATATTTTTCTAATTGTTACTTTTTCCATACAGGTTTAAAAAGCGAATGCTAATAGAGCAATTGGAGGGCTTCTTGGAAGAAATTCATCGCAGATCCAATCAGATAAACCATATTAATAGCAATTAAAAAGAAACTAGAATGTGGCCACCTCTTTCCCTCCCTCCCCCCAAACACAAAGTAAAAATATGACTGAAGGAGTACACTGCTGTGATCTTTGCATTCGTTTTTGACAAGCACTGTTGGCTATTTGAAATACTAAAAGCAGCAAGTCTACAGATCCTGTTTCCATCATTTTACAGTGACCTTTCTTCATTTTGGTTTATTTTTGTAATGTGAAAAGTATCACTCAAGAACATTTTTATTTAACAAACTAAAACACAAAAAAATCTCATAGAAATTCTTGCTTGTCATTGACTCTTGCGTGTCAATTTCCCTCAGGTTCTATTTTCTTAATCCAACCTTCAAAATTGTCACCTCTGTTAAGGTTGAATTTTGCCAAAAAAGGAAAAAAAAGAAAAAAAGAAAAGAAAAAGACAAAAAAGAAAAAAGTTACTTTGTAATTTTTTGGGGAAAAAGCACATACATAAAAACAAGGTAATGTTTTGTATATACAGTTATTTTGGATATATTATTGTAAGTTGTACAAATGTATTTTGAAGAATATTTAAGAAAAGCACTTTTGTTATTCCATCAATAAATGCTCTATTTTAATCTTGTGTGTTTTAGGAAGTAGTCAAATTTAAAATAATCCTTTCAAGGAAAATTCTTGAGAACAGCATAATTTTTAAGGCATCACCTTTTTAGTATTAGAAATCTTATACTCTTTGAAGTTTGTGTTAGAGTTCAACATAGTCTTATCAAAATCCTTGCAACATATTTACATAATCTGATTATTTCATTAGGATATTGGCCTAAACATATTTCCATATTACTCCATCTCCAGATTACAAGAAGAAACTATACCTGTGGCCCACAGGCAGACAGATAGGACCAGAGAGATGTAGCACTGGAAAGAATGTCTGAAGGAATTCAAGGAATAAAAAGTGTGGAGTGTTAATTTCTAGCTAATGTACTTCCTTTCCCTCAGTTACTTTTCCTCTGAGTTTGGCAATAATAACTAAACTGATGATATTAGAGGCTGGGAAGCAGGTATTTGGGATGTATCACACACCATATGTTGGTTCAGATATCTAGGCAATCCTTTGAATTGAAGACTGTGGAGGTTCCAGCTGTTTGTTAGACAAGAGCTTCAAAGATTGGTGTAGTCAAGAAAGGGATAAAGTCTTCCTACCAGCCTATTAAATACCAAGCTTGAATGCTAGAGGAATTGAGACAGATTTTAAGATTACTTTTCCATGTTTTAAGATCTTAATGACAAAGTGAAGAAGGGAACTTGGTTTTCTGGATCATAGTTTTGGCTCATGTCCTTGCTGAATGCAGTAACTCGCATAAAGTTCTAGGCTACTAATAAGTAGTAGAAGTCAACAATTGATGGATTAGTCAAGGCTAACTGGAGGTAGAGTATACCCGACTCCTGGGGCCTTAACATGACTTTGTGTTGCACTGCTCTGGACTCAGTCTTTATTACTTCTTCTCTACGCTCAAGTTTGGTGGCCACTAAAACTGGTTCACTGCTGATGGTCCCCATGTGTATTTAATAAACTGAAAGAAAAAAGATATTGATGGTTTAAAAAAAAAATCAGTGCGTGATAACATGTAAGCAGTTTTTGTACGTGTTTTTAGGTTCTTCATATAAATCACATGCCTTTACCCTAGGAGATTGAGGTGTAATAAAAGTACAGTCACGGTTTTGTTGAGGAGAAAGCTCAATGCACAGAAGGAAGTGAAGAAACCACCTTTGAGACCTACTATTCTAGGGGATTTGTAACTCTTCCAATACAGAGGATAGAACCTGTGAATAAAAACACAATACTTAATACAGTGCTACTTACTGTCTTTCTAGGCATTTAAAAACCCTTGGCCTATACAAAATGCCTCTCAGTAAAGTAGCATCTCATTCAGTAGGCTGAGAAGTTAGTCATTTAAAATTCTATTTGCAAAATGAAAACTAAGCATATAGAGTAGTTGACTTGCTGTTTTAAGTCTCAATTATAAATGCAGAATGTGAGGTGGATAGACTAAGTGAGGTTTTTTAGTTAACAGTCCTTCTAGGTAGGACTACAGCTAATCAGAATACCTGGGGAACAGATTCACTTCATTTTGGTATTCAATAACTGATCATCAAAACATTTTTTTTCATATATTTAACACATCAGTTCTGCTTTTGTATTATCTGTTGGAAGATCCGTGGGTCATCACACTCAATTTAAATTAGACTAGCTAGCTTCCCAGGACTGTCTCTAGCAAAAGGACCTCTTTCTCTTTCCCAGTCCCCTGTACCCTCCTTGTCATCTGCTTGTCCCTTGAGGTCAGCGCAGTCAGTGTGTCCTCCTGCTTCCAGTGTTCATACTGCTGTCTCAATGCCTTTCTGTTGTGTCTCTCAATGGTGTCAGGAGAGAACTGAATAAATTCATTTATACTGTGTTCTGTCTTACAAGACTGAAGATATTCCTGAAGGGATATTTGTATTTTAACAAGCTGGAATCCTTTAAGTCAAAGGAGTAGATTCTTAATTGTACAATTTTAATTGTCAGCAAATGGAACAGTAGAGAAGTAATTTTGGCCCCTCAAATCTATTTGTAAGACCGGCCCCAAAGATTTTATTGTTCTCAAGTTAAATTACCCCAGTGCCTGAGTCCTTTTTGTTATATTCCATTTGCCATCATGCCCATTGCCTTCTTTTGGAATTCAGTTTTGATAGCCCTGATAAAAAAGATCAGCTTAGTGTACTTCTATCTAGAATGTTGTTCTTTTTAGCCTAAAACAGTGCAGCCAGGGCAAATTCTCTACCACCTTCATTGTCTCCTTCATGAGAACATTTACCTACCGATTTGAAGCACTAGCAAAGACCTTCATATTTAGTTTTTTAGAGGCCATTGTTAGGGGCCGAGGGAAATTGAACCTAAAAGTGGCTTCAGTATGTATTCATAGTTATTTGGGATTTTGAAATGACCATTTAAACTCTAGAGGGAAATTGTCTTTGATTAGACTTTTACATTTCACATGCCAATTCCTGACTAAGGTAGTGATTCTGGCAGCTCATCAGACACTTGAGGCAACAGTCTGTCCTCTGGATCTGAGTTTAGGTGTCATTTTCCAAAGAGATTACATTCCTCCAAAGGGAACCTCTGGCTTTAAACATACCCCAATAGCCAGCTGTGCTCTGGCCATGATAATTCTGATCAATTTCTGCCCTATTATATTTTGCTGTTTGAGAGAGAGAGCCTAAAATTAACTTTAGCTTTATGGGCTTTGAGATGAACCATTTCTAATGGAGGGTTCATTAAATGCTTGCCTATGAGGAATTAATGATCTTTCCTTTACCTTCCATGTTACCATCCCACTCTCTCCAAAACTGTCATAAGTGCTGGAAGTATGTTTAGGAATCTCTTCTTACAGTTATTGTCTTCTACTGAAGGATTAGCTTCATTATTTTATTAGAAAATATTCCTTTTACTTTCAGTCTGAGGTACAATATACAGTTAATTCTCAGAGAAAATGCTGTTGACAGAATTTCCCTAGCAGATTTGTGTAGTAAACATTTCCCTAAGTATACCTATTTTTGATTTTTTTAACTCTTAGATATTTTCCTTTTTGATAAAAATCATGCCTATTGTTTAGTCCAGTTAGATTTATTAAATCAGTTGCCTGACTTATTAAAGTCTTATTTCATTTTGTTCCTTTTTACTTGCCAATGCCAATCTTTGCTGAAAATACCTTTTCCTTCTTGGGATGTTAAAGATTGCCAAAGGAGGGAAAAAGCAAACAGTAAGCTATGCATGCAAAGAGAAACAAAACACTGTTCAATTTTGCCAAATCTGAGAGGTTCTACCTCTTGTTTCTGACTTGCCAAGGCCTTATATTGTAAATTTGCCTGTGTAAAGCTATGTGGTGCCCAAAAGTGCTTAGGGGAAAGATTATTTGTTTCCTGTGCAATTTCAACAAGAGTATGGAAAATGTAAGATTGGGCGGTCCAGCTCTTTGGCTGAAAATCAGTATAGAAAATTCAGGAAAATAAATAAATAATGATCTTAAATGCACCTCACAAAGTGCCTTCCTTGGGTTAATACTTTTCTTTTCATGATGTTAGGGTTCCCCTTCAGTCAGTCAAGAATTGCTCTGGTGCACTCTAGTGGGTTAAAAGTAGCCGCAGTTCCTAAGACATTCAACTTAGTATTGGCAAACCAGGCGATGGACTGAGCAAATTTTCTTAACATACTTTCATACTTTTTTCATTCTAAAAGTATAAGCTACAGTCAGTACGCCACTGAACTGTTTTGATCACACAGTCATTGTCAGGGTTAGTGCCTACAGTAATTTGTAAGCATAGCCATTGGGAGCAGATGTAGTTGAGGTTCCTCAGTACCACAATCACAGCACAGTCAAAGCCTCACCGTTGACAAATAAGAGTGAATGTTGATGGGTTATCTTATTTCATAAACTATGGGAGATGTCATTTTAATTGTGTGACAGGTTAAATCTAACAATAAAACCAGGTGAGCCCTTATTTAGATAGGAAAGCCCAGTCATTTGTGTGTAATTTGCCTCATGAATCCCACCAAAGAAATTATTGAAATACCTGTATTGGATTCTCTCAGGAAAAAGATGAATGGTCTATCTGCCTTAAAAATTGGAGTCCTAGATCTTCTCAGTAACACTAGAGCTACAGAAAAATGGGGGAAAATACAGAAATTAATGTGACAATCTGTTCTTATGATTTTATTGGAACTAGGTGGAAGATAAGCTGATGGTCATCTAGTTATTCCACTTGCCCAGTATAAAAATCTTCACAATATAATATCCTTAACAGGTCTAAGCCTCAACTGGAGATGTCCAATGAATGGAAACTTACTATCTCCCAAAGCATCTCAGGAGAAAGGCTACATTTAAATTGAATAAATAAAATATATCTTTGGTTTCTTAAAGATAAGACATATTCTAATGACATTAATTTCATGATATTTACAAAAGTTGAAATTAAGCTAATACTTGGAGAAGACCAGCCAGTAAGTCGGTATCAGGAATGTGATAAGAGAGCTAAGGTCTGCTAGTTCTAGTAATAGATTCCCAGTGGGAAGTTGCTTTATGCTGAAACTAAATTTCAAATGGATCAATACACACTATTCTTGGGTAGTAAAAATCATAAAGTTTTTTAAAAAGATGGTCCTATATCTTCCTAACTTCATTTTCGTTTTTGAAAACATTGCTGTGGTACTGAGTTGCATTGCAATTGTCCCTACATATGGATAAGCCAGCATTGAGAGAACTCTAAACATAGACTACCACACTGATAGTTCAAATAAAGTTTAAAGTTCAAAAAAGACATGACAATCTGAACTTTGGTGTATTTTACAAAAGTAGATGTTCCACTAGCAAATTCTCAGTTTTCTATACCTCGTGCAAACGTACCTGTTGTCCCATATGCCTTGGTGCCATCCTCCAGAACTTCAATCCTGGCATTGTGGATTGCTTCAGAAACATAAAGGTCATCTTGGCCTACTTCCAAGAAAAGACAAAGCTGTGGGTTACCTATTGTATTATGGCCGAGTTTGGTATAAGGGTTTTAATATTTAAAATTGTATGAAATCTATTTGGGCTATCTGGTGCACACACATCTTGGCTCTGTCATGTGATTTTCATTTAGAGCTTGTTTTTTGAAAGGTGGCCTCAGTTTTCAGCAAATGTAGACTATTACCATTTGCTGAGGTTGAGATTTTATCTGATGCACAAAAAGTACTAGACATTGAAAAAATGGTTCTTGTATTTCCCCCAGCAGTAAGTAGGTCTGCTGCATAAAGCAATTTATGTAATTTCAGTAAAAGATGTTTAATGAGCATGAATATAATTCAGTTTAACACATTAAGTACCACTTCTGTGCAACTGGGCAAGATTCTAGGAGAAGAAATAGTTGAGATTAGACACGGTCCCTTGTCATGGAGCTTAATTTAACATAGAAACATGATGCACACAGAACACTAATACAGAATTCTAATAGCTCACATTTATACAGTGCTTTGAGATTTACCAAGGGCTTTTATCACAGTAACCCTGTAAGGTGAGTATCACATAAGTGTATTTAAGAGAGGTCATCAGTGAAGGTTTTGTGGAGATACATTTTTTTTAAGTTAAGCTTTCAGTGGATGGATAGGGATTGGACAATATCATACCCTTGGCTTGATTGAATTCATTACCAAAATCATTTCAAGAAAATAAGGATCCTTTTGCCAAAAAGCATTGAATATTAGCCAATAATAGCCATCTCTCCCTAAACTTTGAATATCCATTCGGAATATTATGAATCCTATGAGAGGAAAGCCCATGAGTTGACACCGTAGGCCTCAAAATGTAATCCAATTAGTTTACAAACATCTAAAGATGTTATGTATCAGGATATGACTATATTATACAACAAAATTTAGTATCTGCTATGCATAAGACATTATACTAGGGTCTAGTCATACAAAGACAAAGAATTTTAAAATTCTCTTGGGTCTGGGGATGGTTATGACCTAGACAAGGTGTTACTTAAGGTAGAATGTGATGGAAGCAGAGAAGAGAACCCTTAGGAGCCATCAGGGAAGACTTCATGGAGCAGCTAGCACCTGAGCTGAGTGTGGGATTCTGAAAGTCATTCCTTGGTGGAAAGAGAAGTAGATTTCCAATTGGGAGATGCCTTGTGTGAACGTCTATTAAATTCAGTAAACAGTGGTACTGTTTTGCAGGAAACTAGAATGCATGTGGAGATCAATGTGAAATAAGGCTGAAAAGGTAGATAAACAGTTGGATTACAGGGGTTTAAATATTAGTCAAGGAAGTTTATATTTCATGTTATAGACAATAGGGAACCAATAAAACAGGAGTCATGGTCAGACTTATGCATCAGGAAGATTATTTTGGTATCTATATGAAGGATTAGAGAGGGGTTTCTTCCCTTGAGTTTTCATGAGGTTGCTCTTGGTTCTACCTGCTTTACTGCTCATTAAACTCATTTGCTGGAATTTCATCCATATCATGATTATTAGCTGTGGATATCCCCCTAAGGCTCTGTCCTGGGCCCTCTTCCCATTTCTCTCTATACCATGTCACTCGATAATCTCATTAGCTCCCATGTGTTTAATTATCATCCTTTGCAGATGATTCCCAAACCACCCCTAGTCTGTCTCCTGAGCTCCAGCCTTGCATCACTAACATTACTGGACATTTGAACTGGATGTCCTGTAGGCGTCTGTAATGTGGTGTCTAAAATAGAACTCGTCTCTCCTCTTTTCTCTATTCGTCCTTCTAAGCTTCCCTATTATCGTTAAAGACACCACCGTTTTGTCAGTCATCTAAGTGCTATTTTTGACTGTATTCACAATATCTATCCTATGTCCCTTGGCTGTGTGAGTACATAGCTACCCTTAATTCAGGCCTCTATCTTTTCTCTCCTAAACCTTAGCAATGACTATTGTTCTCCCTGCCATCATCCACATAGGTGACAAGGTGATTTTCCCAAAGTATAGATCTAACAATCTCTCTTCAGGAAACTCCAGTAGCTTCCTGTTACCTCCAGGATCTGACACAAAGTTGTTTGTTTAGCATTTTAAGCTCTCCATAACCTGGCCCCTTTCTACTCTTCCACTTAACTCCCTTCCACACTATATTCCGGGAACACAGTCCTAATTGCTTTACATGTGATATCTCCTTTGTGCATTTGCCCTGGCTGTCCTCCACGCCTGCAATGTCTTTTACTTTACCTCCTTCAAGGTTCGACTTAACTCCTACCATCTGTATGAGGTCTTTGCTAATATCAGGCCCTCCTCCCCATCACCATCCTTCCCCGCCCAACTTCCAGAGCCATTTCCTCTCCAGGTTACTTTACATGTCCTCTGTGTAGCTCACATTTACCTAATTATTTACATGTCTCTTAAACTAGAATATAGACTTCTTTAGGGCAGCAGCTGATTTTGCCTTTCTATCTCCGGACTTTACCAAGCTGCCTGGCACAGAGCTTAATAAATGTTTGTTGATAGATTAGTTGATTGAGAGAATCTGGGAGCATGGAAAATAAAAGAGGCTATTAACGTAGTCCAGGCAAGGAAGTGATAAGGGTCTGAACTATGTGTGATCATTGGAATTTAGAGAAAGCGAACAGGTGTGAGGTGTGAAGGTAGAATCAACAGGAGTAGAACAGATCGGATAGAGGGCGAGAGAAACGGGATGAAATTAAGTATCAAGGAAGTATGGAAAGCAGGACGGGCAAGGAAGGATTCAAAGTCAAAGGACAGACTTGTTGGGAATCTTCACAAAGTTGCTGAATTCTGTGATCTGATCCTCTCAAATGGATAAGGGAAACAGTAAAAGTAGAAATATGAAAGGTTGGGTTTTTTTTAAGAGGGGAGAGTATAAACAGGCTACTTATGGAGCTATATTACATGTTAATTTTAGTAATATAATGTTGGGCTAAATGTTGAAGCCAGTAGCAAGCTATCTCCTCCATCCTTAAGGGTCATTTTGAATCTGACAAAGCCCGGAAGGTGTGAATCTGGAATGGGGTGAATTTGAAACCACGACAACCTAGTCGAGAGAGGGACTAGCTCAATACGTCATTTTTAGTGCAAAAGCTATGCCATTTCAATTCTCTTGGGAGACTAGGAACTTAAATATGGGTTTGGATTTAATGTCGGCCCATATTAAAGAAGACTTGAATACCATGTTGGTTTCACATGGACCAGATCTGGTATACCAGAAGTGTCCTAGGGAGAGACTTTTACCCTTGGGAATGTGCTGAAATGGAAGTATCTGAGGGTAGTATCAAAGTTCCTCCACCCCTCCCTCCCCCTCCAGAATTAGCTGTTTAGGTTTTCATTTTCCAATTGTAGCTAAAATGAAATAAATGGTATTCTTGATGATTTAGCTAAGCAGCAGATACTCTGGAATTTCAAATGTCATACAATGTTAGGAAACCACTAACATGTGATTTTAATTAACCCAATCCATACTATTAAAGAGAAACTGTAGCACTGATAGGGTAAACCAGGATAATCCCAAATGCATTTGGCTTTAGTTTGCATTAGAATAGTAGATTTGAGTTGCTAAGGCACTTCTGTTCCATCCAATCACTTCATTTTACAGATGGAAAAGCTGAGGACCAGTAAAATGACTTGTCACACAAGTATTAAGTGCCAGGTTCAAGATGTGAACCCATTATTTGGTTTAGGGGAAGACAGCCGTTTTACTTCTTTAGGTTTTTCTTTGGCTAATATTTTGTTTATGTATTTCCTGTGCATGGCATGAGGAGACAGAAGTAAGAGTGAACAATAAGGTGATAACCTAGAATTTAAAATATATTACATAAAATCCACGTAGTAGATGCATAGGCATTTGAGAGATGACTCTTATCTCATAACAACTATTTTATATCACCAGGAAAATGACTTCAGTTTGGAAACAAACAAAAAGGAACTTAGAGTGTTTGATGAGAAATGGAATATTAATAGACAAGTTAGAGTACTATCTTTTTAAATCAGTCCTAGCCTGGTAAATGTAAGAGTGCAGATTAAGGAAATTGCCACAGAAATTGAAATCTAAATGATGATACATAAAACAGAACCCTTCATTTCCTTTTGTCAATAGTATCGAACTAAGAAACAGGGTCATAGCTTGACTTGGAAAAAACCTACAAATATTATGTTGCATTGTATTTTTATTTATTTTGTTAAACACTTCCCAATTACATTTTAATCTGGTTCCCACGGTGCTTTGGAATTTTGTAGGCGACTTGTTTGTGGCTGTGGGGCCTCAGTTTGACACCTCTATCTTATATAATGGCCCCCAGGAGTCATTCTTCCAGATTCATCTTTACTGTTAAGAGATATCCAGCTCCCACATAGGTTGTTCCCAATTTCATTCTTCCCGTTTGTATCTGAAGTAATCCTTTACTTTCCCCTAAACTGAAGATTCTGCCATTTATTCTACCAGTGAGTCCTTTACCATGTACAACTTTGGGGGAGGAGAGGGTTGGAATTACCATAGGCTAATAATAAGCAACCTGAGCATTGAGAACTGAGACCGTCTAGTCCAACCAGATTACTTTTGAACAAAAACCCACCCTCACACCTGGCTTACAAGTGGCTATCCAGCTTTTGCTTGAGATATCCAATAGGGATAAACCCACTGTCTTTCTGGGCAGTTCTATGGATTCTAATTGTTAGGGAGTTTTTTCCTTACAGCAAGCCTCATTTCTCTTTGGAGTTTCCACCCACTAGTCCTAGCTCTGCCCACTTGGGCCAATCGGAACAAAGTTAGACTTATTCCACATGAAAGCTTTTGACCTGCTTGACAGTCACATTCTCTTTTAATCCTTCTGTCTTCCAGACTAAATGTTCTTATGTAACTCCCCATGATCCTCATTTGGCATGAACTTGGCGGCGTAGTGGATAAAGTACTGGGCTTTGAAGTCAGAAAGACCTGAGTTCCAATCTGGTATCAGAAATTTACAGACTCTCTGACTCTGGACAAGTCACTTAAACCTCTTTGCCTCAGTTTCCTCATTTGTAAAATGAGCTGGAGAAGGAAATGGCAAACCATTCCAAGAAAAAAACAAAACATTAAACCGCTTTGCCAAGGAAACCCTATATGGGGTCATGAAGAGTCAGATACAACTGAAACAACTAAATAATAAATTCTGTTTACCATTCTCTGCATTAATTTGGACATTCACTTGGTTATTAATGCCCTTCTGAATATGTGGAGCTCAGGACTGAGTTCAGTACCTCCAGAAGGGGTCTAAACCAAGACACAGAAAAGCAGGCGTGTTAGCTCCATGATTTTGCCCCATACTTTACCTCTTAATACAACATAAAATTAGGGTGTTGGGGTTTTGTTGGCTGCCATATCACAGTAATGACAGAGATTGAGTTTGCAGTCTACTAAAATCTCTAGTCTGTTCTTTCAAATGAACAACTATCTATGTCTCCTTCACTTTTGCTTGTGAAATTGATTTTTGGGGGGGGGGGCGAGGCAGTTGATTAAGTGACTTGCCCAGGATCACACAGCTAGTAAGTGTTGAGTGTCTGAGGCCTATTTGAACCCAGGTCCTCCTGGCTAGGGGCTCTCCCCACTGTGCCACTAGCAGCCCCGAAGCTGATTTAAAAAATAAAAACTAATAAAGACTTTATCTCGATCAAATTTCAATTTATTTGATTTGGCCTAAGGTTCTAGTGCGTCGGGATCTTTTTGAATCCTGGTTCTTTCATTTTGTGGTAGCTATCCTACCCTTGTGTCTCATCTGAAAATTTGATAATCATGCAATATATATCCCTTTATCCAAGTCACTAATAAAATAACATAGACCCAAGCATACTCCCTTGGAGCTATCCTTCCAAGGTGATGCCAAACTGTTAATGATTAACTTCTGGGTTCAGTCATTCAACCAGTTCCAAATTTACCTAATTGTACGAACATATAGTTCAGACCTCTTCATGTCTTACTCAAGTGTAGCACAATATCGAATGCTTTGCTAAAGTAAGGGTGATGGTTATGGTATTCCCCTTTTCTTCCAGACAAAGATCCTATCAAAAGAGGGGAATAAGGTTAGTCTAACATGACGTGTTCTTGATGAAGCCATACCAGCCTTTTGTGTTACAGCTTCCTTGTCCATCTCTTTAGTACTCTGTTCTAGAATTTCCCCCAGAAATCAAATCAAGCTCATGGGGCTGTAGTTTGTAGTTTCTTCTGACAACTGGGAAAGCAGATACCTTTTTCCAAAGCTGCGCAGGTACATTTCACATTATCCATGACCTTTCAAATATCACTTACACCGGTTCAACCATCACGTTTATTAGCTCTTTTAGTGTTCTAGGAAGTAGTTCATCTGGAACACTTTCAGAACTCTACAGGAGTAGTATGTACTCTATAGGGGCAGCTAGGTGGTGCAACGGATAGCACCTGGAATGAGGAGGACCCGAGTTCAAATGCAGCCTCAGACACTTACTAGCTGTGTGACTCTGGGCAAGTCATTTCACCCCGTTTGCCTCAGTTCCCTCACCTCTAAAATGAGCCGGAGAAGATAATGGGAAACTGCTTCAGTATGTCTGCCAAGAAGACCTCAAATGGGGTCATGAAGAGTCAGACATGACTGAAAATGACTGGTGACCTATTACTACAGCATTTTTTAAAAGTAAAATAAATATAATGTATAATTCAAAATGGCTCCAGCCAAACATGGTCTGTTAGGCTGGATCACTGTCTTTTTCTCTGACCAAATTTATGCCAACTCAGGTATATGTAATTGCGTCAATCTTTCCTGTCAACATTTCTATTTCCTAATTTCCTATTACACATTTTTTTTTCCTGTCCTGTCCAAAGATCATTCTCTTTGGCAGGGCAAATAGGACTTTTCAACAGTGGTCATTTGATGATATCCCATTCTCCCCAAACACTGGTCTTACTCTTTCTTTGATCCCCTCCCCACCCACACCCAAGTAGCATAAAAAAAAAACAACACCTTTTTGTTTGTCTCGCCTCATCAATCTCAACTCATTCTGAGCTTTAGTAGTTCTGACACTATTCTTACAGAATTATGTCCCAAGGTTGTACTCCTTAGGGGCAGCTGGTTGGCACACTGGTTAGAGCACCAGGCCTGGGGTCAGGAAGATCTGAGTTCAGAATCCAGCCTCAGATATTTCCTAGCTGTGTGATCCTGGGCAAGGCATCTAATTTTTATTTACCTCAGTTTCCTTATCTGTGAAATGGGGATGATAACAGCGCCAACCTCCCAGAGCTCTTGCGAAGATCAGAAGAAATAATAATTGTAAAACGCTTAGCACTGTCCCCGACACATAGTAAGCACTCTATACATGTTAGCTGTTAGCTATTGTTATCATGACCTGCCCTTGATTCTGTTGCCTATGTATTCAAAAATATAAGTTTGTTTGTGCTGCGTTCCCTGTCCAGCCATTTTGGATTCTCTAGGCAGCTTCCTTTTTCCCTTCTTACTGAAATGATTTCTCTTTGTGTCAGTCAACAAGCTCTTATTACATTCCAGGCACTGTGCCAAGTGCTGGGGATACAAAGAAAGGCAAAAGACAGTCCCTGCTCTCGAGTAGCTCCCTGTCTAATGGCAACTATGTATAAACAAGATGTACGCAAGATAAACTGGAGATATTCTCAGAAGGAAGACACTTAAGATTAAAGAAGACTGGGAGAGGCATCTTGCGGAATGTGAGACTTAGGAGAGACTTGAAGGAAGCCAGGAAAGCCGGAAGACAGAAAGAAGGAGGGAGAGAATTCCAGGCCTGGGAGATAGCCAGTGAAAAGACTGGGAGTCGGGAGATGGAGTGTGGCATTCACGGAACAGCGTGGAGTCCAGTATCCTTGGATGGTGGAGTATGTGGGGGGTAAGTAGGGTGTGAGAAGACTGGAAAGGTGGGAGGGGGATAGGTTATAAAGAGCATTGAGCGCCAGAGGATTTTATATTTGATCCTGGAAACAATAGGAAGCTACTGAGGTTTATTAAATTACGATATTAAATTTATTACCCTGGGGAAGGGGTAACGTGGTCAGACTTGCAGCTTGACGGGTGAGCGTGGGATAGAACGGAGTGGGGAACAACTTGAGTCAGGGAGATCAAACCGAAGGCTTTTGCAAGACTCCAGGTGTGAGGTGATGAGAGCCTGAACCAGAGCAGTGGGTGTCAGAGGAGAGAGCAGGGCATATACAAGAGATCACAAAGTCAGAATCAACAGGACTTGACAACAAATTGGATATGGGGAAGGAGTGGAGGATGAGAGGAGGAGAATGATTGTAGCACCTAGTCTATGAGCCTGTGAGGATGGTGTTGCTCTTGATGGTAATAGGGAAGATTGGAAGAGTAAAGGGTTTAACTGGAAAGATGAGTACCGCTTTGGACCTGTTAGGTTTAGGATATCTATAGGACATCCAGTTCAAGGTATCCAATAGGCAGCTGGAGATGCGAGGCTGCAGGCTGAAAGAAAAGTTAGCGGCAAAGAATCATCATTATAGAGATAATAATTGAATCCACGGTATTTGTTGATATCACCAAGTGAAACCATATAAAGTGAGAGGAGACGGTTCAGCCCATAACCGTAGGGGACATCTGTCATTAGAGAACATGACCTAGACAAAAAAGACTGAGAAGGAAAGGTCAGATAGGAGAAAAAACCAGGAGAGAGGAATATCACGGAATCCTAGAGAGAAGAGAGTATCAAGAAGAAGGTGACCAATAGTGTCAAATGCTGCAGAGGTCAAGTAGAGAAATGGGGATGTGATTTAGCAATCAGGAGATCGTTGGTAATTTTGGAGACAAGTTTCAATTGCATGATAGGGTTAGAAAGCAGATCACAGAGAGCTTATGGAGAGGAAAAGATATGGAGACACTGGTTGTAGATGGCCCATTTAAAGAGTTTAGCCAGGAAAAGAAGAGATATGGGATAGCTAGTGGGGTTGGATGGATCAAGTTGGTTTTTATTTTTGTTTTTGTTTCTTTGGAATAACATAGACATGGACATGTTCATTTGCAGTCAGGAAGCAGCCAGGAGACAGGGAAAGACTGAAGATAAGTCAGAGAGTAGGGATGACAAGGCAATCTGCTGGAGAAGATGAGATAGAGGGTTAGTTTTGGCAAGGAGAGGGGCCACCTCTTCATGTGAGACAACAGTGAAGGACATAGTTGCAGAAGGCATCTGAGATAGATAAGGAGGCAGGGAGAAGCTCTTGGCAAATGGCCTCAATTTTTTTTCAATGAAATATAAGACAAAGCTCTCGGCTAAGAGAGTAGGGAGGGGAGTTATGAGAAGTTTGAGGAAGGATGAGAAGATCTGGAAAAGCTGCTGTGGCAAGTGGGATAGTGAGTCAATTAGGGAGTCATAAAAGGATTGTCTTGCTGCAGTGAGAGCTCAGACAGTTTCATGATTTGCTCCATTTGTGTTCATCAGCAGGTAGCAGTGATCCGAGCCTAAGGTTTGCCAAGGCAAAGTAAGCGGTGAGATAAGGGGCAAGGGACTTGAGAAGTAGAGAGCGTAAAACTGAACCGGCTTACTAAAGGGTCAAGATGGGGAAGAGAAGAGAATGAAGTCAGTACAGGAGCGATGGCATGGGAAAGGACTGAGGGGTCAAGGGGTTGAAGGTCACAGTGAGAATGAAGACAGGGTTAAGGGAGAGTTGGAATAACAACAGATTGTGGTCAGGTAAACATGGAAGTGGTGCATTTGCGGGTGACGGCAAGATCAAGGGATCAACCATCTCTGTGAGTAGCCGAGGTGGGTGGAGGGGTAGGTCAGGGGAAATAAATAAGTTGTGTCTTCAGCATTTCATTCTCGAGAGCTTCTGAGTGAATATCTTGTAGAACTTTAAGACATGGAATTTCTACCTATCTTTTCTCTTAATCCTTTTAAATTTGCTTTCCCCAAATTTAGGGCGTAAATCAGACTGTTTCTGGCTTCTCCACCACACATTCTAAGATTGTGTTGTCACTTCCTCTGAAGGTTCCCATCATTTCCACCCTAGCAAGCAGTTCCTCCTTGTTGTACAGAATTAGATCCAGAGTAGAATTTCCCTTTCTTGGTTCCTTCAATTTTGGAAGGATAAAATTTTCATTAAGGCAATACAAGAAGTGATTAAGTGGTCTGCTTTCTGCAGCAGAAGAGAGATGAAGCAGCTGTCTAGGTAACAGAAGTCCTCCATCACTACTAAAACATGCCTCCATGCCAGATTTTCCATCTGTTTTCCAAACTTGTCTATTTCTTCTTTCTATCCAAGTGGTCTGCATGATATTTAGATGATGATATTGCTTCTATTTCTCTCTCTCTGAAGGTCTTCACCCATCTGATCTTACCGTTGATTCCTGGATTTCCTCAAATGAGCATATCTCCTTAAGAGATCCTCCAATCGCTCCCTCATGCCTCCTCACTCCTGTCTGCACTGTCCCTTTTTGAATAAGATCTATTGTTCTAGAGCTATAGTCTGGGCATGAGTCTTATTAAGTCTCACTGATCACATCTCTTTCCAATCAAATTCTTCTCATTCTCCTCTGTTTCTCTTTCTCCACAGGTCCTGCACCTCTTCTGTTCTTTCTCCTTAGATCCTTTTGCTTAAATTTCTTTTTTCTCTCTCCTTGAATTCTTCAGTGCTTAGCACAATGCTGACACATAGTAGGTGTTTAATAAATGTTGAGGTAGTGATTGTGGCTCCAGTGGCTCAGTTCTGTTTCCAGCTTCAGCTCTAGCTGTTATCCTTCAACTTCTCAAGTCTACTCACATTTCCTTTCCTTAAATTCAGTGTCTAGCCTCAGCTACAGTTTAGGCTTCCAAATCACCTTTGCAATTCCTTCCCTGTTTTACCCCAAGCCTTCTCCTGCTCTTGCTCCAGCCTTTGGTTCTTCCGCCACAACCTCTTCCCATGGAAGGCTGAAGTGATTATTTTGTATCTCTAAATAACCACAGGTGAAAAGTCAACAATACTGATGAAAGTCAACTTTTTGGACAGAGCCAATCAGGATTGCTTTATCCTTTGTGATGCCTCTGTTGAACAGGGCACCACTAAGGTCCTGCACTTGAGGGTATTGACAAGATAATCTCCTTATGAACAATTCCTCCTACATCCCCTTCATTGAAAACCTTCCTTGCCAGCTAAAACTCATGTTTAAAATGAGGATTGCTTCATTTACTATGGTTTTCAATTATCCCCGGCTTTCCTTATTATCTTATATAGTATAAGTTAGTACTACCCAGAACCTCCGTGGTTATTTTTACCTAGCTTCTTGGTATCCACCTACAGGAAGTTGCCCATGTAGCTGTCTCATCCTCCCCTTTCAATAACTACGAGTAACTACGCAGCAATGCAAGGATTCGGCTGAATGAAGAAGTGTCAAAATGGCCTCAAAATTCTCCACCCAGATCTGGGTTCCGTTTTCTAGCCCTGTGGTCTCAGTCAGCGAGAGATTACTAATCCTGTACAATGTGTAAGGCACTGCGCTATGCACTTGAGATAAAAAGAAAGACAAAAAGCACAGTCCCTGCCTTCAAGGAGCTCCTAATGTGAGAGTCAACGTGCAAAAGATTATAAAAACATGCTATGTACTGTGCAAATGGAAGGTGATCTCGAAGGGAAGGCACTAGCTGTAGAAGGAGGGTGGGAAAGACCTTTTGCAGAAGGTAGGATTTGAATCTTGAAGAAAATCAAGGAGGCCAATAGATGGAGGTGAAGAGGGAGACCATTCCGGGTATGGGGCACAGTGAATGAAAATACACATAGTTGGGAAATGGAATGCCAGTGTTGCTGAATTATAGAGTTAATGGAAGGGAATAAAGTACAAGGAGCCTGGAAAGGTAGGAAGGACCAGGTTGTGAAGTGCTTTAAATACCAAAGAGAAGATTTTTTTTTTTATTTCATCTCTGAAGTAATAAGGAACCACTAGAGTCTACTGAGTTGGAGGAAGGGGAATAATATGTATGATTAGACCTGCATTTTAAGAAAATCATTTTGACTGCCGAGTACAGAAAAAAGTTATCGGAGGGGAGTAATAAGACCCAAGACAATCGCTCCATTTTCTTCTAACTCTGGTGAATATTGGTATTTAGATAGGAATTTAAGATAATCTTGCATAAGGAACAGATTCTGAGTTAAAAAGAGGCTCTTTAATTTTACAAGGTCCTTTCAAGAATCCAACTGCCCCTGCTACCAGTTTTGTTCTGTCATGTTCTGAATCCAAAAAAAAGGTATCGTTCTGCTCTATGAAATACTAACTGCCCCAGTGGGTTATGCCATTGGACTCTGACACATATACAGCATGCTTTGGAAGTCATCTCTTCACATGGAGAGGCTGGGAGACTGCTTCTGGGATAGTCATAATAACATGCAAGGAAAGTACCTTGGATAGATTTCAGAGCATTCAGAGACATTGTTTAACTGGTGCAGGTGGGCACTTGTCTAAGAGGTTCTTTGATGAATCTTAGAGTTATTCAAAGAGGAAGGCCCCTCTGCTTTACCTACCTTTTGTTTACTTCATTCAATGACACCTTTCATAGCAGCCAGTGAAACAAGGTTGTGTGAGGTGGGTAGGGGAAGCTATGGAGCCTTCTCCTTTCTGTGGCTATGGGGCCCTAAAAAAGTGCTTTGGTCTTTGACCTCTGCATTTGTTTTTGTTTTTTCCTTTTAGGAGAAGGAGATTGGCGCTTCTGACCATGTGAGTTTAAAAGGTCAGAAAAGGGCTCTGGCATCCAGAGTCTGGGGTCCAGGGCCAGGGCAACACTGATGCCCCAAGAAGCAAGGAATGACCTTTGGGAGCCCAGCCCAGTGATAGCTGAGACAAGAACTCCTCCAGCAGAGATGCCACTTTTGGACATGAACTTTGATGGGGACCAATGTTATGTAGGAACTGGACTAGGTTTTGAGCCCATTTCCCCTCAGAGACCAAGGTGGTGTGGGAAGAGGATACCCCTGAGGTACTGGGAAAATGTCTGTATGTTTGTTCTTGCTCTATCTATGAAGTAAATATCCATTTGTAAAAGCTGATCAATGTTAAATGCTTAAATGGAAGTAGGGTGCTAATCACTGGCCCCAAAGAGTGGGGGTAGAACGGGGGAACGGTGACACAGCTGGTGGGAGTTTAAGCCGGTGTCAATAAAGAAAGAGATGACCCTGCAAACTCCTCAGGGTACCCTAGCACCCTGAGGAAGAGATGTAACCAGTCTTTCTTTGGGAGAGTAAGCTTTAGCATATTTGGTACAGTTAGAACTAGGATAAAGACTCCATTTCTCAGTCCCTGTTTTCACTGAATCATGTACTTGCTGCTACAACTAGACAGAAAGATGGAATCCTTCTCTTGAGTCTTTTTTTTTAACACATTAAATTTTATTTGTTTTCACCAATAAGTATCTGCCCTCTCTTGCTCTCACTTCCCATTTTCCTTCCTCTCTATTGAAAAAAAAAAAGTAAACCTCTGTAACAAAAACCACAGTCAAACAAACACTTTCTCACATCGACTCTGCCCAAAGATATATGTCTCACTCTTCCTATCTAGTCCATCACCCCCCTCTCTCTGGAGATGGGCAGTACTCTAAATCATTGGACCTCTGGAATCATGGGTGATCATTATATTGATTAGAGTTCTTAAGCCTTTCAAAAATGTGTGATGTTTTTATAGTATAAATTGCTTTCCTGATTCTGCTCACTTCTGCAACATTTCAAAGTGATATTCAAATGATATCAACCTTTCTTACCCCTTCTTTGTATAGATTTTTATTCATATCCCAACCTGATAATATGAGAGATAAATCCTTTCCTTCCTCTAATTTTCTTCCATAATGTATCTTTTCTTTCTTTCCTTTTAATTCCTCCTTTTAAGACAATCAAACATCACAAAAATCATGCCCAGCCTTTCTATCTTATTTGACTTCTTCTATGCTGACTTCATGGTTCTTAGAGGATGCTGTATCATCCCCCTCCTTATCTATTAAAATTCAAACACCTCATGCTTACAAAGTCCTTTTTAATTACTTCTTTGTATTTACCTTTTTATGTTTCTCTTTATTCCCACGTTTGTATTTCAAATTTTTACTAAGTTCTGGTCTTTTCATCAGGAATGCTTAGAAGTTCTGTATTTCATTAAAGCTCGATTTTTAGTCCTTTAGGATTATACTTGGTTTTGCTGAGGAAATTATTCTTGGTTGTAAACATCTAGGCTTTTTTTTTTGTCTTTTAGAATTTTATATCACATAGTTTCCTTTCCTTTAAAAAGATACCTGCTAATTCTTGTTTGATCCTCTCTGCAGTTCTTCAGTACTTAAAATTCTTTATTTCTGAAAGTTTGCATTTTTCCCCCCCTTGACCTGGGAACTCTGGATTTTGGCTTTGATATTCCTAGGAGTTTTCATTTTGGGTTTTCTTTCAGAAGGTGATACCTGTATTCTTTCTATTTTTAATTTGCCCTCTATTCTCAGAGCACTGAGCAGGGGTTTTTTTTTCCCCCCATGATTTCTTGAAATATAATATGCAGGCTGTCTCTCTCTCTCTTTCTTTCTCTCTCTCTTTCTCTCTTTCTTTCTCTCTCTCTCTCTCTCCATTACTTTTAGGTAGTACAATGATTCTTACATTATCGCTCCTTGATCTGTTTTCTAGGTCAGTTGTTTTCAGCGAGATGTCTTACATTTTCTTCTATTTTTTCAATCTTTTAATTTTGTTTTATATTTCTTGTGGGCTCATGGAGTTATTGGATTCTGTTCTATTCTAATTTTCAAGGAGTCTGTTACTTGGGAAAGGTTTTCTATCTCTTGTGCCAAGCTGTTAACTGTCCAAGTCTCTCTTCCATAGCTCTCATTTATTTTCAAATTCTTTCTTCTGTGGCTTTCATTTAATTTATAGTATCATTTTAAAACTCATTTTTAACTCTTGCATTATTTCTTCTAGAAACTCTATTTGATCTTGTGGTCAAGCTGTGTGTATGTGTGTGTGTGTGTGTGTGTGTGTTTTAGGTTTTATGAGTGTTTTGGAGTTTGTGCTTTCTGGGTTTGTGCTTTTGAGTAGACCTGGCCTTATAATAATCCTTTATCTCTTTACTGTTATTTATTCATTCTTCCAGAGATGGCCTAGAGATAGGAGCTCATTTGGGGCACTCTGTGATCCTGGCCTCTCTGGTAGAACACTGTGCTACTTTCCAGGGGAGGGAACTGCATCCATGATCTGCTCTGGGGTCATCTAGGTGACTACATAATGGGTGCTCTGGGTACTGAGTTCATGCTCCAAGGCCTAAGCTTCTGCCTTGGGCTAGGTCTGACTCTAAAATCTAAAAATCTGCTCTGGATGTCCTGTTCTAGAAACTTAGGCTTTCTGGATATAGTTCTTGATCTTAGCCCACACTTGTTACAGAGTTCCTGCCCTGGCTGCTTGCCTATAGGTTAAGTTGGTGATCTTGGGCTAAAAAGATTACCTGCTGTAGCTTCTTCTTTACTGCTTCCTCCTATCCCAGCATTTTGGCTGCATCTCACCTCTTGATTCTTAGTTATCGGAAGTATCTCATGAGAAACTAGGAAATGTGACTTTTTGGTCTGCATTTCACCTTTTTCTTCCTAGCCTTGCCTTTTGTGAACATTGCAGAACATTGAAGTTTGCTTGTTAACTATGCCCCATAAACCCATTGCTCAGTCATCTCGCTCCTGGCTCTCATGGTAAGTCTCAAAGTGAGCTTGGACTCCACAGCTAGGTGGAGGCACAGAACTGATCTGACTCTGATCTGGTTCTCATGCTCCAACCCAAATGCCCCTAGTCTAGAAAAGGGAAAAGTCTATGGCCTAAGTGGGGAAGACCCAACCTGGCCCTTTTTGTGCACTAACCTAGTGGAAGAGGATAGTCAGCCACCGAGCTGGTCCAGAAGTGGTGACTCCATTAGTTGGTGATAAATAATGATAATGGCTCCCATTTATTTGGCAAGCCAGTTTATAAAGCACTCTCCTCTCAAGAAAAGGAGGTAAACAGTATAAATTGTAGTGAGTAGTACAAATTTTATTACCTCTATTTTGTAGATGAAGAAACTGAAGTCCAGAGAGGTTTACAGTGATCTCATCTAATCCCCTCATTTTATATGTAAAGAAACTAAAACCCAGAGAAATGAAACGACTCACTCGAAGTCACAGTTAGTGGCTGAGCTAGAATTTGAACTGAGGTCCTCTTTACTCAAACTCAATGCTCTTTCGGCTAAACCAGCCTGCCCCAAAGTTACAAAGCTAAGGAGCATCAGAATAGGGACCTGAACCCAGATCTCCTCCTCTCTTGGAGTTCAGCATTCTTTTATTACACCTTCCTGGGCACATATGTATCCAACCAACCCATAATGCTGCATCATCACCGAAGCAAAAGGGTAGACTCTTCCCTCTCCCTTCCATACCTTTCCTGATGTTGCTCTTATATTCCTTCTTTCCACCTTCAATTATGATAAAACAAAAATTAAAAACAGACCTGCACCCCAAACCCCTACATTTTGAATGCTCCTTTCAGCCTGATTTTACCTATAGGTGACTTTATTTCACTTATACGATTTATGCTGCATAGCTGTTCCTATTCTGGAATTGGCTCTAGCTGAGCAACACAGAGAATATGTCTCTACTGGCTCTTCTCCAGATAATTGTCTCAATGCTTCTTTTTTCCTTTCTCAATGGAAGACTCCAGCCCTGTCGTCTACTATTGCATAATGTATAAGAGAGTTTCAGATGAAATAGCATGTAAACATAAGATTTTTAACACTTGGATTCTGTGTCCATAACAGTCTTTCATGTAGTCTTCGACTATCTCCAGAAGGATAAATTCAGAATTGGATGTCACTTTTATCTTTCAATTTCCTTAAATTATTTTTAAATTTTCAAAGATATGTGTGTGTTTTAAGTAAATGCCAAAACTAGCTTCTAGTTTATCCTTCCTGTCTTTACCCTGTCACTTATTCCCTGAAAGGGAATCATGTACCACCCAGACCATAACACTGAGATGAACTGCTAAGAAAGCATAGAATATGGTTGTCTAAAGGCAGGCCATAGTCCTTTCCTTTCCCACCACTGCCCATTTCAAAAGCCATCAGACGTGTGAACATTAGTGTTGTTAACTCCCTCAACAACCCAGGCAACCAACTGTGGATGGGCTGTTTGTTGAAGTTATAGGAAACAGAGATGAAGTTTTTAACATTTCCTCAGTGGGTAGGAATTAGAAATTAATCACGCACTTTTAAATTCAAACATTTGATATTGTCTCTTGGGAGATTCAAGCACATTTAGATGTAATGATTTCTTAGACTTGGAGGACACCTAGGAAAATGAAGGTACATATGTATGTTTGTATGCAAGTATGTATTAGGATAGTATGTTTGAGAACACAATAATTCAGGGGTTTAAAGGCAATTTAGGGGAAAATGACACACCAGTGCCTTGTGGAGTTTCAAAGTAATATTGAGTGAGGTCTTTGGGGCAGAACAAAGGAAAGAAAAGAAATGAATGATCCAGTTGTAAATGAGAAAGGAAATCCCAAATGAAACCTTCTTGGAAGGAAATAGTCAAGTAGTCTCTATAGTGACTGGGGTTCTGAGGCCAGTGGTGCTACCACAGTTAGTATACATTTTGCTGCTGCTTACTCAAATGGCTGTCATGGTTCCCCCACAGATAATTTAGCCATATGTTCTATGAAAGCGATTTTCAGTGTGTGATCCTGGGACAAGCAGTGAGCTCTAAGAATCATCCATTTGATCCAGGTGCTGCTCATTTCTAATATTAATGTATTATGATCTATATTTTATTTCTGGTAGGAGTTACTTATTTGTTATATTTAATAATATATGCAGTTCCTTTAGTGATTTCAACCTTCTTGCTATTGCCAAAAACCATCTTTTTAGCCCGAATATCCTTCTAGTAATGCTATGTGACTAGAAGTCGAGTCAAATAGCATTTATTTAGTACCTACTATATGCCAAGCACTATTCTAAACTCTGGAGATACAGAGAAAGGCAAAAAACAGCCTCTGCTCTCAAGTCACTCACAGTCTATGGGGAAGACAACAGGCAAACAGCTATGTACAAACATGATATATACAGGATAATTTGAAGGTAGTCTTGGGGGGAAGACATTAAGATGAAAGAAGACTGGGAAAGACTTCTTGCAAAAGGTGAGACTTTATCTGAGACCCAAAGGAAGCTAGGAGGAGAGAAGTAGGAAGAACCTTCTGAGCATGAGAAGTAGCCAGAGAAGATACTCGAGACTGGGAGCTGGAGTGTCGTATGTGAGGAATAACAAGGAGGTTGGTGGCACCAGGTAATATAAACATGGGGGGTTGTAAGGTTTTAAAAGCCTGGAAAAGTAAGAAGGGGCCGGGTTATGAAGCACCTTAAAAGTCAAACAGAGGAATTAATTTTTGAACTTGGAGGCAATAGGGAGCCACTGGAGTTTACTGAACAGGGAGGTGATATGGTCAGACTTGTGCTTTGGGAAGATCGGTTTGACAGCTGATTCAAGCGGGGAGAAACCTGAGGAAGGGAGATCAGCCTGAAAGCTATTGTAGTATCCAAGTGTGAGGTGATAGGCGCCTGCACCAGGAAGGCTGCAATGTCAGAAGACAGAAGGGGGAATATATGAGAGATGTTAGTTATAAAGGTAGAAATGTCAGGACTTGCTATCTGAACCTTCCCTGTTTTTGTATGTGGTGGTAAGCAACAAGTAATCTCTGAGGTCTTTCGCCCCAGAATGATCCATAATCTAAAAGCATTGGGAAACCGCTGTCATTGGGGATTATTTGAAATCTCAGGGTATGCAAGGAACCAGAGAGTTTTGTTTTCTTAAAAAGAGTGAGCTCTTTCTATGCTCAAAGATGCACCTGCTGCATTCTCATGTCTCAGTAGGAACAATGGGCTTTGAGATGATAGCTTCTCCAGCAGAGGTGGTGGTTGGATTGGTCTCCAAGGGGCCTTAGCTGTCATGGGTCTGTCCCCCACACCTGCTGCTGTTTTAACTACCTCAGCTGCCTCCCTCAGGCAATGCTGGAGAGCATCAGGGAGGCAGGGGCAGCTTGGAGTTGGAACTGGCACTTCTTTGAAACTGAAGGTGGCACCTGAGACCTGAGCTCCTGTGACCAATAACTGAGGCCTCTCCAGGGGTAGCTGAGCTGTAAGGACATGTTGGGGTGATAGAGAAAATGAAGAGAAACAATCCCCCACAGGACCAAACCCCAAAGAACTGAGGATTAGTGTTTGTCATAACCATCATCCTGTGCAGGCCCTGGTTATTTAGGGCTACTGATTTTCCATGAGATCTTGGCCAGAGAGGAGGGTAGGTATGTCATAGTGGGAGTGAGGAGGATTCTGGAGTTAAGGTAACTAACTGGCATTGGGGGACACAAAAGTGGAATCCTGTTGATCGATTACTTATATTTAAAGAGGGGACATTAAAAAAGAATTAGGGAAGAAGATTTTATTTTCTTAGGGATGAGCTATAGGGCCCAAGATTGTTTTGTTAGAACATGGTGCCCCACTGGTCATTTAGCCATCTATTCTATGGAAGCCCTTTGTTAGAACTAAAGGCTGAAAAAAAAAGTCAGAAGTGAAGGCTTCAGACCCTCATCTATCATGACTGTTCAATAAATACAGAGACTGACCAATTTCAAATTATTAAGCATTTGTTAAATACCTGCTTAATAAATCCCAAATTGAATCTCCAGAATAAAATACCCCAGTGTAGGTCTCCAAAACTTTGAACACGGGTCTTTTGTTAGCAGACATTGTGATACAGGTGCTCGGAAAACAAGTATAAAAGTGAGACAGCCTTTGTCCTCAAGGAGATTACATTCTGCTGATGGAATATGATTGCTTGGTCCCACATGACATAAGTAGCTGAGTCTGAGGACAGCATTTATACTGAAGCTCTTGACTTAGAATAAATTACTTGTCTGACCTTTGAATATCATTTGCATGTCATTAATTTAATGTCAGGATGCACTGGGATTCAGAAACTTTTAATATCTTAGACTCAGAGGGGACCTTACATGATCTTATCCAACCCTTTCATTTTACAAATGAGAAATTTCTCTTCCCTTGTCTAATTCTAGCCATAGACCATTGTTCCCTTTCTGCCTCTCCTCTGCTGTGTCAGACAATTGGACTTGCCTCACCAGGAAAAAAAAAACAAACCAAACCACTGGTTAGATTGGTCAGTTAGTCCACAATATTAAACCACTCACTGTGTGCCAAGTGCATTATGTCCAGTCTTTTCTCTACATTCTCTGCTATTATCTATTGCTTTTGTTTACCTTGGGTACTGAGTTCAGTGTTAGTGGATTTTAAAGACCCTTCTTAAGTTATCCTAGGGCAGTATAGCATTTTTTCTTTAAATTACTTGAAGACTGGTTTTCAAAGTTTGGGAGAACTTCTCTCAGATATGCTGATGTCCAGCTAGTCTGAATTTCACTGAGAAGGGTTAGCATCAAAGACAAAGGAAACGCCTGTAATTGTGACTTCTTTCCATAGAAAATATATTCTCCGGAAGCAATGTGGTATTGTGGAAAGCACCATATGCTGGGAGACAGGAAACCAAACTTATATTCTTGGCTCCACCACTAACTGAGTTGCCTAAATTGTCATTTATCTTCCTCAGTTTCTTCATCTGTAAAATGAGGTGGACTTCAATATAGAAATTACGTAAAGTCCCTTCCAGATCTAACATACTCTGATTCTAAAGCTTCTTAAAAGGGGCAGCTAGGTGGCATAGTAAATAAAGTGCCAGGCCTGGAGTCAGGACAACATCTTCCTAAATTCAAATCTGGCCTTAGATACTTCCTAGCTGTGTGACCCTGGCGAGTCACTTAACCCTGCTTGCTTCAGTTTCCTCATCTGTAAAGTGAGCCAGAAAAGGAAATGGCAAACCTCTCCAGTATCTTTGCCAAGAAAACCCCAGATGAAGTCATGACTAAACAACAACAAGGCTTCTTAAAAGTGAGAATTAGCTTGGTCATCAGGTTCATAAGAGAAGAATTACGGTCCTAGTTGACTAGGTCTTAGTAGTCTAGCGCCGTCTTGAGATGGCAGAGAATGCGGCCTCATCAAATGACAGAATCTATTGATTAAATTATGGTGATGTAGATGAATAATGAAATCCACTTATTTAGTTGGGAAGCAGAAACTTTTAGGGAAAGGTCGCAAGAGCTATAATTATTGTGTTAAGAGAGAAGGTTAACAGATAAATGAAAGTTTCAAGCATACAGTATTAAGGGGATTGAATAGCTGCAGAAAGGAGGGGATAAGGGTCAGGAACAAAGAAAGACTGTGAGAGCTGGATGATATCAGGGAAAAAGAATTAAAAATCATCTGGTGTTTTACAAGTGCTTCTGTTGTATGACATCAATTATATAGAGGTGAATTATAGTGGTACCTAAAGCCATTGACCTAGAAAAGGAAGAAGCCTCCAAAAATCCTTCTAGGAGGGTGAAGATCGGTAGAGCTACATTTAACCCCTCAAATGAAACCCCAGATTTGTAAGCAATCAGCACAATTTTCGCATAGGATGGGCAGCATGTTATCAGCAGGTTATGACAACCCACAGGACACATTTCTTCCAGTTACACAATATCTGGTTAACATAGAAGGCTCTGCTATAACACAGTGCTCTAACCCCAAATCGAAATATTCTGAAACTTATTCAGAACCCAGGAGTGACAGAAGAAAGAACATTTCTTACCTGAAATTCCTTTCAAGTTAGCTTTGAATGGATCAAACAGATCTGTGATCCCCAAAGAATTTAAGACTTCTTTCAGATTGAAGTGGTTTTGGATCCTGAACCTAAAACAAAGTACAATTTCTATTTAAAAATATTCTCATCTTACATCCTAAATAGCCTGCCAAGTCAAGCTCCTTAGCCAGGCTTTCAAGGCTGTCCATGATCTGGCCCCAAACTACCTTTACAGCCTTTTCTACATGAATTCATTTCGTGTTCAAGCCAGGCTCAATTAGTTGTCATTCTCTTGTTCTTTCCTACCTCTACATCTTTGCTCATGCTGTTCCCCTTGACATTGCCTGAATCTCTAGCTTTTGAAATTCTACCTATCCTTCAGGGCTCACCACAAGTGTTACTTACGTCGCGAGACCCAATCAATCCAACTGGATGTCTTCTTCCTCTGAATTCACATAATGTTTTGTACCTGTCTTCCGGTTCTGATCACATTCTGCTTTGTGCTACAGTGAGTTCTGGGTGAATCGTATCCCGCTTGGAACAGTGTGTTATTTACAATTCCATCTCCGTCAGTACCCAACGCAGAGTAGATGTTCAATAAATTTTTGCTGAATGAATAAAATGACTGAATACTCAATTTTGTTTGCCTATTTATATTTGATAAATCTCACTTCTTTGGCCAGCTGTCATTTTTTTTTGTCTTTGTAATTCTTAGGGCTTTTCATATAGTGTTTAACTTAAATTTTTTTTCAATTAATAAAAATCTATTTTTTCTCTCTTCCACTACTCCACCACACACACTGAAGAAAACACAACAAAACAAAACACTTGTGACATATGCAGGGTCCAGCAAAACACTTCATTGGCCATGGCCAAAAAATATGTCTCAATATATACCCCCATCTCCGTCAGGAGATGGGTAACCGCATACTGCAACATTGTTCCTCTGGAATTATGATGGACGTTTTTCCTACTTTTTTAAAAAAATAGGTCTCATTGTTATCCTTTGTCTTAACCAGACTGTCACTTCTCTATCACATTCTTCATGTTCCACCCCCTTCCCAGATGGACGCAGATGGACACTGTTACAAAGATAAATGATAACATATACAGTATTCTTCCCCGGTCACCAACCACCTCTCTGCCGTGAGGGAGAAGGGATGCTTTGTTTTTGCTTCTCTCCTATCTCCAGTAGTTTTTCCATTGCTCAGGGCTCACATTCCTTTTACTGTTCTATTCATGTACAATGTTACAGTACTAGTGTATATTGTTCTCTTGATTCTGCTTGTTTCATTTTGAATCTTGATACAAATCTTCCTATGTTTCTCTGAATTCTCACACCAATCATTTCTTAAACCCTAGATTCATGGGTACCCAAATTTTGAATGGGACATCTACATTTGCAATTTTTCTCCCAAAATCTTCAGGGCTAGGACCAGCTTAAGACATGGAGTTGAGGATAGCTTTGAATAAAACTATCCTCTTTCTCCCCCACTTTAAAGTCAAGATTTATACTTGGTTGATTTTTTGTGTGAGAAGTAGACCAGTTTTGCTTTAAAAAAAAATTGATGAGCATGTTTTGTTCCTGCTCTTGTGCTAAAGGTCCTGGTCTCTGAGGAAAATGCTGTTTTGAAGAGTAACTCATTAAGATAAATAGAGAGATTGCTGATCTAAACCCAGATCACCAGTATCTCGGGTTTCCTTTCCTATCTATCAGGACTGCTCTAGAAGTATTAGAAGAGTCTTCAGTACAGTTTTGCCGAAGCTGCACCAAAATCAGGTCAAGCCAGTGGGCTCTTTGGAAATTTACATTTCCCTGGGGTTCCTCCCTATGTTTAGTAGTTACAGGCTCATTCCCATTGCCAATTTCAAATTCAACTTACTTTTTTAAAAATAAATTTTACTGATGTCTTTTGTTTATCGCCAAAATTTTCTCCAGTGCCCTCCTCCCCAAGCCATCTCATACAACAATATTTTAAAAAAAAAACAAAGAAAAAGAAGAAAATTAGCAAAACTGATCAATATGTTTGGAAAGTCTGAAAATAGGTGTAACATATCACAGCTGTGTGCCTCCCACCTCTGCCAAGGAGTAGCACAGGAGTGTTAGCTCATATCTCTTCTTTGGAGCCATGCTTATTTGTAATTTTAATGCATTATTCACCTTAGATTGCTTTGTGGTTATTCTTTCCATTTTGTAATCATTGTGTATTTTTTTTTCTTGTCTCTGCTTACTTCACTCTGTATCAGATGGTATAAATCCTTCCATGCTTCTCTGTATTCATCATTTCTTACAGTACAGTAATAATCCATTATATTCAGTACCACAATTTGTTTAGCCATTCCCCAATTGATGGCCTTCTGCTTTGTTTCCATTTCTGGTATTCAACTTACTATGGAAGATTCCGGACATAGGGGGACATTTTCTCTTAGTTTCTGGCATCAAAATCTTTTCTACCAACTGCTCTGATTTCCTGTCACATGTAGGACAAAACTCCTTTATGTTCCATTCAAGAGGACCTCTTGAGAGATTTACCAAAATACCAGGGTTTTTTCTTTGATTTTGTGGCATGTACATTTGGTTTTGAGAAGCAAGTGAAAACTTTATTTTAGAGCTAGGCTTACCCTTTGTACCAATACTTTCTAACTCCACATTAGACCTTAAGGCTGAACTCCCTATGTGTCTGTATGTTTTTGCAATAGTTCATGGTCTTATTTTTAGCTTCTAAGAGATCACTGCCAAGGCCCCAAAAGATTCTGCTTTCTCCTAAAGGAGATGAGCACACAGTCAACAGAGGAGGGCTGCAGTGGAGAATACTAAGTCAGTTAAGAAGCAATTATTAAGCAGCAAATCTGTTTCAGTTGCTCCTCTGCTAAATGCTGGGGATACAAAGAAAGGCAAAAGATAGTCCCTGCTCTCGTGGTCTAATGGGGAAGACAGCTAATGCAAACAACTAGGTACAGTTAATCTATATACAGGATAAAAAGGATATAATCCACAGAAGGAAGGTACTTTTAAATTATTTTTGTATTTATAAATTATTTTTATTTGTTTAACCTCTTTTATTCTTCTATGATTTGGATAGAGAGCTGGCCTTGAAAACAGAATGGCTTGGGTTCAAGTCCAGACCCTAGCCTGGAGTAGGCCCTCATCACCTCAGGCCTGGACATAGCCTCAGCACATAGTTGGCCTTAGTTAGTGTTCACTGACTAGTTCCTGCCTCAGGTCCCTCCCCACACCAGTCCATTTTCTAGTCAGCCCTCAGACTGAGCCTCCTGAGGCACAGGTGTGACCATGTCACCTCCCTACTCAATCAACTCCAGTGGCTCCCTATCTTTCCTCTTCATCTCTGCCTCTTGGCTTCCCTAGCTCTCAAGTCCCAGCTAATATCCCACCTTCTGCAAGACTTTCTCTGTCCCTCTTAATGCCTTCCCTCTGTAGATTTCTTCCAATGTATCACATGCATAACTTGTGGGCATGTAGGTGTTTTCCTGTTGTTTCTCCCATTAGGCTGGAGCTACTTGAGAGCAGGGACCTTATTTTCCTTTCTTTATATTCCTAGTGCTTAGAAGTGGCTAGCACATATTAAGTGCTTAATAAAGATTAATTGACTGACTTTTTTTTTTTTTACTCACATTGGCCTCTGTAAGAATGAAGGCATATAATAAGTTACTTCCAGGATGTCTTTGTATGACATAGTAGAAAGAGAACTGGACTTCTGGAAGTCAGGAAACTTGCTCTTCTGTTAACTCGTTGTCTGTTACTGAGCATATCAATTCAATTCCTCAGGCATTTATTAAGCACTAGACACTGTGCTAGACTGTAGGGATGCAAAAAACAAAAGTAAAAACGTTCTCTGTCCTCAAGGTCAAGGAACCCATAGTCTATTGGCAAGTCAAGTAAGTTCCTTGACCTATAATTTTCCCATCTGCAAAATTAGAAAGACTATACAATCTTAGGTCCCTTCTAGCTCTAAAAATCTCTAGGTTTCCCAGATGAACTTTCCTCTTGCTGATCTATTCATATATATGAAACTGAAAATATTGACTTGAAAAATTTTTTAAAATCAGGTTTTGTGTCTATACTAAACTATATGAACATATAGCAGTATTGCCATCTTTTATTTTGACATCACCTTCATTTCCTAATGTCTTTCCCCTTCTCCTCCCAGAGGGCCAGCCCTTAAAACAAAGACTTTTTAAAAAAAGGAAAATAAAACAGTTCAGCAAAACTAAGCAATCCATTATCCACGTCTGATATTATGTGCAGCATCCTACCCTTATAGCTCCCCCACCTCCGCAAAGAAGGGAAAAAGGCGAATTCTTATATCTTTTCATTGGGCCAAGCTTTGTCATTATAATTTTGGTTGCTCTCTTTCAAAACAGCAACAAGAAAAACACAGCCATTCTAGACTTAACCTTTGGGGCTGCCTATTCCATAACTGAAGATAATATGCAGGTGAAGGTGATTAATGAAAACATCAAAGGAAAGACATGAAGTCTCTCCTTCTCTTCTGCCACAGTGGTTCTAACATATGGGTTACTTCCCTGGCAGAAGCTTAGATGGTGCCCTGGGGAGCTGGAAATGAGCGACTAGGCTTTAGAAGGCATCAAATTTCCCACAGGGCTCAGATGGACAGAGTCTGTTATAGATTCCCCACTCCCTCCCCCAACCCCTTTTTAGAACAATATCACTTACCTGGGTAGAAAAACATCCATCTTTATTCTCTTCAGGTTATTTGTCCAGATGTGAATGGCACCGGCTGTGAGGTATGGCTCCAGAAGGGCCAGAGGGGTTGCTTTGTCCCGAGGGAGTACCAGGAATAGGCTCACTGAGCTTCCTTGATAAGGCACTTCAAGTACCCCGACTTGTTGCTTATCTGTGACCTGGAACTGGCCTGAGAGATTCATTGAATTGGGGTTACTGTCCATTCCAGACGTTTGAGTTAGTTTCTTCCAAAAGTCAAAATACTTCTCCTAAAGTACAGGTCTGACTTTGTCATTCTCTTACTCTATAAACTCTAGTGGCTCACTATTACCTCTAGGATTAAATATAAACGCCTCTGCCTGATATTTAAAATTCTTTACAATATAGCCCTGACCTATTTTTCTCACCTTTTACACACTCTTCTCTTTCAGGCACACGATAGTCCAGCAAACTACTCTTCACAATGTCCTCATATAAGACACTTTATGACCTCCCTCCATGTCTGACACGTAGGTAAGAATACTGTAGTCGGAGTCAAGAAGAACTGAGTTCAAATGTTGCCTCAGATACTTTCTAGCTACATAACCTTTGGCAAGTAGGTCACTCACCCTGTCTCAGCCTCAGTTTCATCTGTAAAACAGGGATAAAGATAGCACCTATCTCATGGGGTTGTTGTGCCTTCCCTCTGTTAAGTATTTCTCATTGTTTCCCTGTATATAAAGCTTGCTTTGTATATATTTTGTTTGCATGTTGCCTCACCTGTTAGATTGTAACTCCTTGAGGGCAGGGACTGTCTTTTGCCTCTTTTTGTATCCTTGGTGCTTAGCACAGTGCCTTAGCATATGTAAGGCACTTTGCAAATCTTAAAGTGTTATTGACTATAGAAAATTAATTATAATAAATGAAATTATAATTGTTATTAATAATTGCTTTTATTATTTATCTCCTTTTCTCTATATTTTAGAATCTTTAGTTTCTTTCAAAGCTCAATTCAAGCAGAGTACCCCCTAGCTTCTAGAGTTTTCCCCTCAAAATTACCTCCCATCTATTTTTTGTCCACATATACAAAATACTGCAAATATTATCTATCCTAGCTAGACTGTAAGCTCCTTGAGGACATGGATTGTTTAACTTTAGATTAGAGGTAGATTCCCTACACATAGCACAATGCCTAACACATAGTATGTGTTCTAAAACTGGTTGTTGTTTGATTGATTTCCAAACAGACCACTCCTCTTGTTACATTGCTGATGCACTGAGGAACAAGGAGTGTGGGCTATTTGTCCTTAGGAAAAGGTTGCTTCATAGGATTAGAATGGACAGCAGATGTTCCAATATTTCAGTGATTTACTAGGGAGAATGTGCCTCCCCAGGCATCTCCCTTCTTCTCTGGCACAAGACAGAAGATGAATCATTGCCAGCTATGCCAGTTAGAGAGTGTTAGAATTCCAATACAGTCACTAGGATTTCAATCTAGGAATGTTCCAGGGGGAGATTTACAATCAAGAGAATCACACAAGGTCTCAGCCCTCTCACCTTCCATTATGGCAAATAGTTTATCAGTGAAATTGATCCCTTTAAAAAGTTATGGAAGTCCATGAGGGTTGACTTGGTCCAATGGTTCTGGGCATCCTATTAAACATCTCCTTACTTTTGAAAGTGCAATGGGAAATATCAAACATGAAAGAGCGTGAGACCTCGCCCTCTGCTCTGTTTTACAAGTCTGCCCTTTGGAGGAATGTGCATAGGGGCCTTTCTCAGGAGGCATTAACTAGCAACAGTCTGGACTTTGAGGATGTCTCACAGACTGTATAGCATGTGAAGCAACAGAAAAAGACAATAGACTTTATCCTTGGATAGCTAAGAGCAATTGGTCTGGCTGCTCTCTCATGTACTCAGCATGCGTCGCCTGCTGTGATGTGACCGTGTCCATTAGCATCACTGTCTGTGTTTAGTGTCTTATACTTCTGTGAGACTGGGAGCCCCATGAGGGCAAGGACTTTGTAGCTTTCCCAGCACCTAGGCCAGGGTTGCAAACATGGTGGATCCTTAATAAATTTTTGTGACTAGCATTGCAAAAAATGTCATGAGCTATCGCTAGTATTATAAAATTGTCAAATGAGGATAATTCCCAGCTGTTAGGTTTGTGTTTTATTCAGCTATGTCAGACAGAGCTTGACAGGGTTTTTCACAACCTGTTGTCAATATTTTGATAAGAATATGCTTTCTATCCCTCTGGACTGCTTAGGAAATGGCATGCCATAGGGTAGAACAATGTTCCTGTGTCACCTTCAGCTGATGATTTCTGGATTGATGAAACAAAGAGGATCTTTGCCGCAGGTCTTGCTACTGTGCCGGCAGGCAACCCAAATGAGTCTGACCTACCTTAAGGCAGAATAGTTTTTGCTGTTGCGACTTGTCAAGAGACAGACTTAGTTCCCTCAACTGAATCATTTTTAAACTATGGTCATGAAAACTCATGTTATGGTGCTGACACACTATTTTTTTTTAATATGAGATTTGTCAGCAAAGAAAATTTTGTAGTTATCAAGTAAGATTGCCTATATTCTAATGTAACTGAAGGAAAATTCATTAAAAAGTGTTTGATTTTGCTGGCAAGAGATTTACCTTTTTCTTTGTTGTGTTTAGAACATTTTTACACATGGCGGTAATTTGACTTAACTCACTAGATAAAATGAATGGTTGATTTAAATTCTTCATGCTGGATTAAAAACATTTGCTTGGGAGTCAAGAAACCTGGATTCTATTTCTAGATTTGATGCTAAGGTGCAGTGTAACCTTGGGCAAATAACTGAATCTCTTTGGGGCTTAATTGTCTCACCTGCGAACTAAGAGGACAAAAGACTGAATGATCCCTATTCAGCTTTATTCATTAAACACTTATTAAGCACCTAATATGTTCCGGACGCTGAGTTAGGAACCAAATATACAAAAACAAAATGAAATAGTTCCTCTTCTCAAGGAGCTTACATTCTAGTGGTAGGATACAATATGTATAAGTAGTAATATAATTGGAGAGGGAGGGGGATAGGAAGGGAGAGACAGAGAGATAGAAACAGAGAGAGAGAGAGAGAGAGAGAGAGAGAGAGAGAGAGAGAGAGAGAGAGAGAGATGGACAGAAAAAGAGAGAATTACTAACTAGAGGGAATCAGGGAAGACTTTCTAGGTGGTGGGGGAAAACATGGCATTGGAAATGAATCTTGAAGAAAAAAAAAGACCCTTAGAAGTAGAAATAAGGAAGGCTTCCAAACATGGGGGACATCTTGTGGAAGTACATGAAGGTGAGATATGGAGCACTGACTTTAGGGAATAGACATAGTCCAGTTTGGCTGGAATATAAAGGGGACTGATGTGAAATAAAGCTTAAAAGTCAGACTGGAGCTGGACAGTAGATGGCTTCAAATGGCAGGTAAAAGAGATTGTATTTTATCTTAGAAGTAATAGAGAGTAAATGCAGATTTTGGAGCATAGTCAGATCTATATTTTAGGATGATTATTTTGGCAGCTGTGTGGAAAGTGGATTGAAGAAGGGAGAATGGAAGCAGGGTGATCAGTTAGGAAGATGCTACAATAGATAAGTGTAGAAATCAGTTTCCATGCTAGAGCAAAGTCTGTATTAGGACAAAATAGGAGGCAAATGCAAAAGAAGTTTTAGAGGCAGGACTGACAAGACTTTGTCACTGCTTGGATATGGAAGGGAGGTAACATGGGAAAGGGAAGAGGATATGAACCTAAAAAAATCACTTATTTCAACAGAAATGGAGAGCTGGGAGAAAGAATTTAGAGGAAAGGATGATTGTTTCCATTATGGACGTGTTGCCTTTGAGATACCTAAGAGACATCTGGGGAGACATCCAATGGACAGTTGATAATGAGAAATTGACCATAGGGGCTTAAGGGAAAGATTTAGGATAGCCTTTGTTGAGGTACAAAAGTCAATCTAGGAAGAACAAAAGCATTTCCGCGCAGCAATGAGAGAACATGATTTTTCCAGAGACCTAAGTAACGGTTCCTTTACAATTCTGTGATGCTACTATTGTGCTATAATAAATGATGACAGGGTCAATATCTGAGAAATCTAGGAGGTCTTGTACGAACTGAAGCCAAGTGAAGAGAGAAGAACCAGGAGAACAATTTCTATAATAACATCAGTACTGTAAAAACCAATAACTTTGAAAGACTTAAGGATTCTGATCAACACAATGACCTATTACAATTCCATAGGACTCGAGATAAAGAATGCTACCCACCTCTTGACAAAGAGTTAAGAGTAAGACAGATTTTTTTCGATATGACCAATTGGGGAATTCGTTTTGCTTGTTCACACACATTTGTTACAAAAGTTTTGCTTTTTTTTTTCCAGTGGGATTGGGTAGTGAGTGGGAGGGAAAATGAATTTTTTTTTCATTGAAAAAATAAAGTGAAATTTTGCTACTACTATTACTAATAATAGTAACTAACATTTACATAGTGCCTATTATGTTCCGGGCACCGTGCTAAGCATTTTGTAATTGTTATCTTATTTGATCCTTACAAGAACCCTGAGACGTAAGTGCTGTTATTATCCCCATTTTACAGATGAGAAGACTGAGGCAAACAGAGGTTATATAACTTGCTCAGGGCCACCCAGCTATTAAGCGTCTGAGGCTGGATTTGAACTTAGGTCTTCCTGACTCCAGGCTCGGCACTCTATCCATTGTTCCACCTAGACGTTCTTATGTGGAAAATACTCACCGTAGTTGACAGCAGCAGTTTGGTACATCATGGGCACTCTGAGTATGAGGCCTTCTGTGCTGGTAAAGGACAACACCTGGGTGTCTGTGAAGGAGAATCTCTTTTGCCAAATGCTTTGGAAGGACATGGTGCTCACCAGAGCAATCTGCGCAAGTGCTGAATGGATCCTTTTCAAGGAGACATTTCCAGGTTTTTCATCTGCACAGAGGGAGAACCGTAAGGAGGTCAGGCAATAGGGAATGAAAACAAACAGACCTAACTTGTCCAGTGAAATCTCGCATACGTGTTTGTGTTTTGGGGAATTCCATAGGAGATCAAGGGGGTAAGATCTGTAACCTCATAAGAACCAGGGGAGCTAACAAATCAGTATATACTCATAATTAAGTATGGTTACTAACTAGTGGGGGGAATATGTATAATGAATACAGAGCTGACCTAAGAGCTAGCAAGACTTGAATTCAAGTAGTGCCTCTGACATAGACCAGCTATGTGTTAATGCTCGTCCCTAGTCTAGCCAGTTTTCTAAGACTGTAAGTCAAGAAGAAGCAGAAAGATTTTCCTTATCCCACAGCTCTCTAAGCAATGAAATCAGAGCTCCAGTCTCTATTCTTATCCCGATAACTAATTTTTCCTCTTTATATTCCTTTTAAAGAGTCTAGGGAAACTGGATTTTTAAAAGTTCTATTTTATTTTATTTTTTAGTAATGTTCTTTCCAGGGTTAGTTCTACATATGAGTGCAACTAATAGCCACTTAGATGGTCTTATTCGTAGGATGCTGCCAAGTCCTACTAGCCAACAAAAGTGTCCCAAGCCCTCCCTACCAGGCCTGAAATTCCCTGAGAGTCATTTCTACTGATTGGACAAGAAAGGGGAATATTGTCTCTAAAAGGCCACTGTTAAATGTTATCTAGGAGTATCCTGGGCAGGTTGTCAGTTTTTAACTCTGGTTTTTATTAGTACTTTAGCTTAGAGCTTAACCTGGAGTCCACAGGATGGGAATACAATTCTACTTTTATTTTCACTAACTTCTAGGTAGAATTGAGCATTTCCTTCAGATATTTAAAACATGATTCTAAGAAGGAGTCCACAGGCTTCCCTAGACTGCCAAAGGGATCCAGGACACAAAAAAAGTTAAAAAGCCCTGGCTTAGGTGATCAGACTCTGACATGTCTGAAATCTTAAGACTGGCAAGGGGCTTTATGTACATCGTTCCATGTGACCCTCCCAATAGCCACTGACTACGTGCCACCAGTATCATTATATTTTTCAGCGGACAAAACTGGGGCTCAGAGAGGTCACATGACTTGCTTAGGGTAACATGAGCAGTAGGTATCAGAAGTGGATGTGGAGGTGTCCAAGTCTGGTACTATTTCCCCAACAGTACCATATCTCTGTCATCCCTTTGTTCTGACAAACCGCTTGCTGACTCCTCAGCTTAAGAATCCTCACCTAAATTATTCTGCCTCCTGCTTCCTTTGGACTTACTATTTTAACGGTCTCTGGCTCTGAGGAACATGGACTTTGGCTTTCTCCCCAGCCCTTCCCACCGTTCCCAAAGTGAGTTCTTCAGACCCTCTTAACATTCTTTAATTAACACCCCTTAACCCTAGAGGTCAGTAACCCAATGCCTAAGTGAATGAGACAGGTCAATCTGAATGGGAGGAAGGAGGCACCAAACAAAAAGGCTACGTTCCAGTTTTAGGGCCCTTAAAGATTGGGAAGATGGTAAGGATTGGCCCTGAAGAATGACTTGTTGTAGGCACATCACCTTACAATCTGACCTGTGGCTGGCTCCATTCCTACCTACAAAACAGATCCATGACTAGAGATCACTAAACCAAAATGACAGACCTTGGCTACAGCAATGGGTAACAAGACAGTGAAGAGAGAAGCCAGAGTGCTAATCAGTTGCTGTTTCTTAGTTAAGTGTTAAACACGTATGCAGGCACTAAGTCACGCCTTGCCCTTTGAGAGGCTCTGTTAACAGCTGTCTGTTATTAATTTTAGTTGGTCAAGTCCTTGTTTTTGTTTTGTTTTGTTTTACCTGCAACAAACCAAGAGACCCATCTATTGATCTGAGCTGTCGTCCTGTTAGGCTCACTGAAGTTGGTTGTCTCCAGGCTGCTGTTGGCCCACAGAGAGATGTGCTCAGTGAAATGAGAGGAGAGATGTGTTCCAGTTTGTACAAAAAAGGCACAGGCCAGCTGAATCGTGGTTCCTGGGCCAGAAGTAGTAGCTGCTGCCTGAGCAGTTTGCAGGAAATCTCGCACTCTTCTGTCTGTTGGAGGAAGGAGAGGGAGGGGAAAGATCATACATAAACAAAGTAGCTGAGCAGAAAAAAGGTTGATTCAGGTTATAACTTATGCCAACACCTGGACCGGGGAGGAAGCATCATTTTAGAGTAAAGCCTAATGTTGAAATAGGACTCAACATTCTCCATGTTTGTTTCCTGGGAGAGCTGCCTCATCCTGTTGATTTGAAGAAAAGTCATTAAAACTTCTTTTTGTTGTTTAATCTAGACTTTCAATTTCATTGATGTAGAAACACCAGGTGTGGAAATTTGTTCTATGAGGTGCCTCTATAGTCTTCCACGGATGCCATTAGTGCAGTGGGTATAGAGGTAGTACAGTCAGGACCCTGGAAGGGAAGAGAAGCAGAGGCTATTCAAGTTAGATCTTTTTTCTACCTGGACTCCAACACAACTGCAACCTATGAGGTAGTTTTTTTTTTTAATTTTTTTTCTCTATAAGAATTAATTGGGGGTGACTAACTTTATTCTTCTCATAACTAGTTTTTGATTTTTCATTGTTAGGTCCTTTCTTATTGATATGGGGTGTGAGAAAGGAGATGAGCTGAGTCTGCCCTAGAAAGCATCTCACTCCACAATTTTCTTAGGATATCTCCCTAAGTTCCTTAATCTCTATTTATAACCATGATCAAGATCTCCTCTATTCTAACAACAAAAAATTTTCCTCTGACCCTATTACTCCGTTTTATACTATTAGTCACTATCTCACATCATTAATGGGATTATTTTTCAAAGTTATACCCAAACCAGGCAGAAAATTAGCGTAAACCCAGAAATCCAGAATTTAAAAAAGAAATCAAGCTGTGGTCAAGCCAGGTAGAAAGTGTCATCTATATAACTAGGTCCTCCTTAAGATTACACATCTTTTCATTCTTTTTTTTTTTTGGAGGGGGGAAGGCAGGGCAATTGGGGTTAAGTGACTTGCCCAAGGTCACGCAGCTAGTAAGTGTGTCAAGTGTCTGAATTCAGATTTGAACTCAGGTCCTCTTGACTCCAGGGCTGGCACTCTACTCACTACGCCACCTAGCTGCCCCAGATTATACATACTCTATCTCAAACGTATACTAGTGGCGAGTGTGAGCAAGGCTGGGGAAAATTTCAGGGTAGGCTAGTGACTTTCTAAAATTGAGATGTTCTGAAAATTATTCCAAATCATATAAATAATCACGATGGACAGGCAGCTGGGGTGCTGATGTAGTAGTCTATCTTTACACATTCCATTGGATTGTCAACTGATACAGATTATTTCATGGTATAAATCCACCTGGCATTGGATGCCTCAAGTTTTCCAATGAAAATCTCCAGTTTTAGAAATGCCAGAAAAAAAGAGAGCCTTTACTTCTGACTAGAGATAGTTCATATTATTAATATCAGTAACAGTTTGGAAAAATGCTGAGAAAATAAGGATTTTAAAAAGTCAATAATTTCTATTTTCTTGCATCTTTAAATTTCAGTTTCTTGTTACTAGTATTTAAACAGGGTAGGATTTTAAGCTTTAATAGCTTAAAACCTCACTGATTTTTGGAACACCCCTCGTAGAAGATTGCATCTCTATTCCCAAAATCAACATTGCACTCTTCTCACCATGTTTATTCAGTAGACGTGATCAGCTTAATTCTGTCCTAAGCACCCTGTGGAGTGGTTGTGAATACCTTGCCAGTACATCGCAGCCAAGATAGGCCTCCAATCTTGTAGCAGGGCTTCAAGATCTCTGTTTCCTCATTTATAAAATGAGAGTGTGGGATTCAGTGATCTCTAAGGTCTTTTGCAACTCTAAATTTCTTGTCTTTGTGTCACCTGATTATTCACCAGACAGCCAACGATTATTGAGCCTAAAACCGATGCACAAATTGGTTCAAAGCAAATTTTGGGCAGGAAATTTTCTTCTGAGAGATAGTATTTGTAAAATGCTTAGCACAGTGCCTGGCACGGAGCAGGCACTTTATACATACTCATTCTGTTCCCCTTCCTTCCATGCTGGTCTTCTGATTAAGAAACTCCCTGAGTACCCTTGTTTATATTTTCATCAATTAACTCCCAGAATTTTTGGTGGGAGTATAGACATGAGCCGATTGTGCGTAGCTAGACTTTTTTCTGTTACTCCTTGGAGATCAAGATGACAGCATAGTAAAGGAAGGGAGATAGGGAAGATTTTTGCTCTGTGTTCAGGAAAATGCAAAGCCAGTACTGCCTGCACATGAAAGGGTGTCCAGAGTCCAAGATCTTACAGTGCTTTGAGGTCCTTCTTAGTAGCATATGGAAGATGTCCATATAATAGGTAAAACCATTCCAGTATACCACAATCATAATTGCTTGGGAAACAATGAGAGCAGACAGTTATATTAATGTTACTTGCCAGGTTTGTGGTTGAGCTGAAAAGGCAAATCAGTCAGTGGCTGATGGAGGAACAGAGCGTAAATATATGTCTACCCAGAAGATGAGTGACAGAGCAGCTGGATTAATGACCTGAAGGCTGGGCCAGAATATCAATTTGAAAGAATCAGCATTTACCAAATGATTCATAATAAGGACAAATTTGAGTGAAGAAAAATAAAAAGAGTCTCTGGAACTTGAAACTTTGGGAAATTGAGACTTCTTTGAGATCAGAATGAGATGTAATTTGTTTTCCTCATGCAAATTCAGAGATCTCCTGAAATCTTTCCATGGACCCCTTGGGGGGAATTTGCTGACCTCTGGTTAAGAGTCCCTGTATTAGCTATATTGCTCTGGGAGGCCGCTGCGTGCCCAAGGACTCATTCTGTATTTACATGGGGGACCCTCAAGAGATCTGGTTTCCATACTGACAGGAAGCCAAGTTCAAAATAATGCAGACGAACTGCAGTTTGCATCAGGATAGATCTTTTTTGTTAATAATAATATTAAATAATAAATAGTATATAAATACATATAATAGTATATAAATATATAATATATAAAATATACTATAATATAATATATTATAACACAATATGTATAATAGTATATAAAATATATTTTAATGTAATAGTATATAAATATATTATAATAGCATATAAAATGTATTATAATATAATGGTATATAAATATAATAATATATTATAATATAAATAATATATAATGAATAATAATATTAAATAATGAAACAGCTAGAATTTATATAACACTAAGTCTTAAATGACTTGCCCAGGGTCACAAAGCTAGTAAGTGTCAAGTGTCTGAGGCTGTATTTAAACTGAGGTCCTCCTGATTCCAGGGCCGGTGAGCCATCTAGCTGCCCCTAGCACTAAGTCTTACAAAGCACTTCACACCCATATTATCTCATTTGACCTTCATAACAACCCAGTGAGGCAGGTGCTATTATTACCCCCATTTTCCAGATGAGGAAAGTGAGGCTCAACTACAAGAGGTTAAGTGACTTGCCTAGGAGCTATCTACCGCACCAGCTAACCGCCCTAATTAAACAACAAGAAAGATTCTGGCTCATGACTTTATGAGCCTGTTCTTTCAGTCCTTATTGACTTTTTCGACAAATAGTAGATTAGCATAAAAGCTAAAGAAGCTTAGCATTAAGAAAGCATAAACATAGTCCTCGATTAAGCAGCTGTTGGGACTGTTCTGGGGAAAAAAGCAAGGTTCAGGAACTCTGTGTTGTTTGAGAATCATCTCTTGAGGATCTTAAAGTGCTGAAGTGTGAACTCAAAGGCCTAGTGCCTTCTGCCCACTGCCAAAGTTAGGAATCTGGGGTGGGGGGGTGGAGTGGAAACAATGTCCTTCTCATCGAGGGATAAGGGAGAAAATGTAATGGAGGAAATTATGTAAATAAATATAGTAAGGCCTCAAGCAGTACTTGCCATGAACTGTATAGCCCAGGGCCCTTTCGAGTTGCAAACAGGTGTTTCCTCGGGCTCCGAACTGTAGTAACTCCAGAGGGACAGACACGCTGGCTGGCGAGATGACCAGGTTCGTGCCATTTCCACTTCCCGTCAAGCTCCGGTAGAGGCGGACAGCAAATCCAGTCTTTAACTCCTTCAGTTCCTTTCGGAGGTCACCGTTCCCTCCCTGGAGGCGGCCAGAGTGGAGGAGGAAGAGGATGAAGGTGAGAGGCAGCATGGTGGCGGAGGGGCTGACTCTGTCCCTCGGGGAAGGCCAGCCACAATGAAGCAGGAAGAGGCTCTGCAGCCTGCTGATGGGAACATAGAGGGTCGAGTTGGACATCAAACCGCTTGTGCAGAAATGAATGGGAAGAGTGCCTCTCCGGGTCCCGCCGGATGGGCCTCCCTTCACCACCCCCTCCCACTAAACCTTCCCTCCCCACACTACTTCTCACATGAATCCTTCATTTAATTTAACTTATTTTTTGCTTCGCAATATATTCATTCACACAATTCTTGTGCCTATTTTTACATGTAATAATAATAGCTAGAATTTATATAACCCTTTAAGGTTTGCAAAGCACTTTTCATGCTCACAACCATGTTGAGAGTGAGGTACCATTATTACCCCCATTTTACAGATGAGGAAACTGAGTCAGGCAGATGTTAAATGAGTCATATACCTCATAAGTTTTTGAGGATGTATTTGAACTCAGGTCTTCCTGACTCCAGGCCCAGTGCCCTAACCCCTGGGCCATCTAGCCGCCACACATATGCCTCGTGTGGTCTCACTGAAAACACACAAAGAAATAATGGAATATAAAGAGAGTGGAAGTGGATTAAGAGTCAGGAGACCTGGTTTCTTGTTCTTGCTCAGCTGCTTATGGTGAGACATAACCTCTCTGGGTCTCAGTTTCTTCATCTGTTAAATTTGAATAAATCCTGTCCTACCTGCTGACCTACCAAATTGGAATACTGTGAGGATTAAACGGTACAATTTATATGAAAGTACCCTGAAAACTGCAGGCTAGCTTGATAAAATAAGTACCATAGTAGGAAAGAAGGCGATTTATTTGACCTTCAAATTCTTCCTCTTACAAAAAAAAAAATGACTCCTTTTCATTTTCTATTCCTTGGTCAGATTATTTATTCTGAGTACCGTGTGTGTGTGTGTGTGTGTGTGTGTGTGTGTGTGTGTGTGTGTGTGTGTGTGTGTGTGTGGTGTCTGTGTCTGTGTATGCTTCATAAGTACCTCCCCTCCCCAACTAATATTTAGCCATGTGGTTGAAAAATAGCGCAGTTCACTTTATAATTAACTAGAAACATTTCTTTTTTGTTTGATGAATGGAGATAAAAAACAGCACCATACACACACACACACGTACTATATATGACTGTGGACTAATTAATATTTACTAGTCTATTATAGGGTCTTAAGAACTAACACTTGTCTCGATCTGATTTTTAAGAATTAGAGATGATGGAGCAACCCAAGAGTTCATCTCAGGAATAATAAAATGCATGCAAGTATAAGGTTTTACTTTTTGGGGGTCCAATGGCAAACTCTGATGTGATACAGACTCAGATGAGGACAGCAGCCCTCCCTGGAATGAGCTGTGAGATTAAGAACAGAAATGCTAGTGTAGGTAGAGCCTGCCTAAATCTAATTTGCCGATTGTGGACGTTAGCAGTTGACAGATGTGGCAAATCTATTTTTGGTGTTGCTCCTTCACTGGCTCCTTCCTACAAAGTGCTCATATGGGTAATTCCCCAAAGTGTCCTTAATCCTGTTTTCTTTCTCTCTGTTGTCTCTGTTGACGATCTCATCCAGCCCCATGACTTCAACAATCCCTTCTCCTACCTGGATGAATCCTTAGTCTACACGACGTACCTGAACCTCAGTCCAGGCACACAGTCTACATTTCCTACTCCCAGCCAGCCACATCGGCCTGGATGTGCTACAAAATGGAACCTGACGTCTTCCCTCTCAAACTAACTCCTTTTGCCGATTTCCCTATTGCTGCCACTGTTATGATCTTGTCGCCTCTTCTCAGAGCTTCCCTTTCCTTAACCTTTGTTCCAGCCAGTCTTGGCCCATAGTTGGTAGGTAAGTGGTGTAGTAGCTAGGGTACTGGTTTTAGAGTCAGGAGGACCTGAGTTCAAATTTGACCTCAGACACTTATTAGCTATGTGACTCTGACCAAGTCCCTTAACTGCTCTCTGCCTCTGCTTCCTCATCTGTAAAATAAGGATGATATTAGTATCATCTATTTCATAAGGTTATTCTGAAGATCAAATAAGATAATACATGTAAAACGCTTAACAAACCTTAAAATACTGTGTAAATACCATCTTATATTAGAATATACTAAAATGGTAAAGGAGATAGCTAGGTGGCTCAGTGGATAGAGCACTGGCCTGGGGTCAGGAAGACCTGAGTTCAAATCTGGCCTCAGACACTTACTAGCTGTGTGACCCTAAGCAAATCATTTAATCCTCTTTGCCTCGGTTTCCTTGTTTGTAGAATAAGCTGGAGAAGGAAATGGCAAACCACTCCAGCATCTCTGCCAAGCAAACCCCAAATGGGGTCACAAAGAGTCAGACACAATTGAAATGACTGAGCAAGAATATGATAAAAGGTATATATGGAAAAGGTTAGGTGCCTTTTCCAAAGTCATAGAGTTAGTAAACAGAGAAGGCAAAACTGAAACCTAGGTCTTCTGACCTCAAGTCCTGGGTGCTTTTCTCTGTAACAAACTCCTTTTCTGCAGTGCAATGAAAAGCAAGACAAACCTAAGTGGATTTCCCCAAACTAGGTAAATGGCCAAAAGCAGATTCCCCCAGTTGTTGTTTCTTTGATCTCAGTTGATGTGAAAGGGGCACAGGGAAATGCCATGTGCCAAGGAGTCTTCCTACGTACAGCCACTTGGCACTGTGGTGTCTGCTGTTTGTGCCCAGACCATAGGATGTTAAGCCATTTCTCCTTCCTGGCAGTCCAACCTGAATACCACGTGGAGCACCTGATTCTGGGATGGCATTAGACCTGACTCTATGTACTCGGGGGATTAGGAAACAGGTGGCCCCTTGGGCTCAGGGTCTCTCTCAGGAACTCCCTAAGCCAGAATGTTGTATGACCTTGTACGTGATCCTGCCCTCAGTCTTTCAGAATTAGGTTTTTGTTGGCTTACCCTCCTCCTCTCCTGTCCTTAAGCCCATCTAGAGTCTCCGTTCCCTTTCTTTGAAGGGAGAGCACATTCACACCCCTTGCCTTTACTCACCTACTGCTATGTTCCAGCTGCTGTGTTCCTGTGGGTCTCCAGTGTTGCTTCCTTTTAAAAAGTGGAGCAGGGTCTGCTCTGAGTCACAAGATTGCCTATGAAGGGAGCGTCAGTGACTGCAGTCTCTGCTGGTGATGTCGGTGCCACTCTGCCCAGATTCCTGGAGGCTGGAGGTTCTGCAGAGAACCGAGCAGAGGGACATGGCTTTGATTGGGAAAGCCAAGAGCAGGAACCAAAAGGTACATCCGGGGATGGAGCCGACAACTCCCGTTCAAGCCCTGCTCAAGCCTTCTTAGACTTGTGACCCAGTTGTACCCAGCAAGGAACCCCTATCTCTCTCTGGTTGTGTTTTTTTTTTCATGAATTCCATTGATTCCTGTCACCAAGGTTTCTGGGTACCAGGCACCTAATGATTCCCCTCCTCCTCCCCCACATCCCCAGGCTAGAGAAGATAATACATCATTCAACTGTGTGACATGGAAGTGAGGATAAATTAAAGTCTCTTGTTTCCTTAGGCTTAAACTTTCACTCCTTCACCTAGTTCAAGTAAAATAGAAAATATATCCGAGGAACCAAAGATATGGATTAAATTGCTTTTTTTTTTTTAAGGCACACAGTTTCCGCTTTCTGACTGGTATAGGTCTTGGGATTACCAGAATAGTAGAATGTTAGATTTGAAGTTAGAGATCTGGGTTCAAGTCCTAGTTCTATTACTACCTGTGTGATGATGTTATGGAAATCAAGGAACCACTCTGCGCCTTAGTTTCATCATCCATAAAATAAGTGGGATGGTCTAGATCAGGAGCGGGGAGTCTGTGGCCTCTAGGCCACAAGGCCGCCGGTTCCCATCCCTGATCCAGATGATCTCTGAGTTTCCTTCTAATTCGAAACCTAGGATCCTATGAATTATGTTTCTGTAAATATTACTAAATAAAGTCCCTTTCATTTCTCAGCGTATGTGTAAGCTCACTGTGAGTCCTGACTCCTCAGGCCATGACTTATTTATTGTCTGTCTTAGGCTCTAACAACAACTAAAAGCGAACACAGACTATGTTCATTGTTGATGATAATAGTCATGGGGAGCAAAAACTTTTTTTAAAAATGCTCCCAGGTAATTGGTGGTAGCCCATTGGGATTCTAATGAGATGGAAATGAAGTGTACAGCATAAGATACCCAAGATCCCAAAATTATCCAAATATCAATAATCCAAAATGTCAAAAAGTATTATTTCCTATAGAATAATTACAGCTGATTCCACAAGAAGACGTGACGGCAATAAGGTTTTAAAAAATCATGAATATTTTAGAGGTCCTATTCAGTGTCTCCCCTCCCAACTCACTCAGTGCTCTTGAGACCCATGAATGGGGGCGTGGCTATAGGAACTCTGTCATCTCCTATCTATTTTCTTCCTACTATGCTATTTATGTTTACTAATTCAGTATTGAGTACTCTGGTTTACAATTTAAGTTAGTTTCTAATTTCTTATTTTTAAACCATTCCAGCTCTAAATCTATGGTCCTATAATTTTTGCTCTGGTCGCTTTACCCTCTCTGTATCAGTTCACATAAGTCTCCTCATACTTTTCTGTATTGCTCATATTCATTGTTGCTTATGATACAATAATACTATATTACAGTCACTTGGGAGAGTTTGTTGATAAATAGAGCGCTAAACTTGGAATGAATGAATAAATAAATAAAGCATTTATTAAAGGTTTTCTATGTGTAAAGTACTGTGCTAAGTATGATATACAAAAAAAAAAATTAAACAATCCTTGCTATCCAGGTGCTCTAATTCTAATGGGGGAGACTACCCATAAAGGGAGCTAGGTGATGCGGTGGAGAGAGTTCAGGGCTTCAAGTCTGGAAGACTCATCTTCCCGAGTTCAAATCTGGCCTCAGACTCATTCTAGGTCTGGCCAAGATGACCCTGGCCAAGTCACTTGACCTCCCTGTAGGTTTCAGTTTCCTTATTTGTAAAATGAGCGAATTAAGACAACTGGTTCCTTTTCAACTCTGGAACACTATTGGACGTGCATTCATCTTTCCAACTTTCTTATGCATTATTCTCTTTCTGATCTAGCCAAAATGGCCTTTCCCCTGTCCCTCTCATGTGGCACTCCATCTCCTTCCCACACTTTTGTGCTGGTCATCACTTAGGCCTGGAATGAATCTTCTCCTCATGCCCACTTCATAGAATCCCTCATTTCCTCTAATAAACAGCTCAAGCACTTCTACACCTGATTCTCCCAATTGCTGTTTTCTAGCTTCTCCAACCATCTTGTATTTATTCTGTGTGTACTTATATACATCTAGTGAGTACTCTGGCCTCACTCTCTCCAGGTGGGACCAGCTACATTTTCCCTTCAGGGCTCTGGAACTATCACTGATGGATTGTGGGTTCTTCTCTAGCGCTATTGACTTAACACCCCATTACAATGTATTACCCCAACTACTCACCTCCAGTGGCTAGCGCTCTGGTTCCACAATAACAATTAGAATCAATTAACCTTTATTAACAGACAAAGATATATCAAAAACAGAAATACAAAATACCCCACAACTCCTGATGGGCCTGCTCTCCTCTATATCACCTCAGTCTCTGAGGAGAGTGTGCTCGGATTTAACCCAGCTTTGAGTCCCACTAAGTTCACATCTACAAGTGGCATCTCTGTTGGACGATCTCTTGATTCAGTTATAGTTGAATTATGTCCTCAGGGTTGCTTTTTGGGGTCTTGAAGCCAGACCAACTCATTGTGAACTATTGGACTTCAACCTATCTACAGACATGTTAGGTGTTATTCTCCTTCTGGCACTCTAGCATCTAACCAAACCAGCCTTTTCTCTGTTCCTCAGATATGATACGGACTCTATTAGGCTCCCTGTCGGCTATTTCAAAACTCAGTCATAGCATCCAATCTATCTCATGTAAGGAAAAAAAAGACAGAAAAAGAAAAAAGAAAAAAACAGAGGCCTAGATTCACAAGCCACATGTTGGCCTCGGATGGGGCCAGTTCAAGGCCTTTCCCCTCATTGTCTCTTTTCTCTATTTGGAATATGCCACCAAGCAGGAAGAAGTCCCCTGAAAGAGAACCAGTTCTGGTGGACTTGTTGCTGTTGTGTTAGTCCTTTGTTTTCGAAGAGGACCATGATATCAGGGAGATGATGACATGACTTGCAGTTGACTTTGATTTGAGTGAGGGAGTGCTGTACAAGGTCACCAGCCTCACTTTCTCCTCCAGAGCCATCTGGATCCAGTGGCCTGATATTCATCAGGATGACTGGAGATGGCCCAGGATGCAATGGGAGACTCTGCCCCTTTCAGGCTAGGGTCTTAGAGTGAGGTAATGCCCATTCGGCGAATAGGTCTCTTTATGAAGTGAGTTAAAGGAGGGCCTTCCCCTCCCAGCTTGATTTTTTTTTCTTTTTTTCTGATTAAAGGGGCCATCCCTTGACGCTGGTGGACTAGAAGCTTTCAAATGCCCACAGTCTCAGCTTTGAAGCCAATTAAAAAGATTCCTGTTTATTACACAGCTAGCAGAACGGAACCAGTTATAATGGAACCAGACCAGAACCTGCTCCAAATCCATAAAGTGATTGCATCCTCTAAGCAACTTTCCACACGATCATAAGGATTGATCTCATTGGCCACTCCTCCATTATGTATGTACATGTCAGCTTCCTCAATAGGATATGAGCTCCTTGGCAGTAAGGATTATTTCATTCTTTGTATTTCTATACCTAGCACCTAGCACGGTGCCTAGCACATAGTAGATACTTAATAAATACCTATTGATTAATTGATTTACTTTAGAAATAGAGAGGAATGCTTTACTTTGAAGACTACTTTAATCTCATTCCATCACATCTATTCTATCTATGATCTTCAAACTACTCCTTACTAACAACTAAGGTACACTGTAGAATTGAATTCTTACATTTGCCCCTCTATTCACCATCATTCATCTTAAGAAATTACTGTTGGATGATAAAAATGACATTTTTACCTAAGTTAATTTCAGGGCCATAACAGTCAAACTATCAAAGAATTATTTTATAGAACTAGAAAAAAATTGGAATAAAATTCATCAGGAAGAACAAATGGTCAAGAATATTAAGGATGAAGAATGTCATGGGAATCAACGAAAAAAAAGTTAAAGAAAGTGGCCTAGCGGTTCCAGATTTCAAACTAAATTACAAAGTGGTGATCGTAAAAAAAAAAAAATCCGGTGCTGGCTAAGAAGTAGAATGGTGGCTCAGTAAAAAGACTAAGTATACAATATTCAGTAGTAAATGACCATGGTAATCTCGCATTTGGTAAAACCAAAGATCCAAGATTTTGGAGTAAGAACTGAAAATCTGACAAATATTTCTGGGAAAACTAGAAAGCAGTTTGGCAGAAACCAGGCAAAGATCAACATTTCACACTACATACCAAGATAAGGTCAAAATGACAAATGATTTAGACATAAAGAGTGATGTCGCAAGTGAATTATGGGAGCATGGAAAAATGTACCTGTAAGATTTATAGATAAGGGGAAAGTTTATGACCAAAAAGAGACAGAGAGCATCACAAGGATATAAAATGGATAATTTTGATTACATGAAATTAAAAATCTATTGTACAAATAAAACTAATGCAGCCAAAATTAGAAGGAAAACAGAAAAATGGGGGGAAATTTGCAGGAAGTTTCTCTGATAAAGGCCTCATTTCTCAAATATATAGAGAATTGAGTCAAATTTATAAAAATAAGAGCCATTTCCCGATTGATAAACAGTCAAAGGATTTGAATAGGCAGTTTTCAGAAGAAGAAATCAATGCTATCGAGTCACATAAAAATGCTCTAAATCTCTACTGATTAGAGAAGTCCAAATTAAAACAACTCTGAGATAACACCTCATACCTATCAGACTGGCTAACATGACAGAAAAGGAAAATGAAAGATGCTGGAGAAGATGTGGAAAAATTGGAACACAAATGTATTGTTGGTGGAGTTGTGAATTAGTCCAACCATTCTAGAGAACAATTTGGAACTATGCTCAAAAGGTTATAAAATTATATGTACTCTTCGACCCAACAATACCACCGCAACTAGGTACTAGCCCAGAGTGATCAAAGAAATGGGGAAAAGACATACTTGTACAAAAATGTTTGTAACAGCTCTTTTTGTGGTGGCAAAGAATTGGAAATTGAGGGGATGTCCATCAGTTGGGGAATGGCTGAACAAGTTGTGGTAATATGAATATAATGGAATCCTATTGTGCTGATGATGATGAGCAGTCAGACTTCAGAGAAACCTGGAAAGATTTATATGAACTGATGACGAGTAAAGTGAGAAGAACCAGGAGAACATTGTACACAATAACAGCCACATTGTGCAATGATTAATTTTGATAGACTTAGCTCTTCTCAGCAATGCAAGGATCAAAGACAATTCCAAAAGACTCATGATGGAAAATGCTATCCATATCCAGAGAAAGAGCTATGGAGTCTGAATGCAGATCGAAGTATACTATTTGCTCTCTCTTTTTTGTTGTTGTAGTTTTGTTTTGTTTCTTCTTTCTCGTGGTTCCTCCCATTGGTTCTAATTCTTCTTTACAACATGACTAATGTGAAAATATGTTTAATATGAATGTACATGTAGAACCTATATCAGATTGCATGGTGTCTTGGGGAGAGGGGAAGGGAGGGAGAGGGAGAAAATGTAAAACTCAAAATCTTTTTTTTTTAATTTATTTTTAATATGTTTGGTTTTCAGCATTGATTTTCACAGGCATTTGAATTACAAATTTTCTCCCCATTCCCCCCCCCCACTCCAAGATGGCGTACACTCTGGTTGCCCTGTTCCTCAGTCTGCCCTCCCCTCCGTCCCCCCATTCCCCTCCCATCCCCCTTTCCCTTCCTTTCTTGTAGGGCAAGATAAATCTCTATGCCCCATTGCCTGTGCATCTTATTTTCTAGTTGCATGAAAAAAAAAACTTTTTTACTTTTGAACATCTATTTTTTTAAAACCTTGAGTTTCAAATTCTCTCCCCTCTTCCCTTCCCATCCACCCTCCCTAAGAAGTCAAGCAATTCAACATGGGCCACATGTGTATCATTATGTATAACCCTTCCACAATACTCATGTTGTGAAAGATTAACTATAT
>CM053622.1:736739623-736848189 GCA_028646595.1 Phalanger gymnotis | reverse complement strand
ACATGCATATTCCCTTCAGCTACCCAAATATTGAGGTCTCATGAATCATACACATCATCTTTCCATGGAGGAATGTAAACAAAACAGTTCAACTTTAGTAAGTCCCTTGCAATTTCTTTTTCTTGTTCTTTTTTGTGATTACCTAAAACTCAAAATCTTATGGAAATGAATGTTGAAAACTAAAAATAAGCAAATTAGTAATAAAAAAAAGGAAATGATAAGCAGGATGATTTCAGAAAAGTCTGGGAAGATTTATATGAATTCATGCAAAGTGAAGTGAGCAGAACCAGAGGAACACTGTACACAGTAAAAGCAATATTGTATGGATGATCAACTCTGAAAGACTTAGCTACTTTGATCAAGACAATGACCCAAGATAATCCCAAAGAAACCATGATGAAAAATGCCATCCACATCCAAAGAGAGAATTAATGAACTCTGAATGCAGATTGAAGCATACTTTTTTAAACTTTCTTTATTTTTATTGTTTTATTTTGTTTGTTTTCTTTTGCAACATGGCTAATATGGAAAGATGTTTAGTATGACTTCACATGTATAATCAATATCAAATTGTTTGCCTTCTTAAGGAGGGGAGAGAAGGAAGGAGGGAGAGAATTTGGAACTCAGAATTTTTAAAAATGTTAAAAATTTTTCATGCATAATTGGGAAATATTCAACAAAATAAATAAAAATAATAGCAATAAAAATGAAATTTCCACCGAGTCTCCATCATGTAACTAGATCTCTTTTCAAAGTACCTGAAGGATTATTCCTTAAATATGTTTTAGAACTATTCTGTTACATCAAAGCTATTTTAAAATGTCCAGGAAGCAAAAAAAAAATTGAACTTTTAAGATTACTCTGAGTTAGAAACAGATTTTCTCAGCAGAAAGCCAGGAATTGAAGGATTTAGTTAAAGTGTGAGCCTTAGCACTAAATACCCCAAAGAGCTCTCCAGCTAGCACTGAGCTGTAGAGAGTGTAGAGAATTAATGGTTTGGGGAAAAGGGGAGTCAGGGTTCCTGGATGAGTAGGACAGAAGGAGGGTTTATTTTGAAATCTTCCTTGCCTCTCTCAAGCTTTACTGTATCCCTGGGCTATAGATGCCTAATCTTGGCTAGACACATCAGAAATGCAGGCTCTTGGTCACAAGGGGATTAGGAGAGTGTTGGTGGATTGACACAAGCCCATAAGTAATATGAAGAAATCATCACGATGATTTAGGCTGGCAATGGGCTGCTCCACCTATCTGCTCTGATTGCCATCAACTTCCGAAGCTGACATGGTAAAGCATCCTGAAGGAGAAACAGGAAGTGAAAGTTGTCAGGTGGGCCAAAACACCACCAGTGCTAATTTAACTACCATGTTCCCTCAAACTCTGATGGAGATGGAGGGTGGAGAATGGAGAACAAGCATTTATTATGCACCTACTGTGTGCCAGGCACCGTGCTAAGCATTCTGCCAATATCTCATTGGATCCTCACAACAACCCTGTGAGGTAAGTACCATTATTACTCCCATTTTATGGTTAAAGGAGCCTGACATCCTTACCAATACCAACCACTGAACAACTGCCATTGGCAAGTAAGCTTTACAGCCATCATTCAAGGGAGCAACCATTGTGGAGGTACAACCTAGCAACTGTTTCTGTGGGTACTGCATCCCCCATTTCCTCAGCAGCTTGGAAAAGAAAGTTCTTAGCATCCAGGTCCTTGGCATTGTCAAGTGGCTCAACATCAATAATGAATGGAATTATATCGGTGGAAAAGACAAGATGACACTAAAGAAGATGCACCACCATGTGTGTTGCCTCTGTACCGTAAGGACCATCTTGTCTTTTCATCTGACTTGCAACTGAAACCTCCCAGATGTGTTATCTTCCTTAATTAAAATATAAGCTCCTTGACACTAGAGACTGTCTTGCTTCTCTGTTGGTATCCCCAGTTCTTTGAATATAGTAGGCACTTACTTAATAACTACTTTTGCATTTCATTCATTCATTCAACTTTGTCTTAGAAGCTTGATTACAATTCATAGAATCTTAGAGAGTCAGAGTTGGAAGAATCTTACAGTTTATCTAGTCCACCTTCCTCTTCAATTCATCAATTCCTTCTACAATACTTCCCTCCAAATAGCCATCCAGCCTCTGCTGAATTGAATCTCTGCTTGAATCAAACAGACTCACATCTCATCAGTATCCTTTCCCTCTCTGATTGGACCCTCTGACTGGAAGGTAGGACCATGGGCTTTAGGGTGTCTTTAATGAAGGAGTTGGCTCAGCACAGTCTTCTCCCTGTTTGCCACCAGCTACACTGCTTTTGGACTTCCCTATTATGCCCTTGTGCCTATTGCCTTCTTCCCTGCCCTCTCCTTTCTTTCCTTCCCCTTCATTTGATCTCATCTTTTCCAGCTTCTTTTTATGTATTATATTGTATTATGTATTATATTCCCCCATTAGTTTGTAAGCTCTTTGAGGAACCATCTTTCTTTTTATTTGTATTTGTATCTTGAGTGCTTAGCACAGTGCCTGGAACATAGTAGGTGTTTAATAAATGTTTATTAACTGACCGGTGGTACATTTCTAAGGACAGGGACCCATCTCACAAAGTCGCTCTGGACAACTGTATTGAAGGAAGTTCTTTCTTATTTTAAGCTGAAATTTGCCTTTCTGTGATGTTTACTGCTTGGTCCCAGTTCTGATTTCTAGATCTATGAAGAAGAAATCTTATCTTCTACATAACAGCCCCTCAGATGTTTGAAGTGAGCCGTCATGTACTCCCATATAGCTGGTCTTCCTCATGCTAAAAAATTCCCAGTTTCTTTAAATTAGATAACAAAGTTTTGAGTTTCCTTACTATTCCACGATATTGGGCATTCTTTCTAGATGTGCCCCATTTTGTAAATGTAAAATTTGGCATAGAGGAATGAACGTAATACTCCCAGGTGTGATATGACCAGCATAGAGTCCATTGGGTTTATTATGGCCCCTGTGTTGAATAAATGAATTTGATAAGGGGGTGTAATGGTAATCAGGGCAGGATTTTTTGCTGTCAAGTGCCTTTGATGAGTCTAGCTGTTGTTTAAACGGGTGGGTAAAGTGGGATCTTTTGTCTTGGAATGCTTCTCAGCACTGGGGTGGTGGAGAGTCATTGATTTGTATATGATGTGGGGCTTTCCTACACTCTGGTTTCTCATACCCTAAATGGTGAGCCTCAAGCCCTCAGGGTCCTGAACAGGGTATATGTACTGGAAGGTTAGCTTTTCACTTTGGGGGGTACACTCATTGAAAGAGTGATGAAACTCTGGGCAAGCCATTGCAACAGCGCCCCTGATCCCCGGCTTTGATAGATAACCCAGATGTTGGTGCTTCTCTGGTAACTATGTATTGCTATGGATAGACTGGTTTGTGTCATGTGCTCTGTTTATAATCCGTTTGTAACTTCTGCTTGTATTTGCCCTGAAGTTCAGGGGGCTGATCTTTACCCCCTGAATTAAGTGAATGATATATGTATGTTTAATTAAACTGAGATTGTTAACCCCTTAAAGTTGCTTTCCTGAGAAAAGAAGATCAAAGAACCCCTTTCTTGTTGGCCCCCTTTCTGACACTGATGTTATTGGTCTTACACAGCCACAGTAGCTGCTAGCAACGTTGTTGTTACAGAGGGTGCCAAAGCTTTGCTGTAACCCAGATACCCTGGGTCAGTAGCCTCCTGCTGGGTCTTTCTTTTCCATTGGGTAAGCATTCCAGCACAGAAGAGAATGGCTAGTCTGGCATGACAACCCTAGGGAATCATCCTTCTTGGTTCTTATTTATTATCACTTCCTTTTCTAAGTGTTCACTAACTTAGTAAGTTAATAATCTTTTCTAAAAGTTTGCCAAGGGTCAATATCACGCTAACCAGCCTGAACTTTATGGAATTCATCTTTTTATTTCCCTTTGGGAAAATTAAGACTGTACTTGTCCTCTCTGAGCCTATGCCATCTTTGGTATTCTCCTTTAAGGATTGCCAACAAGAGCTAAGTAGCATAGAGGCCAACTGTGTCATTTCCATATGACTATGACAGTGGAAACCTGAAATTCATACCAAATAGAATAATGATCAAGAAATCAAATTAGAAAGTACAATAAGTGACTCCTTCCACCCCAAAACCGAACAAAAAGTTAGCCAGAAGTTGGCAGGCAATAGGAAAGTGGGATGCCTGCAAAAGCCAGTACCAGTGTGGGCAAGCAAACCTAACTTTATAGATCAACTAGGACAGGCCAGAATCCAAAGACGTGTAGTTTGGAAGTTCTGTGTCAGAAGGCCACAAAAGAAGAGAGCTTCCCGAGAAAGACTCAAGGAGATCAGAGAGGCCCAGGAAGGGGATTTGGGAGGTTCTGTGACAAATAGTGTTAAGATAAGGACACTCAAGGTCCAGGATCTACAAGGTCCCTAAAACTCTGTCCTGAGACCATAGAACAGGAGTTCTTAACCTGGAGTCTGTGAACTTGTTTTTTTTGAGGGGGGGTTAATTTCTTTTTTTTTTTTTTAGAAAAACACAGTTTCACATTAGTCATGTTGTAAAGAAAAATTAGAACCAGTGAGAGGAACCATGAGAAAGAAGAAATTAAAAAAAAAAAGAGTGCAAATAGTATGTTTCAATCTGCATTCAGACTGCATAGTTCTTTTTTCTGGATGTGGACAGCATTTTCCATCATGAGTCTTTTAGAGCTGTCTTAGAACCTTGCATTGCTGTGAAGAGTTAAGTTTATCCAAGTTAGTCATCGTACAATGTTGCTGTTAACTGTGTGTGATCTTCTCCTGGTTCTGCTCACGTCACTCAGCATCAGTTCATATAAATCTTTCCAGGTTTTTCTGAAATCTGCCTGCTCATCATTCCATTAAATACATGTACCACCATTCTGCAATTGATGGGCATCCCTTCAATTTCCAATTCTCTTCCACCACAAAAACAGCTGCTATAAATATTTTTGTACATTTGGGACGTTTCCCCGTTTCTTTGATCTCTTTGGGCTAGTGGCTAGTAGTGGTAGTATTGTTAGGTCAAAGGGTATGCACAGTTTTATAGCCCTTTGAACATAGTTTCAAATGGCTCTCTAGAATGGTTGGATCAGTATAAATCAGTATAAATTTCACTGGGTAGGGATGAAGGGGTGCTAAGAGGAAGAATAACACTGGGGAAAGAACAGCTACAAGCAAAACAAACTTCATGATCTTGAAGGGGGGATTAAAAGAGAAAAAAAAAGAAAAGAATTGGAAACTAAGGGAATATCCATCAATTGCGGAATGGCTGAACAAATTGTGGCATAGGAATGGAATGGAATATTGTCGAGCCACAAGAAATGATAAAAGATGTTTTCAGGGAATCCTGAGTAATTGAGATGATACAGAGTGCATTGGGCTGAAACAGAAAAGCAATTGATATAAAGACAGCGACACTGTAAAGAAAAAATAGTTTTGAAAGACAACTCTGCTCTTGAAATGTAGCTGTTTCTCTAGAGGACAGACGATCTTACTTAACTGCTTACAGAGAGGTGATAGACTCAAAGACTTATATTTTTGTACATGGCCACTGTGTGGATTTGTTTGGCTTGGCTATACTTATTTGTTGCAAGGATTTTCCCCCTTTCTTTTTCTTGATTTTAACTGGAAGTGGGATTGGAGAAACATGAGGGGGGTAGCAATAGTGATGTTAAAAAATAGCCCTTGAAACTTTCTTTTTGGAATGCACAGAAGGGAACAGAAGAAATTCAAAAGAAAGTAAAGATGAGCAGAACAATTTTGAAAATAATATGGGCAATATTATATACTTTTTTTTAAAAAAAGCAATCTTTAAAATAAGAAAATTCATGTTTTCATATACAATCCTCTCTTTTTATTCTGTTGTGTTTCTGAAAATACTCTTTTTTTTTTTTTTTTAGTGTAAGTTCAGATCCTAAAAAAATAACTCACACTTCTGCTGTTTACTATCTTGGTAACCGTGGGAAAGTTATTTAACCTTTCTGAGACTCAATTTCTTCACCTGTAGAATGAAAATAATAAAACTCAAAGAACCAAGCTCACAGGATTTTTTTTTGTATCAAATGAGACACCGTAATTACTTTGTAAAATTCAAAGGGTGATGTATTTCAGCTATTGTTATTATCACATCTGCAAGTTCTTTCTTAACTCTGGGATGTAATTTGTTCTGGGTAGGAAATATGGACTCATTAGTATGTTACTCTTTTATTATTTCCCTACCTATCTTATGCTTCAATTCCATCTTAATTATTTTCATTTTATTCTTCCTAGCCAATGAATCAAGAGTGAAAAGCTGTGCTACGAGCAGCAGGGGGATCCAGGCCAAGGCCCTGGGGCCTAAGGCATGGTGGAGGTGGAAGAAATTATTTCACCATCAAGGGCTAAGCAAGCCAGGAAAGATCTGCCTAAGAGGATTTGCTTCTGGTGAACCTGCCAGAGAACACAGAGCATATGAAAGGGCAAAAAAGACCAACTTGGAGGGAGGGAGGTTGAGGAGGCGGAGAATGAGATGGCCCCAAGCCAGGATGGGGGAAGTGCCCAGGTCTGAAGCCTATGGTAGAAGATAATTTGCAAGCTTATAGAAAGAAGTTCCTTTTTTCAGTAGGAATAAAGATGGTTACCAGATTGTAAACTCCCTAAGGCTTGGAATTTCATCTTATCTAAACTGTATATATCCCCAGTGTCTCATATAGCATTCTGTACATTGTAGGTGGTTAATTTTTTAACTTGAATTAAATTAAAGTAATTTCTCAGGCTGTGGCCAATGGATAAGTCAGGGTCACTGTAGAATGACTGAGCTAGGAGGCTGAAGGAAGAAAGGATCTGTCTAAGATCTAGACTCCAGCATACCTAGGTGAGGGCCGGAGAAGTAAAAACCAGGTCTGCTAAAACCATGGAAGAGAAATAGAATTGAGTTAATATCTAAACCAAAACTGGGTAGAGGGTCAATGGAAGGCAAATAAGAAGAAAACATTGAATATTCTGTATTTGGTGCAGAAGAGAAGGATTAAACCTTAAAGGATTAAAAAAGATTTTTTGCAGTTTGTGAAATTGTTGCTCTCATCTGTTTCTGTGTCACTCTCCTCTTCACGTTTTCCTTCATCCCCTTTGTCTCTCTAGCATCCAGCACAGCTCCTTGTACATAGTGGGTACTTAATATCTATTTAATGTTTGTTGACTGAACACAAGTCTTGGGAATTTCAGCCAAGCTTATCCTTGAGGCCAAGAGCATCATGGGAAATGTAATCTTTTCTTTGGGATATATACTTATATCCTTTCCCCCTTCTAATAAAAAAAACAAACTATCATCCCAACAAATCACACTGAGTGTCCATCTATGGCCAGACATCTGGACTGTAATTTCATATAGTGCTTGGAACTCTGTATGGAAGCTCCTTTCCGCATGAAGCAGATCAACTATTGTTTGCAGTTTATAATCTTAGAGGGTTAATGGGGACATTAGGCATTAGGTGATTTGTTCATGGCCAGTAAGTGTCAGAGGTAAAATTTCAACCCGTCTTCTTGTCTCCAAACTAAACATTCTGTCTAGTTGTTACCCTACCTCTTGCCTCTTGGCCATAGGTACATATAAAATGTACAGTAATTCACATACAGCTTATGTATGGGCAATTTTCCCAGATGCATAGATAGCTTATAGGTATATGTTGTTGTTGAGTTGTTTTTAGTTGTGTCCAACTCTTCATGACTCCATTTGGGGCTTTTTTTTTTTTTTTTTTTTAGCAAAGATACTGGAGGGGTTTGCCATTTCCTTCTCCACCTCATTTTACAGATGAGGAAACTGAGGCAGAGTTAAATGACTTGCCTAGGGTCAAACAGCTATTATGTACTTGAGGCCAGATTTGAACTCAGATCTTCTTGACTCCAGGCTGAGAGCTCTATCCACTGAGCCACCTAACTTCCCTATAGGCGTAAAGTTCATAACATTTTATTTAGAGAGGCATACACTTGATCAAATATATATGTCCCTTATTAAATGCATAATATCCAAAAGCATAAGGCAGAGTTGTATACAGTAGACCAAAGGGGCCACATGGAAATACACACACCATCACGTGTTGGATTTTCATATCAAGTATACATTATATATACTTCACTGAATGGGACCATCTAGGTATATGTACTCCATTTTGATAAGCATTATCTATTAAATGTCCACCATCTTCAAATCGCTGAACTAGGCACTGAGAAAAGGGAAGAGAAAGGTTTTGTAGCTCTTGTGCCAAGGTGTTAATTGCCTTTCCAGTTCTTTCTTCCATAGCTCACTGTGATTTTTTTTTCTTGGATATTCCCATTAGGCTATGGTCTGGTGTTTTTTCTAGATCTGTTTGGAGGCATCTGGGCAGGAGGTGGGGTAGGGGAGAGAGAGACAGGGAAAGAAGCATCTTGTACTTCTTTCTGCCACTCTGCCATCCCGAATCTACTCTAGACCCGATTTTCCAAAAGAAAATATGAGACACAAGTTTATTACCAAGGATATTTCCTTAGTATACTCTTGTTAAATTTATACTTCCCTTTCTTGAAATGATTTCCTGATAAAATCCAGCACGTAGGGTTGAGGTAGCTATGGAGAGTCCCCCATTTGCTTAAGGAACTTCTCCAGGTCTGTCCCATTGACCGAGACTGTCTCTAGAATAAGGCAGATGCTATGCTGTGTCTGGTACATCAGCAGATCTTGCAATCACACTGGTTACAATAATAATAATAATAACAGGAGGATTTCTATAGCACTTTCAGGTTTATACAAAGCTCTGCATAAGTCTTCTCATTTGCTGCTCACACAACCCTGTGAAGTAGGTAGTACTAGTATTATTATCTCTATTTCAAAGATCAAGAAACTCACTGGCATTAAGTGGCTTTTCCAAGATTGTATAAGCAATAAGTACCAGAAGAAGGATTTGAACCCAGGTTTCTCCCCAATACCAAGTCCAGCATTGCTTCAATAATGAACTGCCTCTCAAAGTATCATAGAGAAAACAACTATAGTTAATACAAGTACGAGGGGTGATGAGGCAGTGATTTGTTTATTGCTGCAAGAATTCAGGATAAAGATAATTAGTTCTACTTTGCTCCTCTGGTATTGCTCACTAAAGTACCAAGGTAACATGGTGCAAGCTACTAGGGGCAAGACGGGGATTAAAATGAATTTACTAATTCCCACTAAAACATCAAGTGGGATGAAGGAAACATAGGCTCATCTAGACAGAACTTTAACAGTTCTCATTTTTCAGATGAGGAAGCAGAATCCATTAAAAAGACTGATTTGGTCTGAGTCATTCTTGCTGTGCTGGCTAGGTGAGGCTGTGAATCTAACTCACAAAATAGCTTGCATAACCCTTCAGACAATGGGCTCACTCACCAAGGATGTATGAGTTAACATTGCTCTTCCAGAAAGAGGCTGCCCAGCAGCTGCAATTCAGCTAGCACAGCAAGAGTTCCTGTTTCGTAATATTAGGACAACGGGCGAAGCTGATGACATTTGTCCTTCATTCATACTAGGAGATCAGAATTGCTGTTCCCTCCCTAACCTTTGCATAAATGCACATTTATTCCTTTGCCTTTTGCTCCTCCCCCTGAATTGGCATTTGTCTGGGGGCATAGTTCTAGGTACATTTGCTTTCATAATTGTGTAATCTAGATTTCACTTTTTTGGAGGAAAGGTACCAGACTTGGGGGGAGAAAACAAAAACAAACCTCTATCTCTGACTGAGGTACATTTCCATAGAATGACACTACTGGGTCGTTTTGCTGATGATAACAGACTATCATTGCTTTCTTTTTCTCATTTCCTTCCTTAACATGGAATCCAAAGTCAGAAAGTTAAGGTTATCTCAACAACTTACTATGCAAATCCTCAGTAGCCGGAGGGGTTGGGCTCATGACAAGGCATTTTCTCTCTATTTCCCATTAGCACCTCTGTTTGGTTTCCATTAAGGTACAGGGTGCCCCCTGGTGGCCGCTTCTTTTCAGCTTCCTTTTCCATTAGATTATAAGCTCCTTGAGAGCAGGGACTGTCTTTTTCTTATTTATATCTTCAATGTCTGACGCATAACAGGGACTTAATAAATGCTTATTGAATTACATGGTGAGATTTTAGTGGCTTGGGAAATCTGCCTATTAAAAAAAATCACCATCTTTGGGAATTCTGCAATTATACATTTATCTTCTGGGTTTTGTATAAGCAATAAGTACCAGAAGGATTTGAACCCAAGTCTCTTCCCAATACCGAGTCCAGCATTGCTTCAGTAATGAACTGCCTCTCAAAGTATCATAGAGAAAACAATTATAATTAATATAAGTATGAGGGGTGGAGAGGCAGTGATTTGTTTGTTGCCGCAAGAATTCGGGATAAAGGTCATTAGTTCTACTTTGCCCCTCTGGTATTGCTCAGTAAAGGACCAAGATAACATTGTTGCTGAGTCCTTTCAGTCGTGTCTGACTCATTGTGACCCCATTTGGGGTTTTCTTGGCAAAGATATTGGAGTGGTTTGCTATTTCCTTTTCTAGCTCATTTTACAGATGAGGAAACTGAGGCAAACAGGGTTAAGTGACTTGCCCAGGGTCACAAAGCTAATACATATCTGAGGCTGGATTTGAATTCTGGTCTTTCTGACTCTAGGCCCAGCGCTCTATCCACTGTGCCACCTAGCTGCCCACTATGTACATAGTAGGTGCCTAAAATAAATATTTGTTGAGTGAATGATGGGCTCCCTGTGGAAAATCTGAAGTTCCAAGATGACTTCTCTATGCCATTATTTTTTTGGGTATCTTCTCCCAACTATGAGCAGACTTGAACCAGTTTGAAAAAGAACGCAAGAAAAATAATATAATTAGGAAGGTCAGTTTCCTTAAGAAAAGTCATAGAATGATAATTTCTGAATACTCAGATCTGTTTTGGAATATCAGGGCTCCAAGCTGTCTTCTCTGGTGAATGGAAAACTGTGTGACTCAGTTACTTAGGATAGCACCTTTACTATGCACTGGCTAATTTAGTGCGGCAGTGGGAGGAAATCCCTTTAAGGCTTTCTTCCTGGAGCTCCCTGGGCACTTCCTGGCAAAGGCCAGTTGATAAACTCCCTAAAGCTCTCTGTGGGGTCCAGCTGGGTTCCTGAAGATTAATTCTTAGACCTTTCTGATCTGAAATGCCCGCATATGAGGCCAAAGAAACATGCAGGCAAAATGTACCTAATTGCGTTAGCTTTTATTAATTAATTTCACTTTATGTACTTGAGAGTTAAGACCTCCTCAGCAGGCTATGCAAATTTATGCAAATGAGCAGGTGGACCTGTGAGTCTCAGAATCTCCCGGCCCCCCACCACCACCACACACTCCTCTCCTTCACAAATACAACATTGTTCTACTTTCCCACTGGACTCTTCAGTGAGATTTCTCTCTACACAGGAAACATGGTCTCCTCTGCAGGCCTGTGCAGAATATTCATTCTATCTAATTAGCAGAGACAGCTGAGGTTACACGCAGATGGAGGCTGAAGAATTTGAACAGATTTGCTGAGGGAAGTGGGTCTGCATGGCCAGCTTCACTAAGCCAGAACCCCTTCCTAGTAAAAGGGTTTACAAAAGCGAGACTGAAAAATGAGAAGAGAGAGCACGCCCGGGGCATGGAAGGGAATGGGAGAGAAGGGTAACTCGGCAGGGAATCAGGGAGGGATTGTTTTCTAGAGCACTTGACTCGCCCCTATCCCTAAGGGAGTTTAGATCAGATCATGGTGGCGGCCACGATTCTGGGGGCTTCCTGCTGGTGGACCTCGTCAGGATGCGCTGAGCGCTCAACAGCTGCTTGGCTCGCACACTGAAGCATGGCCTCCTCATCTGACTTGGCTGGGGAAACCCACTGCCAGGCCCGGTGCCACGTCTGCAGCAGTTATGAAAGAGGGTATTCAGCTTGGAAGTCCCATACACCTGCTGGCTGAGGTCAATGGAAAAAGTGGAAACAATGCTCTTTTCACATACCTTGGTGATCTTGTCAGGAGGTGGATCTAACCAAATCGAATTGATCTCAAGTTTTAAAGGTTTATTGATTTTTTTTTTTTGCACTATGGCAATTTTCTGATTACTTCCCCTCCCTATAGACACTTCCTTTCTCACAGTGGATAGAGTACTAGCCCTGGAGTCAGGAGGATCTAAATTCAAATCCAGTGTCAGGTACTTTATACTTACTAGCTGTGTGACCCTGGGCAAGTCACTTAATCTGGATTTCCTTGCCAAGAAGAAGAAGGAGGAGGAGGAAGAGGAAGAGGAGGATGAAGAGGAAGAGGAGGAGGAAGAGGAAGAGGAGGAGGAGGATAAGAAGAAACTTCCTTTCTTTTTGTGAATTATTAAATTTATTTATTTTTAGTTTTCAATATTCACTTTCATGAGATTTTGAGTTCTGCATTTTTCCTCTCCTCCCTCCCCAAGACAGCATGTAATCTGATATAGACTATACATGTACAATCGTATTAAACATATTTCCACATTAGTCAAGTTGTGAAAGAACCAGAACAAAAGGGAAAAACCACAAGAAAGAAAAAACAAACAAAAAAAGAAAATAGTATGCTTCAATCTGCATTCAGACTCCATAGTTCTTTCTCCGGATGTGGATAGCATTTTCCATCAAGAGTCTTTTGGAATTGTGTTAGATCATTGCATTACCGAAAAGAGCTAAGTCTATCAAAGTTAGTCATCTCACAATGTTGCTGTTACTGTGTACAATGTTCTCCTGGTTCTGCTCACTTCACTCAGCATCAGTTCATGTTTCTTCCAGGTTTTCGTTTTTCATTTCCTATGGAACAATAGTATTCCATTACATTCATATACCACAACTTGTTCAGCTGTTCCCCAATTGATGGGCATTCCTTCAATTTCCAATTCTTTGCCACCACAAAAAGAGCTGTTATAAATATTTTTGTACATGTGTGTCCTTTTTCCTTTTTTTATGATCTCTTTAGCATACAGACCTAGTAGTGGTATTGCTGGATCAAAGGGTATACACAATTTTATAGCCCTTTGAGCATAGTTCCAAATCGTTCTCCAACTCCACCAACAATGCATCAGTGTTCCAATTTTCCCACATCTTCTCCAACATTTATCATTTTCCTGAACAAACTTCCTTTCTAATAAAGAAAAAAGTTGAGTTAAACTCTCATTTTGATATCATCTATAGCATTCTACATTCATAGTCTCTCACCTCTTTATAGAGAGAAGGGAAATATTTTTCTTCATCCATTCACTGGGACTAAGAATGGTCATTGCATTTAATCTGCATTCAGTTGCTTTTTAGTGTTATTTACAGTATTGGAGGCACTGGTTATAGTATTTTCTTGGTATAGCTTTCTTTAGCCCACATACCCAAATGGAATTTCCTTTCTCATGCCCTTGCCAGTGACCTTGAGGTTAGATATTTTTTGTCAGGGTCACCTGTAAAGCTGAGATACAGGGCTAATCCTATGTACAGGCAGAAGAGAAAGCTATTTTTGTGGTGTGAGCAGAAAAGACCCTAAAGGTCTTTTTTTCCCAGTTCCAAAAGTTTCTGGTACTCTAGATTACCAAAATGGTCAAAATCTTCAACACTAACCATTTACTCTATGGAGCTATGGAGTAACCTGGAGTTGGGGGTATAAGGTCATTTGTTATGTGGGCTCAGTGAGAATAGGCAGCCCAAAGGAGACAAAAGAAGATGTTATGACAAGTTCCCACCAAGGAACTATTGAACAGGGGAGGGAAAGGAAAGAATAAATTTATTAAGGCCTACTATGTGCCAGGCACTGAGCTAAGTGCTTTACAAATATCTTATCATTTGATCGCGTTTGGTATCACAGGGAATGAGACTTTTAGAGTAGCATTGCTCATCTCTGATTTTATCATCTGGATTCCAATTAGATGACAGATTTTCTTCAAGCCCACTTCTGAGATCTGATGACTTGCCTTCTTTCCTTCCTTCCTTCCTTCCTTCCTTCCTTCCTTCCTTCCTTCCTTCCTTCCTTCCTTCCTTCCTTCCTTCCTTCCTTTCTTTCTTTCTTTCTTTCTTTCTTTCTTTCTTTCTTTCTTTCTTTCTTTCTTTCTTTCTTTCTTTCTTTCTTTTTCTTTCTTTCTTTCCTTCTTTCCTCCTTTCCTTCCTTCCTTCTTTCTTCCTTCCTTTCTTTCTTTTTTCTTTCTCTCTTTCTTTTTCTTCCTTCCTTCCTTCCTTCCTTCCCTCCTTTCTTTCTTTCTTTCTTTCTTTCTTTCTTTCTTTCTTTCTTTCTTTCTTTCTTTCTTTCTTTCTTTCTTTCTTTTTTCCTTCCTACATTCCTTCCTTCATTCTCTCTCTCTCTCTCTCTTTCTCTTTCTCTCTTTTTCTTTCCTCCTTCCTTCCTTCCTTCTTTCCTCTTTCTTTCTCCCCCTTTCTTTCCCTCTAGGGAAGCTAAATATCGCCTCCTCTTTCTCTTTCTCTTCCTTGTCTCTGCTCTGGATTTAACACAAGAAGAATGTTCTAAAGACACAAAGTTGGCACGACTGCCCCAGAAATCCTAAATAAAGCCAAATTCTCCGATTTCTGCTTAGCTTCTACTGAGTGTCTTTGTCTCATAAGTAACTGGGGTGGGTATCTTATAGGTAGACATCTTCAAATGGATTGATGCCATAGCATCCTGGTGGGCTTAGCGTATTCATTCTTTTGACTCTGACTCTAAAATGTATCATCGATCAATAGATGTATCACCCTCTCTTACTGACACAGTGCCAAAGTTAACCTGTCCTTGGGGTATAGAAGAAATCAGAGGATACTTAGTTTCTAGGTCCTTCCATTTCTTCCCAGTCCAGACCAGTCATTTCATTGGTGTAGATGAATCTCTCTCCACCTCTGAACAACTCACCTGTAACTTATAGTCTTAGAGAGGTGCCTGGGGATACTGACGCTACTGTGAATGAGAGGCAGTACTTGAATCCAGGCCTTTCTAAATCCAGGTCCTTCCTACTCCAAAGCTGGCCCTCTATCCACTGCTTCTCCAAACCTCCCAAAAGTTTCATTAGTTTTTGTGTCAATGTTGTTTCTCTTGTTTTTCTTCCACATGAAGGAAATTCACAACATTTTCTTTTCAGTTCCTTAGCACTTTTCCTCTGTTCATATATCAATTAATTAATTCAACAGCTAATTATGGACTTTCCTTGTGCTTCGGGGGTGGGAGACACATTTTTGACTGTGCTCATTTATTTTTGGACTTCAGATGCTAAAAATAAAGCAAACGGATTTCTACTAGCACAAAGCCAGATAACAAGGTATTTCAGGAGCGTGTCAGAGTCTTCTGGATCTCTAAAGGCTTCTGTTAATCTTTGCCTGGTTCTGCTACTTGTGAACTTTGACCTGGGGCAAGTCAGTTAAACTCACTGACCTTTAGCTTTCTATAAAATGGGTATAATAAGGTAATAATGCCTGAGACATAACCACGCAGGGTTGTTGTGAGGATTCAGAGAAAATATATCTTATGTGCTTTGCCAACCTAGGCATGCAATGTAAATATCAGCTAGTGCTGCCAGTCTAACACTGACATTATTTAATACTGAAATTTTAACAGAAAGGGAGAGAGGGAAAGAGACAGACAGACAGAGAGACAGAGGCAGACAGAGAGACAGACACAGAGAAAGAGAGAAAGAAAGAGACAGAGGGACAGAGACAGAGAAGACAGAGAGAAGAGAGGAGAGAGGGAGAAACAGAGAGAGGCAGAAAAGGGGGAGGGGGGAAGAGAGATGAGAGAGACAGAGAAGAGAGAGACACAGACAGAGATGGAGAGAACAGAAAGAAGAGAAAGGAGAGAGGAGAGAGGAAGAGGGAGAGGGAGGGAGGGAAGGAGAGAGAGAGGAGAGAGAGGGAAAGAGAGAGAGAGAGTATTGTCTTAGATAGGAAGGTGGTCTTCAAGTCTCAATAGGAAGGCCTAAGTTCCACTCTCCCTTCTGACTCATGTGAATTGTGAAACCCAAGGCAAATTACCTAACCTCTCAGGGCCTCAGTCAACTCTACATATTTCGAAACAAGTACGTCAAGAACATCACCATGCTGGTAGAAGGAGTTCTCTCACTGGGACACCAAAAACCTCTTAGAAAATAACAATACACATCATTTTTATTGACAAACACCACGAAAGCGATGGCAAGTTCCAGGGTGTATTTTTAGCCAAGCTTTGGGAGACAAGACAAGCCCTACCAGGCAGAAGCAGGCAGTCCAAGCCATCCTCTGATGAGGGATACTGGGACTGTAGTCTGTTCCTTTCAAAACAGCTCTGAGGCTTTCACATGCATGATGTGTGGGAAACCTCGACCTGGCTCCCAGCTGGTTGCATAGGGTTACCCAGCAATTTGTGCCCCTTCCCCCTATAATTAAAGAGAGAAAAAGATAAATTAGAAAAGGAAAAAAAGTAAAAAAGAAACAACTAGCAAAAAGAACAGTCATAAGAAAACCAGGGCTTGATTGAAAAATGTGGATTGGAGTAGGGCTCAGCATTAGGAAATGACAATCGGAGATCTGAGGGTCATCATTACAGATTTTAAGGAGAAAACTAAGTCGCTACCTGCATCTAGCGCTGCTTCTGCAGATCATTGTAGTCAGAGTTGAGGGAGAGCAATGTCCAGGTCATCTTCACCCAGAGGAGAAGCCTCATCATTAAGCGGAGACTCTCATTATAGTTTACCTTTTTCAAAAAAAAAAAAAAAGCGAAGAAAGAAAATAACACAGAAAATCAGAGAAGAGGCTTTAGGAATCATCTAGACCAGCAGTTCTCAAACTTATTGGCCTCAGTTTCTGTTTACACTCTTAAAAATCATTGAGGACCTCACCCAAAGGGCTTTCATTTATGTGGGTTATATCTATTGATATTTACTATATTTGGAATTAAAACTAATTTTTAAAAAATTATTGATTCATGAAATTACAATAATATACTGTTACATGTTAACACAAATAACATCTATTTTTAAAAATGTATGTTCCAAACCAAAAAAATTTGTGAGAAGAATGACATCGTTTTACCTATTTTTGCAAATCTCTTTAATGCTTAGCTTAATAGAAGATAGCTAGATTCTCATATCTGCTTCTGCACTCGATCTGTGGCTATATATTGTTTTGGTTGAAGAAAACTGATATCATGCAGCTACGCAGTTCGAAAAGGGAATGCAGTATTTTAACAGGCACAAAATGGCTATTTATTATGAAAGGAGTTTCGACCTTGCAGACATCCCGAAAGGGCCTGTAGGACCCGTAGGGGTCTGTGGACCTCACTTTGAGAATGACTGATGGAGGCTTTTCTTTCCCTTCCTAACTGACCTATACTTGACCGATTCCATTCTCTTCTCTCTTTTGAAAATAGACTTCAGGAGGATCAGAGAGAGAGGCAAGGCCAGGTAGTAATTGGCATACAGAAGCCAGGAGGAACCTTGAGCTCAGTAAGTCATCAGTGTGGTACAATGGACAAGGAAGCTAATGAGATCTTAGGCTACATTGAGAGATGTATAATGTTCAGTTCTAGGGTGGGGAGGGAGAGAGCAGTAGTCCTGCTGGTCCACATCTGATCTTGTGTTCAGACAACATCTGGAGAGTTGTTTTTAATTCTGGGTGCCACACTTTAGAAGGGACATTAATGGTCTTGAAACATGCTCAGAATGGGAATAGACCTCGAGATTATGTCATAGAAAGATCTCTTAGAGGAAATAAGGATGTTCATACTCAAGAAGAGAAGGCCTGGGGCAGCTAGGTGGCACAATGGATAGAGTACTGGTCCTGGAGTCAGGAGGATCGAGTTCAGATTTGACCTCAGACACTTACTAGCTGGGCAAATAGCTTAACCCAGATGTGAGAGAGAGAGAGAGAGAGAGAGAGAGAGAGAGAGAGAGAGAGAGAGAGAGAGAGAGAGAGCCTGGGGAAAATGGGGAGGAAATGAAGTAATAGCTCTCTTCCAGAATTTGAAAGGTTGCCATGTATTCTACTTGGACCCAGACATTGTAACTAGAAACAATGGATGACTATTGTAGATTTAGGTTTGATATGAAGAAAAACTCCCTTGTGATTAGATTGTCCTGAGGCTCTGATGGGCTGCCTTGGCAAGTAGTAGGCTCTCCCTTATTAGAGATCTAAGGCAAAGAAAGACTGGATGAATACTAATTAATGATTTTTGTTTGGGTAGGAGTTGGATTGAAGGGCCTTGAGGCCCCTTCCAACTCTGGGATTTTTGTGATGATGTCTTTTCTTTGTTCAGAGGATCGCATATTTAAAGCTAGGGTAGTCAGGTGGTTCAGTGAACAGAGTATCTGCCCTGAAATCAGGAAGATGGGTCTTCCTGAGTTCAAATCTGGCCTCAGATACTTACAGGCTTTGTGATACTGGGCGAGGCACTTAACCCTGTTTGCCTCAGTTTCCCCATCTGTAAAATGAACTAGAGAAGGAAATGGCAAACCACTCCAGTATCTTTGCCAAGAAAACCCCAAAATGGGGTCACAAAGAGTTGAACATGACTAAAACAACAGAACAAAAAACAAGTTCAAAGTTGCAAGGGACTTTAGGGGTCATCTAGTTGAATTTTCTCATTTTACAGATGAGGAGACTGAAAGTAAGAGCAGTTAGGTAACTTGCCACAAAACGTCTAGTTAGCGAATGGCAGAGCCAGGAACTGAACCCTCGTCACGTGCCTCTGAATCAACAGTCGCTGTTATTATCACACGGCTGTTCAACCTGGCTTGTTCCATTCTATCAATGTCTTTGCTCCCCTCATTTCCCACCGACCTCCTGGAATTGTGAATATCAAACTTATTTTGCCTCATCAATTCCCAGGACTCGTCTTCCTCCCTCTATTAGCTGCGCTTGCCTGATTCTGGTTTGTCTCTGTAGTCTCTAAACCAATACAGGCATGATCTTGGCTCTTCATGTATGTCCCCTGTTTCCCCAGTCATGGGGTCAAAAATTTAGAGTTTCCAGTGCCCTGAGGTCATAGTGTCCAAATCCTTCATCTCACAGGCGAGAGGAGAAATGACTTACCCCAGGTCATACAAGGAGTAAAACCCAAGTTTGTGGGCCCCAAACCCAACATTCTTCCCAATGTACTATGGATCGAAGTTCCCTTGACCTGCTCCCACCTATTCCATCTTGAGGATGTCATACCAAGTATCCAAGTATTCCAAGGAGGTAGACTTCTGTTCAACTCACTCCAGACTAAAGAATACGTCACTGTGATGAGCATTCAGCCTAACAAAAAGAAGGAACATAGTTTTTGTCCTCAGGGAGCTCATTATTTAAAACCAGCTTCAGCTGTCCACAGTAACCACTATTACTAAGACTGCCCATAGATCTACTACTGCAGAACTGTACCAAATGCAATGTTTCATCAAATTTATCATCTGTGGTCTATTTATACAGCAGTGATATTGCCAGATAACCGGAAGCCTTAGGTAGGTAGCCCTTATATTAGCTCTGGGGGTTCTCAGCCCAACTTTCACTCTCCCTGACAAATCAGGCCCCTAGAAGGCTGCTGACCACACGGTCCCTTCAGAGTTCTAGGATATGCTGAGGGGTTAGGGGCATCTTTCTCTGATGCTATTGGCTTAAGCTCCCATTCTAGTTGTTCTTCCAAGTGGCAATTGGCCTTTATTAGCACCACAGTGTCTTTTAGCCAATTAACATCCATTAGTTTTTACCAGGTGATATTTAATGAGAAGATAGAGTAAGATCACAAGTATGCTTTTCCTCTACACCTGGGGGCACAATCTCCTTTATACCACTTCAGTCCCTAGGGAAAGTAGACTCAAATTTAAAATAGTTGCTTACAAAGCTTTCACCCCTACCGAGTTCCCTTTGGATTGCAGCATAGATGAGGGATGATTCACTTCTTCCTGGCTCCTTTCAATCTGCTGCTACAATGGATCAAACAGGGCTTTACTCCTCCACAGGTTGGGATGCCCACACACTCTGGCATGGATGGATCCCTGGTGCTCTCCTGACCTTTTGAAGCTTTCAAGGTCACACCTAGTCTGTTCAGTCTCTAATACCTTTTCACCTAAAGCAGGAGAGAATAGACACATCAGGGACAGAAGCAATAGCAGGGCCACATGCCCTTGGCTTTCTGTTGACATTGGTGGGAAACGGGACACTTGTACTAGCAGCCCTTGCCTCCTGACTCAAATGTAACCAGGTGGGGAATAGAACAATGCCAAATCATCGGTGTTTTTTGTATGAAGGCTCAGTTTCAGCTCAGAAGTTAATCAAAAGGCCATTTCTTCAACAGACCAGATACACTCATAGAATACCTATATGTGCTCTAAAGTGCAGAACTGGGTCCCTGAATTCCTCATCATAAGGTACTTTCAGAAATAGGCTTGTCAATCTCTCAGGACTGAGCCCTCATTGGCTAGCTCCCCATTATACTTCCCTCTTCCAATAGTGTTGTCTTTAAATCAATATGACAAAAGTCTAACCATAATGATTCTGCTACCATGAGTATAGAAACAGTTTCCAAAAGGATTTTTAGAAAAAAGTATTTAGAAAAAGGGAGTATCCAGGCATCCCTGGGAAGAAATCTAGTGCTGGCCCACTGTCCTGCTTCATACTGACCAATTTGCGACTTAGTCCCTAGTAAAATAAATAAGATGGGTTTGGAATAAATAAATTGGGTTTGGAATTACTTCAAGTAATGATTCATAGAGGAATTGTCACAATATCATTCTGGCAGATAAACACTAAAGTCCCTTGTTATATTCCTTTCTTCTTCTTTGTCCCTCTACCCCTCATTGATTTCCCAATATTTTTGCTTAGTTAGTAACTGACTGTTTTGGAGTTTTATATCCACCAAATTCATCTTTCTTGTGTTTCATTGATGACCTCCTGAGAAATCAATTGGAACACAGTATGGTACTATTATCACTCCATCTTGGGTACCCATAGCTGTGAAAAGCCCCATTAGATCCTTGCTATAGATTTTTGCTTTAGAACAGAACATAATGTTGTGTTCGATATGCTCATACAAAATTTTGGGGGGCAGTTTGGCATATTGGAAAGAGAATTACATTTATTCAAACAAAGGATACAGGAAACTACAAAATATGAGAGACAATTTTGATAACATAAGATTTTAAAAGCTTTTGCATGAACAAATATTACACTGAAATTACATTATCTATTATCTGTTATGTTATAATGAAAAGAGAAATTATTTTTTACCTTTGATAAAAGATCCTTTTTCTATTTGGGCAAATATCTTTGATAAAATTTTACCTGCCTTTAGGTCTCTATATATTTTTGATATATAGGTATGTATATGTGAATTGATATAAATATATTAAGACCATTTTGTAGTAATTAATGGATCAAAACTGTCTTCAAAGCTCTGTTCAGTTCATTGATGTCACCCAAATTGTTAACAATCAGGGAGACAGAGAACTAACTTGAAATATAGGAAGGGGAAGGCACTGCCAATAACTGACAATAACCCTAATGACAACATCAACTTCTCTCTTCAAATTGGAGGTTTCCTCTAAGGAGCATATAAAATCAAAGAGGGCCCAGACCCCTTGGCTGTACCAAATTGTCTCATATTCTGACTACAGAGCAAATTAGGTTAGGAAGAAGAAAAGAAAACAACAAAACCCAGTGAAAGCTTTTTGAGGCAAAGCAAGGCAACTCTGTGGCATCTGGTAAACTGGCTTGTTTTCCCTGAGACTCTATGTGTTCTTTTTTTGTGTTGTATGTGTACCTGAAAAGTCTTGTGTGTAACCTCAGCCCCCAAACCCATTGGTATGGAACTCTGTCTTCATTAGTGGAAATCAATGTCTCTTGCCTACGTAAGGGGTGGGGTACAGCTGGAAAGAGTGGGGGAGATGGAGAGAGACAGAGAGGCAGAGATCAGCGGGGAGGGAGAAAGTGGGGGAGAGAGAGAAAGAGATAGAGAGACAGAGAGATAGAGAGACAGAGACAGAAACAGAAAAACGAAGAGAAGGGAAGGGAAGGGAAGATGAGAGGAGAGAGGGAGAGAGAGAGAAAAGGCGAGGAGAGGGAAAGAGAGACAGAGAGAAAGAGAGAGGTGGGGGAGAAAGAAAAAGAGAAACGAATCCCTTCAGTGTCTCTAAGTCTTTGGAGCTGCTTTAGGTTTTTTCAGGTTCTGGAGTGACTTCAGGTACTTCTGGCTTCTACCTTCAAGATGGAAGACATTAAGCAAACATCAGGTTGCTGAAGGAAAAGAATTTGGGAATCTGTATCTGTGAGTCTCTTTGTGACCCTGGGTAATTCATGACCTCTCTAGGTCTGTTTCCTCATCAGTAAAATGCGATTGTATTAGATGACTTCTATGATTCTTTTGTGCTCAATATCCAAGATCTTATGCTTATATCCTATAGTGGGGAAAAAAGACTTGATAAATGTAGAACCCAAATAAATGACAAATATAAATCCATTTCTATCAGTAGTAGCCTTTTAGCAGAAGCAGCAATCAAATAAAAGTTCCCCCAGTTTGTGCAGCCCTTCTCTTTTTATCTTGATCTGGAAAGAAGCAACTTCATGCTATGCCCCCAAATATCTCTGGACTACTTATTGACCCCCTGGCAAATACATTGGTAGTCATCCTGACATATTTCTGCATCTGTCTCTTTTTTTGTAATGTGGTTTCCTGAAATCTGCAGAAAAGAAGGTTAATGATTTCTGTATTCCTGGCCTCCATCAGAGATCTCGGGTTTATACTAAATTCAAAAGGCCAACTACTGAACTGAGAGTTGGTGGAAAGACTTGCTAAGAATGATTGGATTTTGCAAATTAGCCAGTAGGTGGGAAGAAACCCCCACATGATTAAAAAAGGAAAGTGGCAGTTTCACCCAAGATCCTCAGGGTCAATTCTGCCAGCCTGGACTAATTTTCATTCTTTTAGATAAAGCTTCAGAGTGTGTCACTCAGCAGCAGAACTGAGTGGGTGATCTCGCAAAGCAAATTAAATCTCAGTAATTAATTCTCTGCTTTTAAAATTGGGGATGAGAAGTGCAATGAGAACCTGTGCCTGGTGTGAGAATGATAGCACTTATGGCTTAGCCAACCGAAGCTTAAGGAGTCTCTTTAGCAAACCTATTTTTATTTTCCAGGGAAGAGGGTTGAGGGGTTGTAGTCAGAGGAGCTAATGGGGAATTTTGTTCCTAACTCTTTAAACTCAAAGACCCCAATGCATCTGAGATCCCTTCAATAGGGACAATTCCTCCATGGATGCAGATTGCAATCCATTTGGGCCTGGGTTTGGGCCATACGACCAACTCTCTTGTCCATTGTTGCTGTATCTGACTCTTCTGCCCCATTTGGTGTTTTCTTGACAAAGATACTGGAGTAGTTTGCCATTTCCTTCTCCAACAAATTTTACATACGAGAAAACTGAAGCAAAGAGGGTAAAGTGACTTGCCCAGGGTCACATATCTAGAAAGTGTCCATGTCATTCTATTATTTCACCTCAGTATTCCCAACCAATGTGCTAGAAGCCTCTTTCTCTTCCTTTCAACATCACATGATGCCAGTGGAGCAATTGGGCTCAGTCAATTAGTGATTTCTTGCTCTTGACACATAACCAATCTATTTTCTTTTGCATATAAGATTCCTTTAATGATATAGCAGCAGTAATCTTGAATAGTTCTCAAAAAATTGCAAACAATTAGCAATCATATGAAAGAATGCTGCAAAGAAACACAAATCACAGCAATGCTGAAGTTTCACCCCAAACCCTGCAAATTAGCGATGGTCAACAAAACCTAGGAATGTCCCTGTCAGAAGGCTTGTAGAAAGAGAGTCATAGTAGCACCTTTTTGGTGGAGCTATGAATTATTATAACCATTCTGTAAAGCTATTTAAAATTATGCAACTAAATGGATAAACTTCCCATACATTTATATTGCCGAGGCAATATTCACAATGGTTGTGACTGTTATGAGTATGCCAGAATGGTTCTGAATTGCAAAATATAACCGACTCTCCATATAGAAGACAGAAGCAAAACATTTATTCAGACACCAGAAAACCCAATACCCAAACCAGTAAGCCCAATCTATCTAAGTAGCATGGAGGTTAATATACAATATCCCAGCAGAGAGCCACTCCATCCCATAACCTTCCCCCCTGGTGGGCCCTTCCCACAAACACACTCACAGCACAGCTAGCTCACTTGCATCTGCTCTCTCCCTCAGCTCTAACTGCTCTGAGCACTTCCTGCTCCACCTTTTCCTGTTCGTCTCATTCAGCAAGCACCTCCCACCGCATATGACTTAGGCATCCTGTGATATAAGCATGTCGCATGAGCCTATTAATGAATGGGGAGATCTTCAAATTTACATTACCATTACAACATTTTGATACAGTCAATCAATTAGCAATCATTTATTAAGTCATTATGTGCTAGGCCCTGTGTTAAGTGCTAGAAATGCAAAGAAAGGTAAAAAAAAAAAGTCCCTGTGCTAGAGAAGCTCACAATTTAATGAGATTCACTGCCAATATTCTGCCTCAAGGAGATCACCGATAAAAGAAAAGCTCTATATGTGCCAAAATATTCATAGCAGCACTTTTTATGATATCTAAGTATTGGGAACAAAATAGAGACCCATTGAATGGCTAAACAAATCATGATACACAAATATAATAAACTGTTAGTATGGTATAAGAAATGACAAACATGATGAATACAGAGAAGCATGAAAAAACTTACATGAACTGATGCAGAGTGAAAGTAAGTAGAACCAAGAAAACAATATACACAATGACTACAACAATACAAATGGAAAGAACAACACACACACACACACACACACACACACACACACACACACAAAACCAATGATAAAAGATTACAAAGAACAAGGTTGACCCCAAAGAAGAGATATGAGAAGATAACTCCCTTCCTCCTTTGGCGGGGGGGGGGGTCCATTGATGAGGCAATTGTATATAATGTCAGATTTTTTTTGGATATTATATCTGAATATATTGATTTGTTTCGCTGGCTCTTTTTCCTCTTTTTCAAAAAAAAAGCTTTGTACTAATGGATGTTTCTTGGGGAGAGGGGAGGGAAAGGAATGGGGTGGGGCTGAAAATTTAGGTGACGTAGAAACAGAATATATCCATAGTTACTTTTTAAAAGACAGAACAATTGAGATAAACTTGTTTGATGGCCGTGTGTTCATTAACATCAAGTTTCCATAAGAGTCGATGTCCAAAGTGCTTGCCACCATCATAGAGAGGATCCCAAGGAAATCCCAAATTGCAGAGAGATGGCTGAGAGATGATCAATGTGTGTTAGTTACTCTTGTTGGTGGACAACATCATCCAGAACTCTTTATAGTCCTAGCGGGAAGTTTCCTTATGGACTAGAGTCCAGCACTCTTTTTATGGGGAAGTTAATGGGGCCCCAGAGAAGTGATTGATAGCAATAATTCCTGCTTACATAGCCCTGTAATGTCTACAGAGCAGTTCCTTCACAACCCTGCCAAGTAGGTGCTGCAAGTATTATTATTTTCATTTTATAGATGAGGATATTTTAACCCAGGGAGCTTAAGGTCTTCTGACTCAAGTTCAGTATGCAGACTGCCAAATCACCCCCATACTTAAAAAAAATTCCTATTAGAGGGAAAGCTTGGCCCCAGGGAGAAAATGCCAAACTTGTGGACGATTGCATTTTGCAGACTATTGTGTAAAATTTAACTTGAACTAATTCGTTTTGTCTTCTTGCACGTCTTCATCCTGCACCCCGCCCCTCCCGCCCCCATGCTTAAAAACAAAACAAAAATAACAAAAAAATTCTTCACTATATTCTACCATTCTCTCAAGCTATCATACTACATCTCTCCTCCCTTCCCAGTTAAACTCATGGAAAAAGCCATCTACACTCACTCCCTTCACTTCATCTTCTTTCCCTCTCTACTCAACCATTTGCATCTGAAACTGACTCTGTCCAAAGTAACCAATGATCCCTCAATTGTCAAATCTGACAGTCTTTTCTCAGTCCTCATCCTTTTCAACTTTTCTGCTGCATGTGATATTGTTCACCACCCTCTTCTCCTTGATACTTTCTCTTCTCTGGGAATTTGGGATACTACTCTTTTCTGGCTATTCTCTCTACCTATCTGAGTAGTCCTTCTCTGTCTCTTTTGCTGGCTCATTTTTCATATCACACCCCTAATTATTTGTTTACATCAAGGTTCTGTCCTAGGCCGTCTTCTCCTTCCATTTTTCCTCTCTCTCTTGTCTGCTTTCTTTCTTTCTTTCTTTCTTTCTTTCTTTCTTTCTTTCTTTCTTTCTTTCTTTCTTTCTTCCTTCCTTTCTTTCTTTCTTTCCTTCTTTCTTCCTTTCCTCTTTTCCTTCCTTCCTTCCTTCCTTCCTTCCTTCCTTCCTTCCTTCCTTCCTTCCTTCCTTCCTTCTTTCCTTTTCTTTCTTTCTTTCTTTCTTTCTTTCTTTCTTTCTTTCTTTCTTTCTTTCTCTCTTTCTTTCTTTCTTCCCTTCCTTCCTTCCTTCCTTCCTTCTTTCTCTTTCTTTCTTTCCTTCTTTCTTCCTTTCCTCCTTTCCTTCCTTCCTTCCTTCTTCCTTCCTTTCCTCCTTTCCTTCCTTCCTTCCTTCTTCCTTCCTTCCTTCCTTCCTTCCTTCCTTCCTTCCTTCCTTCCTTTCTTTCTTTCTCTCTTTCTCTCTCTTTTTTCTCCTCCTTCTCCTTCTTTTTCTTCTTTTTCTTTCATCTCCCTCTCCCTCTCTGTCTCCCTCTCCCTCCCCTTTTCTTCTTCTTCTACTACTTCTTCTTCTTCTTCTTCTTCTTCTTCTTCTTCTTCTTCTTCTTCTTCTTCTTCTTCTTCTTTTTCTTCTCCTTCTCCTTCTTCTTCTCCTTCTCCTGAGCTTCAGTCCCACATTGCCAGTTGCCTATTGGACACATCAAACTGGATGTCCCAGAGATATCTCAAACTAAGCACGTCAAAAACTACACTTAACATCTTTCTTCCCAAACTTGGCCCTTCTCCAAACCATTTCTGTTAAAGGCACCACTGTCCTTCCAGTCTCCTAGGTTTGTAATCTCAACATCATTTTCACCTCCTCACTCTCCCTCACTCTTTATATTTGATCAGGTACCAGATCTTTCTCTACATGTTTCTCACATCTAACCCCTTCTCTCCTGTCACAAAATTACCATGTTCATTCAGGCCCTCATCACCTCCCACCTAGATCACTGCAAAAGTCTCCTGTTTGGTCTCTCTTCCTCAAGTCTCTCAACCCTCCAGTCCACCCAATGCCACCAAACTGATTTTCCTTAAGCACAGATCTAACCAGGTGATTCTCTTACTCAAATAGCTTCAATGGCTTCCTATCATATTTACAATAAATGATAAACTTTGTTTAGGTTTTAAAGTCCTTCACAATCTGAATTTGATCTATCTTTCTATCCTCATTGAATTTTATTCCCCTTGTACACCTTGCTATCTAACCAAATTGTCCTTTTCTGTTCCTCACAAATGACAAACTATCTCCCATCTCTGTTTGCTCCCTCTTCATTTCTACTTCACGAATTTCTCTATTCCTCAATGATGTAGTTAAACATCACCTTTTATATGAAGCCTTTCCTGATTATCCCCCCCCCACAACTACTATTAATGCCTTCTGTCCAAAGTTTCTTGCATGTAACTACTTTCTATTCATTTGTATTTTTTTTGTTTATGCTTATGTATGCATTTGTTGGCTTTCCCATTAGGGGACAAGATCATTGAGAGTGGGGATTCTTTCTCTGATTATATCTGAATCTCTGTACCTAGCACAGCACTTGATCTATAGTAAATGCTTTAGAAATGTTTTCTGGTTGATTAATTGGTCACTTGACTTGTCCAAGATCACAGTGATAGAGCTTTTGTTGACTCTAGCCACTTCAGTTTCTGTATCTGAAAAATGGATAAAAACATAATATGCTTGGTTTAAGCCACAAAAAGAAGATAAATGAATTTAATTTTAAAAGATAGCACAGACCTAAAGGGGATGGCTTTGTGTAAGAGATGCTTATGTTTTACAGTGATAGCCAGGTTTTTATATGTGATATAAATGACATAGAGGTTAGATTTGGGAGTCCCCATGCTACACACCCACTGCCCATGGGCACAGGATCAGACTACCCCAAAGTTCATATGAAGTTCAAGTCCTAAAACCTTTCGTTATCTTGAGAGTGACATGTGCTGAACATTTACAAAAGTCAGAGCATTTTGTTGTACCATACCTCACACTTTTGCTTACTGCTTATTTAGCTCAATGTTGCCTCTACTGGTAATAGCCAGGAATACCTCAGCTTAGTCCCTTCAGAGCACTTTGAAGAACCGTGGTCCGTTTCATATCAGAGGATGTTTCCATCCATAAGAAGAGAAGTCTGAGAATATAATTTGGTTTCCCTATGATTTCTATTCTCTGTCCCCCAAGAAAGATGCATAAGAATGTTCTCCTTCCCCCTTCCTCCATACTTTCTGAGTGCTATGAAAGGAATCCCTAGGGTGTTACAGCAACTCACACATCGGGTTGTTTGTGTTCCCTGAATCTGTTACCCTGCCTAGGTCCCCTGATCTATAAGTCCATCACTGGGGCACAATATAATTGGTTTGTTTTTCCCATCATCAAGTCTACCTCTAACTCTGTCTTAAATATCTTTATTTCTTTAAAAAAACTTTTATTAATATTTATTGCTTTTAAAAATCACCTTTATTTCTTAATACCTCTCTCCCCCCACTCCCCCATTCAGAGAACAAACCTTATTATAGTGAATAAAAAAGAGAAAAAGACCAGTTAAGGAAAACTAACAACCACATCCACAATATCTGGCAGTATATTCAGGGGTCCTCATCCATAGACCTTTCTCTGACCTCCTAAAAGAAGGGTCGGATGTGGTCAGAATAATTCCATTCCATTCTATTTCTACTTTCCTCTCCATTTACCTTGTTGTAGTTATTGTGCATATCATTTTCTGATTCTGCTTACTTCACTTTGCATCAATTCGTATAATTCTTCTCATACTTCTCTGTATTTATCATAGTCATTGTTCTTGTGGCAGAGCAACATTCCATTACTTTTATGTACTAAGGCAACAAGCATTTATTGAGCTTCCTATTTTGTTCCAGGCATTGTGCTAAGCCCTGGGGATACAAAGAAAGGCAAAAACAACCCCTGCTCTCAAGGAGCTCGGAATCTAATGGGGGACACAACATGCAAACAATTACAGGTGTACCTTGGAAATATCATGGGTTCAGTTCCAGGTCTATGCAATAAAGTGAATTCACAAAAAAGCAAGTCACATGAATTTTTATTTTCCCAGCACATGAAAATTATGTTCACACTATACCGTAGTAGTGTATTAAGTATGCAATAGTATTATGTCTAACCCCACCATGTATATACGTTAATTTAAAATATTTTATTACTAAAAATATTAACCATCATCTGAGCCTTCAGCAAGTTGTAATCTTTTTGCTGGTGGAAGGTCTTGCCTCCATATTGATGGCTATTTGACTGATCAGGGTGGTGATTGCTGAAGGTTGGGGTGGTTGCAGCAATTTCTTAAAATAGGACAAGAACGAAGTTTGCTGTATCGACTGATACTTCCTTTCACTTGAACACTTAGAAGCTAGGTTATTAATCGGCCTAAGTAGGGTTATTAATTGGCCTAATTTCAATATTGTTGTGTCTCAGGGAGGCCCAAGCAGAGGAAGAGAAACTGAGAACACCAGGTTGGTGGAGCAATCAGAACACACATAACATTTATCAATTAAGTTTACCACTTTATATGGGTACAGGTCGTGATGCCCCCAAACAATTACAATAATAACATCAAAGATCACTGATCACACATCACTATAACAGATATAATCATAATGAAAAAGTTTGAAATATTGTGAGAATTATCAAAATGTGACATAGAAACACAAGGTGAGCACAGCCTGCTAGAAAAACGGAACCAATAGACTTGCTGGATGCAGGGTTGTGTAAAAAAAAAATAAAATGCAACCCTATTAAGTGCAATAAAGCAAAGCACAATAAAATGAGATATGCTGTATATTGTATATATAGTATATTGCCGCAAACAAGATGCAGCCAGGACAAATTGGGGGTAGTCCCAGAGGAAAGGTACCAAGCAAGACAAAGGAGAAATGAAAAAGACTTCTTGAAGAAGATGAGACTTTAGCCGAGATTTAAAGGAAGCCATGAGGAGGAGATGAGGAGGGAGAGAATTTCAGACATAGGGGACAACCAGTGAAAATCAGAGTCTAGGGTCTAGCCTCCTTAATAAAAAGATTTGTTCTGTGAAATTTGGATTTAGTCAAAGGGCCACACTTGAGAACCTAGAGGGCCACATGTGACCTCGAGGCCAAAGGTTCCCCACCCCTGGCTAGATCGTAACTTGTTTAGCCATTCCCCAATAGTCATATGGGCAGCTAGGTGGCACAGTGGATAGAGTGCCAGGCCTGGCACTGAGTTCAAATCTGGTCTCAGACTCTTACTGGCTGTGTAACCCCTGAGCAAGTCACTTAACCCTATGTGCCTCAGTTTCTTCATCTGTAAAATGAGCTAGAGGAGGAAGAAATGGCAAACCATTACAGTATCTTTGACAAGAAAACCCCAAAATGAAGGTCACAAAGAGCTAGACACAACTGAACAACATAATGGGCATCTATTTTGTTTTTTAGTTCTTTGTTACTATAAAAGTAAATAGGCCTATTCCTAATGAGTGATGCTAGGGAGTATTTTAGAAGTAGTTGTGCTTGGTAACTGGCTGTTCAGGTAACAACCCGAACCTTAGCTTCAGACTTGTTGATGAGTTTCAGCTCAAAGAGGACACATCAGCCTTCCTGTCTGTGCTGTGAATGACCTTTTCATTATGTTGCTGCAAAGGCTGTCTTCTATTCCCACATCTTCCCTTACCCTCTACTATATTTGCTTCTTTCAGGAATACAGGCCTTGTCCTTTCTGTCATTCCTTGGGGACATCTTCCCATCCTCTTTCTCCAACTCTAGAAAGCCCTCTTCCCTTTTGCCCTATTAAAGGACAGGCCTTCCAGTCCTCTCTTAGTCACCTACACAGTCTTATATTTGCACAGTAATTTATTCCCCCTCCTCCCACTCCTGTGTTGGGAAGGGGCTCATGAGAGTCTATTTTAATACGTTACCTATAGCTTCTCTTGAAAATTATCTCACATAATATACAGAGTATGTGAACAAAGCAAAATTCTTCCTAATGGCTAGTATAGTCTACAAAATGTATATTTAATAAATACCTATTGTATTGATTTATTGTTTTTCAGTCATTTCAGTCATGTCCAACCCTTCATGACCCCATTGGGGATTTTCTTGGCAAAGATATCAGAGGGGTTTGCCATTTCCTTCTCCAAGTAATTCATAGGATCATGGATTTAAAACTGGAAGGGACCTCAGAAGACATCTAGTCCAATCTTCCCTCCCCTTTTATAGTTGTGGAAACTGAGGCTTAAGTTGGCAAGATGCCCAAAGTAACACAGATAGGACAGAGCAGAGCTGTATTTTGAATATAGGCCCTCTGACCCCCCAAATCCAAGGTTTATATTGCCACATTACAACTTCAGTATTTCATTGCTCATCCCAGCAAATTTTTTTTCTAAATCAAACAATTCTGTACATAGAAGGAGATGTTGTTAACCTGTGTCTGCCCTCTAAACATCAATATTCCAAACAGAAAACCACAGGCTTACATGTCTATAACTCAGGTAGAATTACAGCATCTGTTCCTGTTTTCACCAGCTACAGTAGTCCTCTCAAACAATGGTTATATTGGGTTGGGTTGTATTCTGTCCCCTTATGTCACTTGCAGATCTTGCCAAGAATGGGAGTAAACTAGGGAGTGTGAATGTGAATGTGTGTGTGTGTGTGTGTGTGTGTGTGTGTGTGTGAGAGAGAGAGAGAGAGAGTGCGTGTGTGTGTGTGTGTGTGTGTTACATTTTAGCCAACATGGCATCCTCCTTTACTTGTCAACTGTTCTAAGAATTAAGGTAATTCTGGTTCGAATATGTCTCTTTTTGGTGTGGATGACTGGCCCAGGATGATCACCACCCAAAGTTCTGAAAGTAGGAGAAAGTTTAAGATTACAGTAGGGAGCTTCCCTATTGCTTCTCTAAGGTGGCATTTTTTGGACCAAGATGCTGTTTATCTATAGTTATTTGCTCACTCCCATCATCCAGAGCCAGATATGAAAGTTTAGGTCAGAAGAGTGGTTAAAGTTGGATTTGAGAACCATCTCCAAGATGATAATTGAACCCATAGAAGATGATGAGATCAGTAAGTGAAACACTATAGAAGGAGAATAGAAGAGGGCAGGGGCAATGCCCTGTGGGATAGCCACAGGATGACCTTGAAGATATCATTGGTCTGTAAAGGGTAAACTGCTGCTTTCTCCACTAAGCATGAGTCTCTCAGTTGGTTTTATTATCTACTGTTGTCTATCACTACCAGCTATTCTCTAGGACTACTTGAGTCTTTAGAGGTTAGGCCCCTTCTTTCCCTAGAGCAGAAGAGGAGATGTTAAACTCTTTTAGTTCATAGCCTCAGGGGCTATTTCAGCTATTTGTAATTTGTCCTTAGGCATTAAATCTGACTTTTGAACTGACTTTAGTGTAAATTCTTTTTTAAAATAATGGTCAGAAAATCTTTTATCTCCTATTCTTTTAATATACCAACCAGATCATTAGCCTGAGTCCCTGCTAAGTATTTTAGAAGCAAGACTTTCCGAGGTTGAGTGGAGCTGGTGACCTTTGTCTTTCCCTCTCTACAAACCGTTACCATGCATCTAGTGACTTTTGTCCTCCCACCTCCCCTTGCCAACAAATTCCTGTACCCCCTACATTCTTTCCTAATGACTCCAGGCAAATAATGCCCGTGCACGGGTACAGCGTGTGGCTTATGCATCATAATTATTAATTGGAACATGCAATAACATAAATACAAATAATTATCCTGAATACCCAGTTGGGACAGGTCCAAAGTTTCCCTGTTTATCCACAATAGGGATTAGTATTCTGTAAAAGGCAACAAAATCATCCCCATGCCTTACACGTACTTGGCATGAGTATGACTGTAGTCAAGGCAGACTATGAAGGACAAGCCAAGAGGCTGCTAGAATTAATGGAAAACCCAAGTCTCTCTCTATTTCAGTACATTCTCCGCTCACCTGTCAAATTGATCTTCCTAAATCATAGATATGATCATATCACCTCCTATTCAATGAACTCCAATGGATCCCTATCAAATATAAAATCCTCTACTTGGCATTCAAAGCCCTTCCTAACCTGTCCTATTTCATAGGTGTGATCATATCATCCCCCTATCAAATATAAAATCCTCTACTTGGCATTCAAAGCCCTTCCTAACCTGTCCTATTTCTACATTTCCAGTCTTCTTACACCTTACTCACTGCCCAAGTACTCTGAAATCCATTGACACTGGTCGCTTTGCTATTCCATCTGTCTCCCAAGCCTGGAATTCTCTTCCTTCTTATCTGCACCCCCTGGCTTCCTTGGCTTCCTTGAGTTCTCAGCGAAGATGCCACCTTCTACCAGAAGCCTTTTCTGAACCCCCTTAAGTCTAGTGCCTTCCCTCTATTGACTATCTCCAATTCATCCTGTGTATAGATTGATTGCAGATAGTTGTTTGCATGTTGTCTCCCTCTATTAGACTGTAATGTCCTTAAGAGCATAGATATGTTGTCTTTCTTTGCCTCCCCCGCCTGAAGCACAGTTTCTGGCAGATAGTAGCCGTTTAATAGATGCTTTTTGACTGACTATCCCCAGGAGCTAATTGGTCCTTGCTTCCTTTGACTGAAGCTTCTTGGTCACATAGATGCATATGTGCGTGGGGGAGGGAGGAGGGAGGACGGAGAGCAAGGTGGAGAGGGCGTGCTCCAACTTGGTAGAAGACTGACGAGCACCCGAGTACGCAAGTCAGTGTATCCTGCCCTGCTGAACAGACCCATTTCCATATGGAGAAGAGAGGGGCCTAAATGCTACTGGGCCACTAGGTAGGGCAGTGGATAGAGTCAGGAAGTCTTATCTGGAGTCAGAAAGATGTATCTTCCTGAGTTCAAATCTGGCTTCAGACACTTACTAGCTGTGTAACCCTGGGCAAGTCACTTTTGATCTCTCAGCCTCAATTTCCTCATTTGTAAAATGGAGATATAATAGCGCCTACCTCTCAGGGCTGCAGTAAGGATCAAATGAGATAAGGCAATAGTAAAGTGCTTAGCACTGTGTATATATAGCACATAGTAGGTGCTACATAAGTGTTATTATTATTATGACAACTATTATTATTTTCTCTATAAGGCTGAGCACTATGAGAACTTGTTGCAACAATTTGGCTAGCAGCTGTTGTGGGGGTGAAAGACCAACACAAGCCCAACAACAAGAACGCTGCCAGCACCGGTTCTTTTGATCTGCTTTTAGTACTAAGGAAAGCAATGTTAAGGGGTTAACAATCTTACTTTAATCCAACATATACAAATATCATTCACTTACTTCAGGGAAAAAAGCCAGCACCCTGAACTTCAGAGCAAATACAAACAAATTACAAAGATACATTATAAACTGCCCAAATACAATTCATAGTTACCAAGAAGGCATCAACATCTGGGTTCATGAGCTGGAGGGCTCTTAACTACAGCTGCCCAGAGGCTCCACATCAACACTCCTCCTCTGGCTCTGAGCCCAAAGCAAATAGCTCTGTTTTCTCTTTTTATACACCCTTTGGATGTCATCAGCCATCTGAACAACCAGAACTTAAGCACATACTATTGGCTCTGGTCTTAGCAACTCCCCTTAGGGCCCCGAGGGCTTCACATCCACATCAGCTTAGCACCTGGTAGATAGGGGTTTGGGCCTGGGGCTTTGCACCTAATAAGGCTCAATCAAAGACACCTAATTAATTTATCATTCTAAAACAGAAAGAAAAGTCCCACCTTACCAATGCAGAGCTGTGCCCTGTCTCATTCATCCTTGAATCACTCTAAGAATCTGGGATGATGCCTTTTATTGTTATGGGAATTTTATATTTCCTTTTATTAATTTTTTGATTAGAGAGGAGCTGGTTTTTTCATAACATTATTAAAGCACAGAATACATAATTGATGAATAAATGAATGAATATAGCTCAAAATTCATTAGAGAAATTATCGAGGGACAGCCTACTCCATTTAAATTTTTTCCTAATAAAATTTGGCCAGTTTTCATTCATTCATTCAACAAACATTTGTTAAATGCTTTCACATAAGGCACAATGCAAGGTGCTATGGGGAATACAGAGATAAATTCAAAGGCCACAGGCTACTACAAAACCTCAGTGAAAAGAAATTGGTCTAGCTGTCTGCCCTGGAAAAAGAAAGTGGATAAAAACCACCTATTTCCCAGATTACCATGCAATGGGGTGGTCAGGCATCAAATCCATTCTTCAGTTACTCAGTTTAACAGTGAGGATTTATTAATCTTTTGCTATGTTCTAGGTCCTGTGCTAAATGGTGGGGATATATCTTGGGTAGTCAAAGCAGAAGGACAGAGAGTTGGGCTCATGATAGCAATAGATTAGGTAGGATCCTATTACCTGGGTGAGATTAGGCAAGTCTCTTCATCAACTAGGGTTTCAAATTTCTCATCTGTGAAACGAAGGGTTAGACTAGATGGTCTCTGATAGCTCTAAAGTGACAGTCCTATGAATCACAACTGTCTTTTGCCTTTCTTTGTATCTCTAGAGCTTTGCAGTGTCTGGAACGTAGGAGGAGCTTAATGATCGTTGACCAACTGACCTTTTAACCAAATGTTAAGTCATGGAACACTATGAGCTTGGAAAAATTAAAATTATTGGTCAACTGAAAGGCAACAGAAAGATGCATGATGAGTATAATTAGGTGTTGGCATGTTACTAACACTGACTTGCATTCAGGAAGGGGCATAAAATAATACTCTTGAGGATGGGGGCGACTGGGAGAGGAAGCAGGCCAGTCATTTAGTGAGAATGACAGGTAACATGGATGGCCTGAGCTGTATGTTGCTAACTCCGGGTGGATGATCTATAGAGAATTTTTGGGAAAAACATAGGAAAGAATTTCTTAAGATACGAATAACAACTCCTTTGCAAAGTGTTTTACGTACATTAACTCATTCAACCCTCACAACCACCCCATGAGGCAGACACTACTATTATTCCCATTTTTGATGTTTAATTGTTTCAGTTGGTCCAACTCTTCGAGTCCCCATTTGCGTTTTTTTTTTTTTTGGCAAAGATACTAGTGTAGCTTGTCCTTTCCTTCTCTGGCTCATTTTACAGATGAGGAAACTGAGGCAAACAGGGAGGTTTAAGTGACTTGCCCAGGGTCACACAGCTAATAAATGTCCAAGGCAGTATTGAAACATGGAGAGTACCCATTGGTGAACTAATAAATACATCAAAGCATCCATTTACAATCTAAATTATTTTGTTGTAATAGATTTTCTGTTGACTTTTACCAGAAATGCATGGATCATTGTTTGGTGTTTAGATATCTTTTCATTTAATTCAGAGATTTTTATTTTAGTGGAGGAAATAACATAATATATTCAAGAAATAATTCACATTTGTATTGTGCTTTCATGTTAAGGAAGAAAGGAAGGAAGGAAACAAGTATTTATTAAGCGTTTACTATGTGCCAAGCATTATGCGAAAAAGTTTTACAAGTATCGTCTCATTTGATCTTCACATTAACAATCCTTCAGGTACACATTGTTATCTTCATTTTATAGTTGAGGAAAAGAGAGACAAAGGTTAAGGGACTTGCCCAGGGTCACGTAGCTAGTAAGTATCTGAGGCTGGCTTTGAACTCAGGACTTCATGACTCCAGTCCTGGCACTCTATAAGGATAAGCTCATATAAATTCACATAAGTGAAGCGATTTGCCTCTGGGCTCATGGCTAAGATTTAGATTGAGACCTCCTGATTTCCTTATTCCACCACATAGAACATGGCCATTTCCAAGGAAGCCTTGAGCTCAAGCTTCTTTCTTTTCACTCAGGTATTTTTCTTAATTCGCAGGCCCCCAGGAGCCAACATATTCTATTATTTCTATTCTATTATTTGACGTTGAAGATTTTTTTTCTATTTATTTCACAGTTTAGTCTTCCTGGACTCCCAAGGCAAGACACAATAACAGGACATTGCCGAACTCAATTATCTCTGGACTGCTCAATTTGCCTTTGATCTTTAGGAGCTCGAAGAATTTTAAATGCTCTATCAATGTTCGTTTGAATTCCTTAGGTAAACCCAGCACCTCATTAAACTGAGAAATAGGGAAAGACGTGATAGCCTTTCCTTAAGGCCCGTCAGAGTGCAAGAAAGAACCGATTATAGCTTCTTAGTCAATTCCCAAGAGGTTTATGCCTTAGAGCCTAAAATATCTTTACTCTCTGTCCATACGAACCTCCTGACAGCCGTGTTTTTATATGTATTTACACTCACTGACACCTACTTCGATTCACCTCCACCAGTAAGGTGACACCACAGTCCTCTCTAGGCTTGAATGGGCACCAAGAGCAAGGACATCCCCCCCACCCCAACTCAAGAGAAACAGAACTGGCCATTCTGAGTCAATGGGCCATTGTGGTACAGAAACAAACACTTCTTTAGGGGATTAAAAAAACGCTGCAGAAGAAACTCTGTTCTTTGCCAAAGTCCCATGTGGGTGCTCACCAAATATTATTGTAGGATCATTGACTTAGAGCTGGAATGGACCTTAGAGATTTTCGGGTCCAACCCTTTCGGTTTACAGATGAGGAAACTGAGGACCAGTCCCAAAGCTAGTGGGAGGCTGAGGTGGTATCTGAACCTCAGTGTCCTTGATTCCAAACCCAGCTCTCTTTGTACTCTGCCACCCTGGATTTCACAGCAGCAGGGATGTTTTCTCTGTCAAGTTAGGTCTTTATTCAAAATATGGCCCACAGCAGACACTCAGTTTTGTTGAGGGCAACTGCCTTATGTCCTGAATTCACTCTGGATCCTCACAGATGGAAAGATCTATTCTTCCTCTAACCTGAGAACACTTTATTTCTTTAGAGTCTATCTGGCATTGTAGTTATTTGCGGGCCTGTCTTATCCTCTCTGGGACTGTGAGCTATGTGAGGGCGGGGATCATCTTGTTGCCTTTCCCACTTCCAAGATGGTAGCTATTCTGGTCTGTTAACACTAGTTTGAGGTCTTGGAGGAGGTTCACAGAAAAGCTGGACAGGCCAGTAATACACTGTGTTTTAATTCCTGCTTTAAGGTTCAATATAAGATGTCCCCAACCCCTCCACCCACCCAGGGGCAAGTAGGGTCAGACAATAAATATTTAATAAACACCTACTATGTGCCAGGCACTGTGCTAAAAGCTGGGGATACAAGAAAAGCAAAAGGCAACCTCTGTTCTCCAGGAGCTCACAGTCTAATGAGGGGGAGGGCGTAGAGAAGGGGAGGGTTTAACATACAAACTATTTACAAACGAACTATATGCCGGGTAAATCGGAAGCTGTCCAACAGAGGAAAAGCACTAGCATTAAGGGGGACAGTAATTGTAATTGGGACATGGGGAAGCAGAGGAAAGAGAAGAGGGGATGAGGGCAAAGGATGTCAGATCCTAGAGGTGAAGACAGGTGCTGGCAGTAGTTGTGTGACCCTGGCCAAGACATTTAACTTCCGTCTGCCTCAGTTTCCTCAGCTGTAAAATGGAAATAATAGTAATTATCCAAGTAATAGTAATAGTACCTCCCCCATGAGGTTAATCCCCCATAAGAATTAGATGGGAGTGCCTGGCATGTAGTAGGTGCTTAATAAATGTCTATTTTCTTTCTCCCTCCCTCCCTTCCCTTGAGGAGGAAGGGGGTCAGGGATGATCTTATGAGTGTTTTACTTCAGATTTGGTCTACACAGGTTCCACCAATATCTTATTCTTCCTCTTAATCAATCAGGGGGTTTGGGGAACGGGGGTGGGGTTCTCTTGTAGCTCCTAGACTAAGGCATCTCAGTGATGCAGCCAAGGACAACGGGTTTGGTGGGGAGGGGGTGGGTTCTCACTCAGGCAAATCTTAATTGGTTTTCCATCTCTGAAGTCACAGAGAGGTGGCACCTGACTCCTTTCCCTTCACTGCAAGGTGGTACTTGGGACTGGCCAGGGGAAACCCTCCCTCTACAAGCCTGGGATTATAGGATGATACATTTGGAGATGGGAAGGGCCCTTAGAAGTCATTTAATTCATACACACACACACACACACACACCATTTTATAGGTGAGAGAACTGATGCCAAAAGTGGTTAAGTGAGTTGCCCAAGGCCTCACAGTTAGTGTTGGAAGTAGGATTTTAAATTTAAATTTAATTTATTGACCTGAACAAAACTCTATATTCTCCCATTCCCACCTTATTCTCCATTGACAAAACAAAACAAAACTGAGAGGAGGCCCATCAACTAGGGACTTCCCCATGTCCCGATTAATATGATTAATGTCCCCCTTAATACTAAACAAGCTGTGGTATATGATTGTGATGGAATATTATTATGCTGTAAGAAATAACAAGCACTGTGCTTTTAGAAGAATCTGGAAAGACTTATATGAACCGATGCAAAGTGAAGTAAATAGACCCAGGAGAACATTGTATACACTATAGCAATATTCTACAATGAAGAATATGAACGGCTTAGCTATTCTCAATAATACAATGATCCAAGACAAACCCAGAGGACTCATGATGAAGCATGCTATCTGCCTCCAGAGAAAGAACTGAGACTGTCTGAATGTAGACTGAAGCATCCTATTTTTCTCTTTCTTTCTTTTTTCTTTTTCACCTTCTTTTTCCCTCCCTTCCTCCTTCCCTCCTTTCCTTCCTTCCTTCCTTCCTTCCTTCCTTCCTTCCTTCCTTCCTTCCTTCCTTCCTTCCTTCCTTCCTTCCTTCCTTCCTTCCTTCCTTCCTTCTTCCCTCCCTTTCTTTCTTTCTCTTTCTTTCTTTCTTTCTTTCTTTCTTTCTTTCTTTCTTTCTTTCTTTCTTTCTTTCTTTCTTTCTTTCTTTCTTTCTTTCTTTCTTTCTTTCTTTCTTCCTCATTCAAGTCTTCTTGTGCAAAGACTATAATGGAACTGTTTTCATTACTGAACATGTATAAACCATATCAGACTGTTTACCATCTCAGGGAGGTGGAAGACTAGGGAGGGATAGAATTTGGGACTCAAAACTTTTAAAAAAAAGTTTAAAAAATTGTTTTAATGTGTAATTGGAGAAAAATAAAATTTTATATTAATTTAAAAATTAATTAAAACCAATAATTAATTAAAAGCAAACCAAATTTCCACATTGGCCATGTTCCAAAAATGCATCTCTCAATCTGTACCCTCAGCAGACTGGCCTCGTAGGCATCCCCTCTCTGTCAGGAGCTGCGTGGCATATTCCCTCATGGGTCCTCTAGAATTTTAATTGGTCATTTCATTGATCGGAATTCTTCAATCGAAGTAGGTTTTGAAACCAGGCCTTCCTGTATACATGCTTAGCACTCTAGCCACTCTATTCTGTGTCTCCTTCCAGAAGTTTCCAGAAAAGGGCAGGATGTGGGGACCATGTCCAGACCAGAAGCTGCTTGCTGCAAATGAAACTAAGTCCAAAGTACCGTGGGATGTTTTCGGGTGCGGTATAGTGTCATACACGTGTGATAGGCAGGATTATATAACTGGAGCTGGAGGAAACCTCAGTGACCATCCCAGGAGTGGGGAACCTGTGGTCTCATGGCCATATGTGGGTGTGACCTTTTGACCGAGTCCAAGTTTTACAGAGCGAATCTCTTCATTAAGAGGATTTGTTCTGTGAAGTTTGTATTCAGTCAAAAGGCCGCACTTGAGGACCTAGGCTGCAGATTCCCTGTTGGGGGTCCCCGACCAGCAAGGACCCCAATCTCGGGATGCAATGGATGAGGCGGAAGTCAGAGTGGATATAACTCCATTTTATTGGGAGAAATCCTCCATTTTTATAGGGTTTGCACTACGAGAGCACAAGCAGGTGGCCAATGGGTAAGGGGATGACAGCATGGGAAAGAACATAAATGTTGCAGAGGGACAGGATAGAAATGTTGCAATATGGGTATATTGTTGCACTTTGTTCTGATATGGGTATAGATATAGGTATGGGAAGGATCTGGATTGTTGCAATGCGTGGTGCACTATGGGATCTACAAGCGTATGAGAAAGATTAGGACTGTTGCAAGATAGTTTCTGTAGGGGTATGGGAACAAAGAGGGATACTGTCCTACAGTATCTACGGGGGCATGGGAATGCTCGGGCATGTTGCAAGATGGTATCAGAGCTGTATGAGCTACACGAGGCACGAAGCAGGACGTCCCCGTAAAGTATCAAAGATGTTCCACTAAGTAAAGTAACAAAGCATTGTGTCAGGCACGGTGTTAGGCGCTGGTTCAAGAGTATTAGGTAATGGCCGGCTGGGTCCCTCCTCCTGGGCTTGAGAGTCCTTGGCGGACAGACTCTGCCTGCATGTGTAGGACAACTACAGGGGCTGCTAAGGGCGGAGGCCCTCCCTCCGGGCGCCTGCCGTTCCAACTCCTATTTGGCCTGTCTGGTTTTACCCAGGAAACAGGCCAAGTGCTAGGGTCCTAACAGCCCCGGGGTCGGCACCAAGCCCTTGCAGTTCCCCACTCCTAGTCCAACACCTTCATTTTACAGATGAGGAAACCGAGTCCCAGCGAGGCTAAGGAACTTGCCAAAGGTCACGTGGGTATAGTAACGGAGCTAGCAGTCTTAGGTCTTGTGACTCCAAGTCGAGGGTTTTCCTCTCTGTACCTAGAAAGGAGAGCTTTGTAGCTTTTATAATGCCAGTAGTCATTTCTTTCAGTGTTCTCTCTCCACGGGCCTGTTGTGTTGTGTATTTAAAGTGATACCATCTTATAAACCCCAATACTGTTCTCCCTGCCTTGCCTTGCTCCCTTTCCCTTCCCAAGTAAAGTTAAATACAATTCATTTCAGATACCATCGAGGGTCACGTAGGCCAAGCTACATGAATTTGCCATCAGGGTCTCTACTCTTCTTGTCTTACACCCAAAGGCGCCACTTCTGGACTTAATTATATTTTGGCCACACTGATTTTTCCTTAATTGTGAGTCGTATCTTTTCCAGGTCTTTCCTTTTAATGTCCTAAAAGGAATTAAGGGAGCGGAGCAAACTCCCAATCTACTCGAGGACCTGACTTCCTATTTCTACCCTCGTGTTGTTTATTAAGGATGCCAGGCTACTCGGTTTTCTTTATTTGTCTTGATGTCAGTTCCACTTTTGGTGACCAATACAATGTGTTTAATTGAAGCCGAGAAGACAGCACTTGACTGATTGCAATTAGACTTGCTTCAATTCTGTCAGTAGGTGTTTCACGTCATCAGTTAAAGTTTTGAAGGGATTGATTGATTTGGGCCAAATATGGTACTCTTCTAAAGGGTACCAATCAAGAGACAAATGTAAATTTGATTTGTACTTCAGCCTTAAAAGAAAATAGCAGCTGGTAGAAGTTTCCAGAGAGGCCTGTCATCATTTTTTAACAATTTCTGTGACATTAAGTATGTGAATAGAGGTTACAGGGATGTGTGATGTCTCCAAATTCATGGAATCACTAGTAATGAAATGCAGCTATCTGAACTACCTGGAAAAGGAACAGAAAGCATTTAGAGGCAATTTGGTATGGTGGATTGGGCGCTGGACTTGGAATCAGGAGGACCTTGGTTCAAATCCTCCCTGAGGCATTTATTAGCTGTATGACTTGGGCCAAGAAAACCTCACTTTGCTCATGTACAGAATGAAGGTGTTAGACTTGGTGGACTCTAAGGTCCCCTCCAGCTCTAAATCTACAATGTTATGTCTTCATTCTCTCTTGAGAATCTGTGTGAGTTGAGGAAAATATTTGAGAGCACAGATGATGGGCCGTAGAGATCTTGGATGTTTTCCTCAGAAAACCTTCTTAACGATGTTTCCTTATTCTTCCAAATGAGCTACCTAGGTCAAGCTAGGAGCAAGTTAACCAAGAATCTATAAAACTTTGTTTTATATGCCAACTTTGTTAGCAGCACAGGAAGAGGTAATATACCTCCAGCAGGGCCGAGACAATGAATAGCCGGCTGGTTGGGAAGCAGCCAATGGTTGTGGTTTGATTTGTAAACCCACCACCTCTTGGTAATGCTGCCAATGCAGAATAAGGAAGGGGGGAAGGGAAGGAAAGGAGTTAAGTGAGACTCTCTTGGCAGAAAAAGATAATGCCGTGAGATTCCGGGGTCTCTAATTCAATTCAGCAAGTATTTATTACAGGAAGTATTCTTGTGTGAGTTCCTGCAATCTCCTGGCACTCCAGGTATGGGAGACAGCCAGTAAAAACACATGCAGTGGAATGTCTTGGGGGTGGAACAGCAAGGAGACCAATGTCACTGGATATTAGAGGACGTAGAAGACAGAGTGAAGGGTAAGAAGATTGGAAAGGTAGGAAAAGGCCAGATTATGAAGAGGTTTTAGGATTTTGTATTTGATCCTAGAGGTAATAGGGAGCCACTGGAGTTTATTAAGTAGGAGGATGGCCATGTCTATTCCTTTAGAAGAAGGTCACTGTGGCAGCTGAGTAGGATGAATTGAAATAGGGAAAGACTTAAGGCAGGGTAACCAGCTAGAGTGCTATCAAAATAGTTCAGGTGTGAGGTGATGAAACCTGGACCAAGGTAGTATCAGTGTCAGAGAAGAGAAGTGAGGTGTCTGGGCATACTCTCCCAGTGATCTCACCAGCTCCCATGTATTCAGTTACAATCTCTATGTAGATGACTCAAATCTGCATAATATGTCCTTCATCTCTCTCCTGAACTCTCCTCCCTTTCCCCTCCCCTTCCCCCCCTTCCTTCCCCTCTACTCCCCTCCCCTTGCACCAGACCTACCTATTTCTGGGAAAGGTACCATCATCTTCCCAGTCAATCAGCTCTGCAAGCTATCCCTCTCCTATCCAATCAGTTGCCACGTTCTCTGATTCTGTTTGCACAGCATCACTTTTATACCTTTCCTCCCCTTTACTCACACAGCCACCACCTGAGGCCAAGCTCTCCTCATCTCTTACTTGTGGGCTACTGCTGTAGCCTCCTAATGGATCCCCCTGGCTAAACTGTCCTTCATACAACTTCCACATTGACGTTCTAAAGCACAGGTCTGACCACATCCCTCCCCTGGCCAAGAAGATATGGCGGCTCCTCTGGGATAAACTATAGACTTGTCTGAAAAGCCCTTCGCAATCAGACTCCAACTCATCTTTCCAAATGGATCCCATGTTATTCCCCCTCACACACTCTATAGTTAGCAAAATTGATGATCCTACACTTCCCCGTTCCGCTCCATCTCCCACCTCCATGCTTTTCCCCAGGGTGCGCCTCATGTCTGGAAGGCCTTCCTTCCTCATCTCTGCCTCTTTAAGGCTAAGCTCAGGCCTCACCTCCTGCTGGATGGCCTGGTAATCAGTGATCTCTCTTCTATTTGCTTCTCTAAGTATGGGTGAGCCCTGCCCCAACTCTACTAGACTGTAAGTTCCTTGAAGGAAGAAAATGTTTTTCCATTTCTTTCCCAGCATCCCCATTTATTCAATTGTGTCTGACTCATCATGACCTTTTAGGCCATACTGTCCATGGGGTTTTCTTGGTGATACTGGTTTCCATTTCTTTCTCCAGTGGATTAAGGCGAACAGAGGTTAAGTGACTTGCCCAGGGTCACACAGCTTGTAAGTGTTTGAGACTGAATTTGAATTCAGGTCTTCCTGACTCCAGGTTCAATGGTCTATCCAATGAGCCACCTAGCTGCTTCCACACTCAGCGCATAGTAGGTGCTTAATTCAATACTGATTAGATTTTGTTGAGGGCCCCTTTCTTCTATCTGCCAGTACTAGGCACTTTAGTATGGGTATATCAGTGAAGGTTGTAGGGGACAAGGGGCAGAGAAATGGACCTCCCTTCCCTTGTCTGGCCCAGGGTAAAGCCAGGGCTGGTCCTTTGGGAGAGAAGCTTCACAGACAGGACCCATCCACCACCACAATATCTAGGCATTTCATACAGCTGAGCAGCTGTGTTCAGAATTAGTTCTTTTTGAGAGGAGGATTCTTCAACGAGACTAATTGCTTTTATAATAGGACTTTCAGGGGGGAAAATTCTCTCTCTCATAAAAGCAAATGGATTCCCTGCTCTGAATGCACATCTTCTACACAGCAGGTACCAAATTACAGATGGCGTTTTATGCTCCCAATCAGGGCTTTAATGGGGAAGGAAAAGGCTGGAGCTCCTCCTTCCCCTCCCCATCATTACAGCTGGAAATGCATTTTCCCTTCTTCTCAGGGGGTCACGCTGAAAAAAACCAGAATACAAAAAAGGTGCCCGATCTGAGTCTCAGAGCCCTGGAGGTTCTTAAATTGGGCGTGGCGCAGGGATGTCAAAGTAATTCCAAAGATGAAAAAATTTTAGAAGCAAAGATGTAATATATACAGAGGGTGAGACTCAATGGCAGGTAGACAGATACCTATTTGGGGGGATTTCAGGGATGCTGGGAAAGTCCTCTGTTCTAGATCCCTTTCCCCACTTTTCCAACAGTCATTGACACGGTCCCTATGACCTCTGATCCCAAAGGTACCTAAACTTTTAACAGGGGCACGAAGGAGAGATTAAGGGATGGGGTCTGCTTTATCACTAACTTTGGTGCCATGTCAGTTATCATTACCAAATTCTTCTGTGTTCCTTGTGTCTGAGACCAAGAAATGGAAGTTCACCATACAATTCAGTGCTTAGGCCTTCTCAACAGGGACACACAACGTGAGGTCACAGACATACAGGAAAAGTCACTCAAAAACACTAGGCCCCTGGAGGTGAACGGCTGTGAAGAATGTCTCACCTGGATCTCTTGCCTTCCCGTCTTTACAAACCTGTAATTCTGCCATTGTGGGGATAGTGGGTGGGCCTCAAAGGCAGCTCAGATGTCCTAGCTTTTATATTGTCAAGAACTTCTCACCTTCCTCTTAATTCCTCACCCCCCTCCATAACTTGCCTCTTAGATGGTAAGAAGTACCTGAAATTCCACAATTAGAGATTCATTCTTTTGGCTCAAGACTTTGTTTTCTGTAAAACTGCAAACTCTCCCTGGGGAACTCTATACGTTAAGCCCTATCAGTGACTCCTAATTCAGGGTGAGGACCTGAGAGCAGGGGACAGAAGGATTCTGGGGAGAATATGAAGGCATTCAGACTTCTGGCGATAGGCCTTGGCACACAGGGAGCACAGAGTGCATATTGATCTACAGGTTGGAGTTGGGTCACAAAGAGAGGAAAGGCGAGACTGGTGTTGTTGGAGCATCCTTTGTTCGCCTCAGTAGGCTTGTGGAACTCTCTAGTCTTTTCTTGCCCCACAGCAAACAACTCTCAGAGGTAGGCGCTATCACTATCTTCATTTTGCCTCAGAAGAAAACTGAGGCAGACAGAAGTTAAAATGACTCCCCCAGGGTCACAGGGCTAGTAAGTATCTAAGGCCAAATTCGAACTTGGGCCTTCCTGATTCCAGGCCCAGCACCCTAACCACTGTACCACCTAGCAGCTCATGTTTCCTCTCTGGGTCTCGGTCTCCTCATCTGTAAAATGAAGGGGTTGGACTGGACAGCCTTCTCCAACACTAGCCATTTAAAGCCTCTTACAAATATTTTTTAAAAGAAAACTTTGCAGTTCTAGAATACTTTTTTTTTCTTCCTCTAATAAAATTTTTCCTGGAGACATTTTCCTGAACCTTTATTAAGCACTTATAAATAAATAAATTAACTAAATATTAGAGACCATTGCTGATGGTGCAGAGAAAGAACGCGTGTGTGTGTGGGGGCTTTGCACGGAGATTCATCGCCTCATAGGCAGATTCTCTTTTCAGCAAATTTCTCGAAGATTACATTTTTCTTTTTTCTTTTTTTTTAAGGCTTTAAAAATTTATTTATTTATTTATTTTTCAACATTCACTTCCACAAGATTTTCAGTTCCAGATTTTCTCCCCATCTCTCCCCTCCCCCCACCCCAAGATGGCATGTATTCTGATTGCCCATTCCCCCAATCTGTCCTCCCTTCCATCATCCCCTCCCCCCATCTCCTTTCCCCTTACTTTCTTGTAGGGCAAGATAGGTTTCTCTACCCCATTGCCTGTATATCCTATTTCCCAGTTGCATGTTAAAACAATTTTTAACACTCGTTTTTAAAACTTCAAATTCCAAAAATCCCATTTTTCTTTGGAGAATGTCCTACATCCTGTAACAGGAATGAGGCAGAGGGCCTTGTTACAGAGGATTTCTCTGCTTCTGAAGAGAGCTGTCTTCACCTCCACCACCATTTCTTCCTTAGCTCCTCACAACCTGGCTGGCATGCCCACAACTCTGCTGAAAGTGCTTTTTCCAAAGTCAGCTGTGCTTTCAACTCTCCCAAGTCAATGGCATCTCATGAACGCTCCTCTCTGGCCTCTCTGCAGCGTCTGACTCTCCTGCCTGTCCCTCATTCACTTAACTTCATCCTCAGTATCCCAAATACCAAGGAGTCTACATCCATAAGCCTGCATTTTCCTCAGTTTTCTTTTCTTTTCTTTTTTTTTTTTTTTTAACCAATTCCTGAGCTGTTCCTTCTTCATCTGCGTTGCTGGTATTATGTCTCCATCCTTGTGGGCATACTCAAAGGCCACGTTTCCAACCTTCTGTTCCTGTAGATTTAAAGCTATGAGGGAACATCTATTTAAAGCTGCAAAGTGAACCTTTGAGGGATTTAAGGGAACATCCAGTCCAAAGCGTTTATTTTACAGACGAGGAGACCGAGGCTCAGAGAGATGAGTGGACAATGAGGCAGTGAAGTGAAGAAAGGGCTGGGCCACAAGTCAGAAAGACCTGAGTTCAAATCTAACCTCAGATACATACTAGCTGTGTGACCTTGGGTAAGTTACTTAACCCTGTTTACCTCAGTTTCTTCACCTGTAAAATGAGGATAATAATACCACTTGCCTCCTAGGGTTGTTATGAGAATTAATTGAAATAATATTTGTAGTTGTATATACAATGTAATACAAATACAATTATAATGTATTTTTTATTTTTGGAGGAGGGAAGGCAGTGCAATTGGGGTTAAGTGACTTGCCCAAGGTCACACAGCTAGTAAGTGTGTCAAGTGTCTGAGGCTGGAGTTGAACTGAGGCCCTCCTGACTCCAAGGCCAGTGCTCTACTCACTGTGCCACCCAGCTGCCCTGTAGTTATAATATTTGTAAAGTGCTTTGTGAGGCAGTTAAATGGCTCTCTGGATGGAGTGCTGGGCCTGGAGTTAGGAAGACCTGAGTTCAAATCCAGTGTCAGACACTTACTAGGTGTGTGACCCTGGGCAAGTCACTTAACCTCCATTTGCCTCTGGAGAAAGAAATGGCAAACCACTCTAGCCAAGGAAACCCCAGGGACAGTACCGGTGTACTAGGGCCCGTGGGGTCACAAAGAATCAGACACAATGGAATGATTGAACAACAACAGCAGAGTGCTTACTTAGCACTGTGCCCTGCACATAGTAGGCGCCATAGAAAGGCTAGCTCTTAGCACTTGTCCAAGGTCACATAAGTGACAGTACTCTGCACTCTCACCTTGGGAGATCTCATCTACACTTGTGGCTTCAATTATCACCTCCTGAGAATGCCTGGGTAGCTCCTCCTGCCAAGGTGGAGAGTTAATGGACAATCGCTACATCCCGACCTCAAACAGCGACGGTGATGTCCCGTGATGGGGGAAGGAGCTGACAGGCTTTTAGTTAACTAAACCAAGGAAGGCAGGGGCAAAAAACAGAAGGCATGTCAAATCCCGCCTAAAGGGTGACAGAAGAGCTAGAAAGGAAAGCTGTGATGTTAATAGATGCACTTTTAAATTTAATCTGTGTTATGAACACTTTCTTCAGTCTAAATGATTTAAATCAGGCCTTCATTTGTAGCGTTTGCTAATTTCCTGAGGTATAAATGTTCACACTGGAACTTCAACAATGGTCTCTCCCGAGCCCTCCAGCTGGTTCCTGCATACCCCTGGTCTGAAGCATTCATTTGATGCCATATGGTACTTTGTTATTAATCTTTTATATCGAAGTCCTTTCTTTTCAGTGAGTAGGAGTTCAGCAAATGAATATGAATTAGGGCGAGTAGGCAACGGTTCAAGTGAGGACTCTGTAAATCCCAGGAGTTAGGTGGTATGGTGAAGAGATCTTTGGGCTGGAGGTTAAGAAGACCCGCCTGTGATGCTTACCCGTTATGTGACTTCTCTCAGCCTCAGTTTCCTCATCTGTCAAATAAAGGTGTTGGATTTGATGGCTTTTGATCGCTAAATCTGTGGTCCTTACAAAAATGAAGATACCAGGTCAGTTTCTCCTCTCCCTTCATTTGCCATCAAAGGCCTCTCCAAGTGAATGATAATGTGATAAAATCAGAGGTTGCCCCAGGGAAGGCAAAAGGAGAAAATCCATGCCGGTCTTTCATGTCCAAATGAGATTTAGTAAGGTGTAACCCCTAGAGGCTACGATAAGATTAGGCCTCTGATCTGAAGGAAAATTTAAAGATCCTAACTTCATAGCAGTTCTGCTCTTGGAATGGTTGTTATGCCCGACTAATGCGGATATATGTTTAATATGATTGTACAGGTACAGCCTTTATCAGATTGCATGCTGTCTTGGGGAGGGGGAAAAATTTAGAACTCAAAATCTTATATGAGTGAATGTTGAAAACTAAAAATTAATTAATTTTAAAAAATAAAATGATGGAGTTAAACCGAAAAAAAGTTGTTATGAAATATAGATAGTTCCATGATGAGGTCCCCAGCTGGAGAGCCAAAACTAGCAATGGGCTGGAGGAATTGGAATCCCAGCTCTGGGCTAGGAAAGGTCATTCTCTCTTGTGTGGTTCCAAGAGATGTCCTGCAAAAAGGGACACAGTGAAATGCAAGGACAGGAGACAACTATAGCTATTTACCAGAAATAAGAAGGGATTAATCAGATGCAGTCTTCAATCTAATATATAAGGATATAATTAAAAGACATATCCCTCTGAAGTAAGAAAAAGAAGAAGGTAAGGATCACCAGTTCCTCTGTATTTTTTTAATCAATACTCTGGCCACCTGAGATAGTGCTATGATAAAAAACAGTCTTATACTTTGTCACTTGTCCTTTCAATTTTCTTGTGGTTTTCCTTGCAGGCTTGGGTTTGAGGAATGGTGCTGCAAATATTGCTGCTGTGTATATGTATTTGTGTATGGGGGTTGGAAAGCCCCAGCACTCCCCTCCTTTCTTCCTGTTCTCTCTCCTCTTCCTTTTGAGAGATCCTCCAAAAACTCTTGCTATAGGAGGGAGGGGAGACCCCACCCTCCAGTCTCGATCTCACATTTGCTTCCTCTCTCCTCTCTTCCCAAGCTGGGGAGAAATTAGTTCCCAGTGTCGTTAACAGGGTAAGACCCCTTGCTGGTGGCCAGCCCGAGCCTCACCAGAAGTATTGTTAGGAAAGGATGTTGTGGAGAGCTGATGGAGGCCTCGGGCGGGCTGGAGCAGGGAGGTGGTAGTGGTGGTGGTGGTGGTGGTGGGTGGTGGTCACTATGGTCCTCCAGATCCACCTGTGGTATGCCCTGCCCTCCCACCCATGGCTTCTTGGACTTTTTGTACCAGAGAAGACCTACGTCTGACATGCTCTCTCCTTATCTAGAATTCCAGGGTAGTGATTGATGAAGAATAAGGTATTATCCCATGACTTATACTTTCGGCGTCCCACTTTGTGAACTTTCAATGTTATATTTGCTTGAGGGGGGTGAGAATCATGGGATTGGAACGTCCCACCCATCTACTACAGGTTAGCTAACAAGGTAGTTATGGAAGATCTTGTTTATGATCTAGTCGCTATGGGGTCATTTAGGCCCAGGTGGACCCTGATTCATGATGTCAGAGTTGGGAAGATGAGGAGATCGTCTAGTCTGGTAAAAACAAAAGAAAGTGGGAAACAAATACAACTGAATTGACAAAAGGCTAAAGACTGGAGTCAATTAATATGTGAATGTCTTCCCAGGGAATCCCTGACTTTAACTGCACAGTGAGTTCCAGGAGGATGGTGTCCTTGGATATTTCTCTCATGTGAGGATTAAGACAGCCAGGTGGCCCAGTGGATAGATCACTGAACCTAGGGTCAGGAAAACCTGAATTCAAATCCAGCCTCAAACACTTATTAGTTGTGTGACCTTGGGTGAGTCACTTACTCTCTTTTAGCCTCGATTTCCTCATCTATAAAATGGGACTAATAAGAAGACGGTCACGAGGATCCGATGAAATGGTAATCGTAAAACACTTAGCATAGTGCTTGGCATATAGAAAGCGTCATGAAAGGTGAGCTGTGACAACGATGATGTGGAAGGTGCTTAATACACCTTTCCGCCTTGAGTCTCTACACATGGATGCTAATTCATACTCTAGAGATGGGGGAAATGAAATCTGAGGACAAACTGATCCCAGTACGGGAGAAAGGGCCTCGGTTATAAATACAGCGTTGCGCGTTTACGTTTGTATGCATGCACACATTCTCTACTAAGAAGTATCAATTGATTTGCAGTCTCCAGAGAAAGGAGATAGGTAACTGCACTTGCAGTTACAAGTCTAAGAAGGAAACATTTCCTTACACACATCACAGGAAAAGTCATTGAACCCATAAGCTGGAAATCATGAAATGAATCTCAGCAGTTATAGTGTAATGGGCCCTACCATATATTTGTGTGTTCTAGCTGAGAGACATTATGAAACAGTGCCTAGGCAGGAAGATCCGGGTTTCAGGTGTGTATCCCTGACACATCCTGGCCTGACACAAATCGATCTTGAGCTCGTCATTCCCATCTCAATGCCCCAGGCAATTCTCTAAGACTTAGTTTGCAGGGGTGGAGGGAGTTTCTACACTGAGTCCAATCCAATTTAGTTACAGGAGGGAAAAAAATGTACTAGCCACAGGTAAATGGGGTCATGCATATTTGTCTAACTTTACTCTGATTTCAGAGTACTTCTATGCAGAAGAAGCCAAGGCACGGCTTGCAAATGCCTAGAGAAAAAAAAATGGTGCCTGCTGCTTCCTGTTTGGGCAGTAGGAGGTGGAGAATTTTTTTACATCGTTTGAGACAGTGGTACCTCTGTCATCCCACCTGGTGGGCCTTGACTTATTCCATGCTGGGGCCAATCTGAGCACAAACTTCTCTAAATTAGCCTCAGGAAATTGTCTAGCAGCAAACAGCAATGGCCCTTCAGAGGCCAGGGCAACATTTCTGGGGGCACTGCTTTGCTTCCTACCACTCAGCTTCCTGCCTTGTACTGTTGGTGTTGTAACTACTGGGAGCAGATGTAACAGAGAAGGATAGGAAGGCATTAAATTCTGTGCTGCTTCTTGCCTCTCTTCAGTTGTTGCTTGGCGATTTTTCAGTCGTGTCCACTCTTTGTGATCCCATTTGGGGTTTTCTTAGCAAAGATACTGGACTGATTTGTCATTTCCTTCTCCAGCTCATTTTACAGATTAGGAAACTGAGGCAAACAGGGTTAAGTGACTTGCCCAGGGTCACACAGTTCATTAAGTATCTGAGGCTGGATTTGAACTCAAAAAGGTGGGTCTTCTTGACTCCAGGCCCCATGCTCCATGCACTGTGCCACCTAACTGTTCTTCACCACATTTCAGAGATGTAGAAAAAACCTTTATTCTTCATGTTCTGGTATTTCATTCTGCGCCCCCCGCCCTTTTTTTTTTTTTTTGCACAACTCATATCTTGCATTTTCCATTTCTTCCAAATCTTCTTTATAATCGTCCCTTTCCCTACCTCTTACTCCCATCAGGTGAGCCAAGACGGCTCATAGTGCATTCTGCTCTAGAAACACTTGTCAGATGGAAGGAAAGACATTTACAGATCAGTGACGCTGTCATAGCTCTTGATACCAATAGGTACGTTGTCCTATATGATGTGAGGTGACGCACGGCAAGAAGCAATCTCAGACAGAATAATTAAACAATAAACTCATTCAGACAGATGCGAATTTGTGTTTTGGAAGATTGTACTCAGGTTATACAAAATCAGATTCTCATGTTCTTATCGATTGTACCTGATGAATTAGAGGGATGTCAGACTTCCATGATGGAAGGCATCTGGCACTGATCTGTCTAAGACATCCTTCCCTAAAGTGTGAAATCTATGGGGTGGCGATCAATGGGATGAGCTGCCAGCTGTCACCTTCATGACCGACACCTGACACTCATCAAAGTGTCACATGATTTAGATTCCCCCTTTTATTGTTATTATTTTTTGTTTTGGTTTTTGGAGGGAGGAAGGCAGGGCGATTGGTGTTGAGTGACTTGCCCCAGGTCACACAGCTAGTAAGTGTGTCAAGTGTCTGAGGGCAGATTTGAACTCAGGTCCTCCTGACTCCAGGGCCGGTGCTCTACCCACTGCACCACCTAGCTGCCCCCCCTTTTATTTTTTAAAGTGAGTTAAATGTAATTTTGGAGGGAGAATTTTATGATACCTTGGAAATAATTGGAAATATTGAAGCTTGAGTCCTGGGTCTAACTCTTTTACTGACTGCATGTATGGTCTCCTCTACTAGGCTTTTCCAGCACGCTAAGCCTCCTTCCTGTCTGTGTGTTGGATAACATTAAGTACATAGATTGACGGATTCATACTTGCTGTTATGGCTTTGGAAGGTGGTATGTGACAAGGGGGTGGGGGTGGGGTAGATTGCAGGACTATCAAGACCTGTAGGGTGGCTTTGTCTATCAGCAGAGTTCTGAGGGGGAGTTGAACCTACCCGCTTATCAAATAAGTCTTACCCCATTCTCCAAACTGTCGCTTATGTAGGAGGGCAGAGTGAATGAGGGGAGTCCCTGATTAAATTGGGAAACCCCTCCATACCTCCACCCCCATCAACTTGAGGAGAAGAACCATTATTTATGGAGGCAACTTATAAGACCATCAGCTACCCTTCCTCTGGCCTGTAAAACCAAACTCTTTGGAAATATTCTCTGAGGCCTCGGAGCATTGATCTCTCTCTCTGTCCCTCTCTCCCTGACCACCCCCCCATTCCCCATTTCTGTCTATCTTTCTGTTTCCTCCCCACCCCCGCCCCAACATGGAAGTGGGAGAAAGTGCTTACACGTGTCCTGAGAAGGGAAATCGAGGGCGTTGTTGCTCCTGAACCCTGAGCTCTTTGTAGAGGAGGGAAGCTCTTACATTCTTCAAGCAGTATGATTCCAGAATCCAGCCTTGAAGCAAAGAACCATTTCCCAGGCAGCAACAGCTTTGAGAGCTGCCTTGTGGGTAACTTCACATTCAAGATTTCCCAAGTCTGAGACTTTGGCTACCAGACATATTAGAGGGAGATTTCCTGATACAGGGGGAAGGGAATAAACATTCATCTAGCACCTACAATGTCCCAGGCACTGTCCTAACCACTTTATATACTTCACAAATATTATCTCAATTGATCCTGCAAGCTAGGGGCTGTTATTATCCCCATCCCTCAGTAGAGGAAACTGAGGCAAAAAAGAGTGACTCGTCTAGGGTCATACAACAACGAGTGACAAAGTGGTGACGCAAAAACCCCTGGCTTCCCAGTTCTCTGTCTCCTCTTCTTTCCTCTATAACCTGCTGCGTGGAGTATAATAACTCACATTTATATAGCACTTCATGGTTTACAAAGATGGGAGCGAATAAATGAAAACCAAGCCAGTACTCATTCCCAGCTAATGCATTCACCAGGGCTTCTGTTGCTTTCTCTGGAATCCTCTGGGTCCAGTGTCCAGGCAATCCTCACATTTTCCTCTAACGTATTCCTGGAAACCATCCATTCCTTCCTGCCCCCACTGCCACCGGCCTAATTTGTGTCATTCTCACCTCATACCTAGACTATTGTCATATCCTGCTAAGAGGTTTCCCTGCCTTCTGTTCATCATATCTGACCCATACCACCTAAAACCATCAATGCAATCTACTTTGTTGTAATGAACTCTTTTAATTTGTACCTTCAAAGGCTCCCCATTTCCAAAGAAATGAAAGTACAAAATCCTTAGCCTTAACAAATATTTGAGGCCCTTCATAATTTGATCTCCTCCCTTCATACCCAACCAACTTGCGTTCCCACTATTCTCCAAATGCTTGCAAAATTGTGTTCCGAGTATTAGAAAATGGACATAAATATACTGTATATGCCAGTTGTATATACAAGGGACCCCAATGAACCATAAAGAGTACCTGCAATATATGAAAGGATGTGGATGGCCTAGAGCTCTCGAAAAAGCTGTCGGGCAAGTTTGAAATGACACCATCATTTTCCTTTGATAGATTTCCCTGTAGCAAAAAGAAATATCCAAAATCCAACTGGTAGATACTTTATAATTTTTTTGTTGGTAGTGGAGGTGGTGGTGTTGAAGATGATGACATTTCTTTGGTTGAAAAATATTTTTAAATCTAAGAGCTGACCCAACATTTCACCCTTTTACCTTTGTGTATTTTCTCCTATCAGCTCAACACTTCTTAATTCAGTTCCCTTACTGAGAAATGAATGGAATGCACTGGTTGCTGAGGGTATCCAGTCTGCTTGACAGCCCTATTTCTTATTATAAATTTGAAAAAAATGGTCGTCAGGTAGAACTCTCTTATGTTTGAGTTGCATAACTCAGTTTTGCTCCTGCCTGCAGCCACTTATAGATAGACATCGCCATCCATATGGGGATCAATTAGGCCAAGAGCCGTAAGCGTATAGTGAGTTTAGAGGAAGCTAGAAGGTAAACCAGCCATATATGTGCCCAAAGAATAGAGATTATCTACAATATGAAATCCAGATTTGATCTGACTCCTGATATAGCTTTTCTGACTCTGAACCTAGATCCCAGAAACTGACCCTGGCATTTCCTCTATGATCCCTCTGGCCTCTGGATCTGCAGAGAATCTTTCTGGATTATAACACTCCCCCCCCATCCCAAAATGGGAAAATTTCAGCCAATGCTGAACAGTCACTGAGTCATAGCCCACGATAGGTCTTGACTTGAATCTCTTGGAGCCTAATTACCCTTGAGTGAGCCAATCTCAACATCGGGGGCCTGAAAGATTAGTTCCAAGAGTATAGAGACATGATGGTAAAATGTAAGACCGAAATTTTATTTAAAACATTTCCTAAATCATTAGGGAAGAGAGAGAAAAGGAATAAGCCTTCATAAAGCACCTACTATGAGCCGACATTTTACAAATATTGTCTCATTTCATTCTCACAATAACAGTATGAGGTAAGTGCTGCTATTATCCCCATTTTACAGTTGAAGTAACTGAGGCAAACAAAGGTTAAGTGACTTGTCAAGGGTTACACACCTACCAAGAATCTGAGGTTGGATTTGAACTCATATGTAAGACATTAGACACTAGACTAGGTACAAGCCATAGTCAGAGATTTAAAGTTGCAAGGGACCTTAGAAACCATTGAATCCAACCCCTTCATTCTAAGTATGAAGAAACTGAGGGTCAGAGAAGTTACATGACTTGCCCAGGGTCACGTAGCTCAGTGTCTAAGGCAGGATTTGCTTCCTTTCTGCTGGGGCTGGTAAGGCAGGAGAAGGTTTATGAAGATGAAATATGATGAAGTCTCTGCCCTCAAAACCATGCAATGTAGTTGGGAGTTGGGGCATGTACACAAAGAAACTATCATGATGGTTTAAATTAGCATATAGGAAAGGTCAACCAGAGAAGCTTGAGAAATCTGAACACAAGGGGATCTCAATAGAGAAGGGGGAAGGATGTTAATAAGTCATTTGCCAGTGTCTCCACCCTGTCATCTTTTCATCACATCACCACTAAAAAGGGCAGTGTATTTCCTAACAAGTGAATCTTTCCAACATGTTACAGATGGGAGGTTGTCTCCCACAGGGTGAAAACTGACCCTGCCTCACAGGCTTGCCCAGGCAGCGAGAGAGGGACTATGGCAAGATCAGCTGAGGTCAGCTCTTTGCTCTTTCTCCCCTATATATTCAAAACGGATCCCTTTGAAAAGTCCTGTCCCATCTGCCTTTTCGTTATTCACACTCACTGCCTGTGAGGTCCCCAGGGCTCTGTGGGCAAAGCCAGAGTGCTACAAACATGATAGGAATCACTTAGACCAAAGGGTCTTGTTAATATAAACTTTGCCTATTTCCTCTATGAAGTCACTGTGCTCCAAGAGCGAGATTCTTCTGTGTAACCACATCAAAATACATGTCAACTTAATGTTGCTCTAACTTTTATAGATGGCTTTGGAGGTTAAGAAAAAGAGAGCCTGTAGAGAAAACGCTGAAGGTGATGATGAAAATTGATTTCCTGTCCTGGTTCTTGGAAACAGAATGAACCATAAAATCATGGAATTTTGGAGTTGTGAGGGACCTTTAAAGAGAATTTAATCCAGACTTTTTCCTGCAGCTCAAAGAGATTAAACAATTGGCCCAAAGTTCACATAGCTAGTCAGTGGGCAAACTGGGTTTGACCCCAGTTCTACTGACCCCAATGTCCTTTCCAGGGTACCATAAAAGCTGTAAAATTCTACAAATTTAACATTTTCAATGAATTAAGAGCAAATTAGTGCATGTAGGCGATTTTTATGTTCTGTTTCAAACAAGTGGAATCAAGCTGGTTTACTTTGGACCCAAGTCAGCTTGTGCTCTTTGCCAATAGCTTTATAGGTGAAGGTCAAGAAAAATGGCATTACCCAAGCAGCGTGGCAACCCTGCCCAAAGCTGCAGGGAATGTAGCAGTGTGGGGTAAGCATAAGGTCTAGCTGAGAAAACAGGTTTTGCAAGCCTTTGTCCATAAGCCAAAAACAAAAACAAACTAAAACAAAAAAACCCTAAAGAGCAAATAGAGAATGCTAGAAGGGTTTGGAAACATTACAGGCATCATCATCTTCTGTTTGTATGGAACCATGGTATATTTGCCCCAGGAATATGGTATGGAGTTGCTGTCACTGTGCTCCAGAATATGTAAATTGATGAAGGTCTGGGGAAAGGCATTGAACGTGGTCATGGGGAATAGAATTCATCAGTTATTCAAAAATATCACTTTTGAAATTAACAATAGGAAACACCATGACCAAGATTACATGCTCCTGGAAGCCAGTCTGTGCATTTATTCATTTCCTGGTACGAGGAGAGTTTTTGATAGTACGGAAATAAGAAGGCCATTTTGATCAAAATTTTAAAGATCGTGATTGGTCATGGAGAGGACGAACATGAACTTGTTGGGAGGGGAGGAAGGTGCAGGATGTTTCCTTCTGATTGCTTCTTTGACTGACCTTTTAATGCATTTGCATTGTCAACATTGAATGTTTAACCTGGCCAGTTTCATGGCACTAGGCTTTGGAAGATTAAAAATGTCTTACCTAGGGCTCCATTCAGGCCAACTGAGTGGTGTTGTTATGGGGACAATATTTAACAAACATTTGTGGATAAGCTATACTGTAAGGGTTACAACAATGAATAAGATGTTGTCCCTGCCTTCCAGGAGGACTCAACTGGAACAAAAAGCAAGTGAACGAGTGAATGAAAAGGCATTTATGAAGTGTTTATTATGTGCCAAGTACTCTTCTAAGTGCCGGAGAGACGAGTACAAAAATCAGAGAGACCCTGCCCACAAGAAGCTTACATTCTAATGTTGGGACCATATATATATGTGTGTGAACACACACATATACACACGATATATGTATATACACATATATTTTATGTATATATACACAAATAATATATATATATGCATATACCACATACAGTTTATGCATATATACACATACGTAATGTGTAAGTATATACATGTGTATAGGCATATAATGTATGTGTCTATAAATGTATACACATATATACATGTATATACACATATCATATATGTGTATACCTATATAATGTCTATAACAGACATATATGTATAATATGTATAGTGAATACATAGATATATGCAGTATATACATTGTGTGTGTGTGTGTGTGGTGAGTGGTGACCACAGAAGGGAACTAGGGTCTGGCAAGTCATAATGATGGGGAGTGGAATAATAAGGCAGTTCATTAACATACCTTCTCCAGAGGCAATAGTAGGGGCAATCTGATTATAGTATTTGGAGGTAGAGGCAGGAAATGCTCTGGGGGACAGGGGGAAATGGAGGTCAGGAGGGCTGAAGATGACTAGGAGAAAATGAGAACGAACGTGGGTATATTTTTAGAGAGTATCTTTTCAGAAATTAGGCAGTGAAAGGAAAGAGAAAGACAGCTGCTAGCTTGGAGCAAGTCACAGGATGATTCAGAGAAGGCTAGATAGGGGAAAGCCTTGTTGACACAGTAGAGAAGCAGACATTGAAAAGGAAGAGACTAATGATTCAAGATGGCGAATAGTTAATGGATCAAGGGCCTTGAAGAGAAAGGAAAACATGGACAAAGAGCTGTCATAAAGGGTTAGCCTTAGAAGATGGGTAGCTAGATGGTGCAGTGGATAGGGCACTGGGCTTGGAGTCACTCCCCATGCATTTCTGGATTAGAGATACAGGGTTGGGATTCCTATAACCTCCCTCTGAAGATCTAAGAATTGAGATGGCATTCTTAAGGTTTCCCCAACCTCCAGCCCAACAAAGTGCTTTGGAAACAGCATCAGTCGGGCGAGGATTTATTGAGTACCTATTATGTGTATGGCATAGTGTGTTGGAATGAGCACTGGACTGGGAGTCACAAAAGCTGGGTTTGAATGTAGACTCCACTAGTTATTAGCTGTAATTGATTGGCCAAAGCATTTATTAAGTACTTACTATGCTCCAGGCACCATACGAAGCATTGAGAATTCCAATACAAGCAAATCATTCCCGGCTGTGATGGACCTTACATTCCAACGTGGTGAGATAACATATATAGGAAGGGAGGGGAGGGTGTGGGCTCCCATGGGGCATGGTGAGGAAACTGCAGAAAGTGTCATGGAGGGCTGGTTCCCAGCAAGATAAGGCTCCAGGCTCACCTATTAAAAACCCCTGGCAGCCAGAGCAGAGACTGGAGACATTTTCCTGATGTCACTGTCTTCTCCAAAGCCTTTGTTTCTACATCTCTACAATGAGTATGTTGCTGAAGGCACTATCTATTTTATTGGATGATGAGGAATACTTGAATATGCAAAAGATGTGTGATTTTATCAGCTTGGAGAACTCTAGGTATGGGAAATCCCAACAAATTAATCCCTGTGCTTGAGGCATGTGGAGGTCAAATCATTTGCCTAGGACCACACAGATAGAAAATGTCTGCAAATGGATCTGAATTCATGTCTTTCTGATTCCAAGCCCACCATTCTAGTCACTATGTCAAACCGAAAACTTCAGTTGCATCGATGTCTGTCATCTTGCATTAATTAGGTACCTACTATGTGCCAGGTCAGTGCTAAGTGCTGGGGATACAAAAGAAAGACCAAAACAAAACAGTCTCTGTTCTTCAGGAGCTCACAGAATAGAACAGGGCCATGTTTGCCACCACCTACCACCTGTGTCCTCTATGGCATAGACAGGTAGGTAAGAGATTTCCATTAACCGCTTCAATAATTTATATATATATATATCTATATATCGAGATAGTCAATTATATATATGTATATATACACACACACGGGGGGGGAGAGAGAGAGAGAAAGAAAGAAAGAAAGAAAGAAAGAAAGAAAGAAAGAAAGAAAGAAAGAAAGAAAGAAAGGAAGAAAGAAAGAAGGAATCTGAGCAGATCTACCTGCTTCTTCCCATGAGTATTTAGATAGGATCAATATAACTTGGTGTCCTCTAGGTACAGTGGAAAGGTGGATTGAGGACATCCATCTTCCATTGCTAAGGCTGGGTGGGACACACTGTAGCACAGAGGGAAAGATGCTAGACTTGTCATTAGAAGTTGACATCTTAGCTCTGCTCCTGACTGTGTGAACTTGGGTAAATCACCTCCCCTCAGAGGACACTAATTGATTTGTGCCTTGGCCACTTCAGCAGTGGTATCACCTCTTAGATGTCCAGTCTGACCTCCAGTGACGCCAACTCTAGAACCTTCTTATATGAAAAACAAGGGGGATAGACTCATTGACCTCCAATGGATCTTCCAGCTGCATGCCTACAAACCTCTGAACACAATATCCTCTCCTTTGCCTCCCAAGCCCTACAGTCGGGGTACTCCCGGACAGCGAAAAGACGAACATAATTTACTCTCTGCCTCCCGGTTTAAGCACTCTCCCAGATTGCCAGCTCTCAACATTAATTAACAAAAACAGAACCTTCTCTATGAGAACAGTAGCCACCAGATGGCACCAAGAGGCTTTCATGGCGTCAGCTGCCAAGTTTGCTCTCGAGGCAAGAAAGAACCACACATCACATGTACGGGGTGGCTGAGAACAGTGGGCCATAGGCCACCTGCTCATAGGAGCAGAGACATTGTAGCAGAGGGTCTAGAGCTGGCCCTTGTACCTGCTGCCCCAGGCCCCTCTAGGGCTTCAGAACAATTGGCTATAATTCTCCATTCCTAGGCTCAGTCTCCTTGTGACTTCCTTCAGTTTCATTTGTGGGGATGAAATTATCTCAAGAGATGCTTCTCCGTGGGCCAGAATTTCATACCGCACCACATCATACACATAGTCACCATCAAAACTTCACATGGTCACCGGCAGAACTGACCTCAGCTTAGTTCTAGGCTTTGGGCACAAGGAAACAAAGGTGGATGCCTCCCACTGTCAGTCACTCAGATTCAGAGCATCAGTGATTTAAATGAGAATAATGCAATGAACACCACGAAGGAGCAGTAGTAAGTGGGCTGGAGAACAGTCTACATGTTATATTTCCTGTGCCTTCTAAGGCAATGTAGCAGCCCGAGCAGGAATTTCCCTGGAAAAAGCAGCTAGGAGTACAATGGATAGAGCATTGGACTGGAATTAGGAAGATGTGAGTTCAAATCCTCAAATACTTAATAGCTATATGACCTTGGCCAAGTCATTTCGCCTAAACCTCAGTTTTCTCAGCTTTAAAATGGGAACAATATGTCACTTATCTTTCAGGATTGCTGTGAAGATTTAAAAATATATATACACACAGACAAATCCATTATATGTGTACATACACATATGTAATATAATATATTTGATATATAACAAATTATATACATATAAATAATACACATTATTTATATGCATATAAATAATATAATATTTACATATAAATAACAGAACATATATTTATAAGCATATAAATAATAGAACATATTATTTATAAAGTAATAATTTTCAATATATCAAATTATACATAATGTATATAAAGTCCTTTATAAACCCTAAACTACTATACAAATTATTATTATAAGAAAAACAAAAGAACCAGACAGTAAAATATAGCAATACAAGGGAGATTAGGTTTCCCACTCTGCCAACACACTAGAGCATAGGAATATAGGTTCTTAAGAGTCTGAAGGGACTTTAGAAATAATTTTTTCCAGTTATTTCTTTTCATTGTCCTCTTAAATAGTGAATTAACCTTCAGGTCAGCAACTTTCATTCCACAGCAGCTTTTGCTATCACTAAAATAGAAATGTAAAAATGTTATTTATGTTTATAAAATCATAGGATATTGGAGCTGAAAAGAACCTTTAAAATAATTTAATTCAACCCCTTCATTTTATACTTGGGAAAATTGAGGCCTAGAGAGGAGAATGACTTGCCTAAGGTCACGTAGCTGGTGCTAAATCTAGGATTTAACCCATGTCATGACTCCCATTCCAAGTACTCCTTCATGACAACCAAATTTTTATACATATAAATTTTTAATGCTTCAGTTGTTATAGTCAGAAATTATAGCTTTTAAAATGCATTTTGTAATCATGACTCTAAATCTGTGATAATAAGCCTCTAAAGGAGGCAGACGAATTTACATAGTACTTAATCGGTAAATACGGTTTTCAGGGCCATAAACATATAACGAATTGTTAAGTATTCTTTGTACTTATAAAACAATTTCCACTTGAGAATATCCATGTATTTTGTTCATATTTGTATCTTTGGCGATTTTAATGCAACATCTGCTGCCTCTGACCACATTTGCAGAATTTCTAGAATGTTAACCCTTGTGAAGACCGTACACACGACATTGGGCTTTGATGGTGAACCTAACTGGTCAGGCTGTTCAAGAGGAAGTCCCAGAGATGCAGCTCGGATCGCCTGGCAGAGTCTGCGATCCTGAAAATTTTCTTAACAATTCAGGCAGGTGTCCCAAAGTGGGATGGGCTACTGGAGAGGTCCCAAGCTCCTAGTCATTGTTAAGTCTGTGAGCAGACTCTAGGTGACCTCTTTTGGGAATGAGCCCTGGGCTGGGAGTCAGAAGGGTCCTATTCAATCTTAAGGTCTGCTATGCACCTGCTGTGTGACCCTGGGCTAGTAAAACTCCATTAAACACAAAGAAAGAATGAATGGCCTCTGTTGGATTTGGACAGGACCAGGTGACCTTTGAGCTCCAGTTCATCTCTTGGGATTCCATGGTTCTATGGTAAGAACTGGTTTTTTTGAGTCACCTCACCTATATAACATAGATTTTTTTTCCAGCAAAAGGCAGACCTTTGCCAAATAGTGGGCAAAAGGGGTTCTAAAGTCAGACTTGGGTTAAAATCCCACCTCTGATACTCATTACCTGTGGGATATTTTTGTTGTTCAGTTATTTCTTTCATGTCTGACTCTTTGTAACCCCATTTGGGATTTTCTTGGCAAAGAAACTAAAGTAGTTTGCACTTTCTTCTCCAGCTCATTTTACAGATGAGGAAACTGAGGCAAACAGGATTAAGCGACTTGCCCAGGGTCACCCAGCTAGTAAGTGTCTGAGGCCAGATTTGAACTCAGGAAGATGAGCCTTTCTGACTCCAGGCCCATCACTCTATCTACTAGCTGTCCATGGGGTATTAGATGAGTCAATTAACTCCCCTGGTCTTTAGTTTTCTTACCTGTAAAATTAGACTAAATGACCTCTGAGGTCCTTTCCTGCCTAATATTTACAATCCTATGATCCCATACATAGGGATCTTTGGCTTTAAGCAACTCTGGGGGTATCAGAAGGTTGGTATTGGTGCTCTGTGAAGGGTAGGACCTGTGTGTGGCAGATGGTGGGAAAGTCGCTTATGATGTTGTGTGTTGGTACAAATTGAGCAGGAAAATGGAAGGGAAGATAGCTTGGCATTTGGTTCATTTGTGTCCCATTGATTTTTGCTACTGAATTGTGTTTGCCTACTTTGTGCCCCCACCCCACCCTAGCCAGCCATCATCTGGAGACATGACTCCTGTGGCCAGCCATCCCCACCAACTACTGACTAGTCATCACCTATGGGTCAGACAAGCTGGCCTAGCTGGAGCAACAAGGCACCCTGAGGGAGGCACAAGGTGGCCTGTGCCAGACAAAATGAAATACCACCCCCTCCAACTACCATCTTTGTTTAGACTCGGATGGAGATGGCTCAGGAATTGGAAATCACAAGCCTTGAGAATGGCAGCACCATCCTCCATCCACTGAACTAGATAACCAGAATTTTTAATGTGTCTTGTATCCAGCCCAGGTCCCATAGGCGTCATGGAGATGCGGCCTGAAATTTCTTCTTATAGCTACTGTAGCCACAGCTCCTGAGAACCCAGAAAGAACAGTTCTTGCAGCCAAAGTCCCTGGCACTCTCAAATGTTTCAACATCAGAAACTGATGTGATTTTAACAGTGGAAATGACATTAAAGATGCATTATCACCCTAAGGACCATGGGACTTTTTCATCTGACTTGCAGCTGACATCTTCTGTAGGTGCCAACTCCCTCCTTGAGAGCAGGGACTATCTTACCTCCATGTATACCCTAGTGCTTTGTATATAGTAAGCACATGATGAATGCTTTTTCATTCATTCATTCCTTGCTTTATGATTCTTTACCTTTTTTTTTTTTGGCCTGCTTGTCCTCCTCTGCTCATTAATGCGTTACTTATGATTACCAACAATTGACTGAGTGCCAAGTTTACAGGGTGGAAAGAAGGTAGGGGAAAGGGAGGCTCCTGATACATCTCTAGGCACTAGAGCCATGAAATGAAGCTAGCTGTTGTCTTCAGTAACTTTTGGCTTTGAACCATATTAGTCCTGACTTAGATGGTTTTATTGGAACTATAGATCCCAAATAGCCATCACTTTTCAACATTGGAAGCTATTTTAATCTAATTCTTTGTTCTTTCCTCAGTGGGAGTGACGATATTGAATCAGTTTATATCCAAACTACCACTGTGGGCTGAGAAGAAAATGTCACCTTCATGTGCCAGACTAGAACTGACAAGGCCAAATTCATCCTCCTTTCCTAGACAAGGTGACTAGTCTCTAGGGCAAACCCAGCCATATCCCTAGGGTCAGGGCTCAGCAGGGCCATAAACACAACCCTACTGGGACAAAGGATGAGATTTAAACATTCTTTATGCTATGATAGGCAGGGACAAAAGGCAGGAAATGTTCAGGCTGACTCCAGTTCTTAATTCAAGCCTCTATGAACGAGTGGCGTGACAGTAACCTATAAGTGAAAAACCTCCACAGTTTCTGTTGAGGATGGGATGGAGGGGTTGAGAGGGTGGGGGAGATGCTAATGTTAAATTTCTTGTTTTTAGTTTTCATTTCTGTTACTCACTGTAATTGAACTGTGATTAGCGTTCACATTTTTTTTAAAGGAAATCTTGACCCAAATAAGCTGAGAAAATGTGACTCCGTCTCCTAGCAGAAGTGGTGGTGGGCAGGTATCATAATAATAACAGTGATATCTAATATTTACCACAGTACTTTAAGGTTTTACAAAGTGCCTTACATGTGTTATCTCATTTGATCCTCAAGACAACCCTGTAAAATTGGCACTATTGTTATCCCCATTTTTACAGATGAGGAAACTGAGGCAGAAGCTAAGTGACTTGCCCAGGGTCACACAGCTAACAAGAGTATGAGGCAGTATCCGAACTCAGACCGTTCTGACCCCAAGTTCTGTAATTCTATCTACTGTGCCACCTAGTTATGGGTTTAAGTACAGGGGTGGGGAACCTATGGCCTCGAGGCCACGTGTGGCCCTCTAGGTCTTCGAGTGTGGCCCTTTGACTGAATCCAAACTTCACAAAACAAATCCTTTGGATTCAGTCGAAGGGCCACACTCGAGGACCTAGAGGGCCACATGCGGACTCGAGGCCATAGGTTCCCCACTTCTGGATAAGATGTTGAATATATCGTCAGGTTTTGTTGATGATTTCATTAGTTTCGCTGAACTGATTTTTTTTCTCTTTCTTTTTAATTCTTTGTAATAAGGGATGTCTCGACGGATGGGGTAGCAGACGTATTTGGAAATGAAGGTGAGGCAAAAACAAAATAGAGCCGTAGAAATATAAAAAAGACATCCTTAAGAAGGACGAAACTTCATAGTTAACTGAAGGAACACTATTTTGGGTTAATGGGGGGTCCAAGTCTATTTTATATGTGTGTATGTGTACATATACACACACGTGTGCACACACGTGAATGCACACAAGAGTTCCTCCCTGCCAAAGGGTATGACTCACCCCATATATCCGACTATAGCGACTAGACCCACTGGGCTTGGAGTTAGGAAGACCTAGGTTTGAATCTTGCCTCAGATACCAGTTGTCGCTTAACTCCTCTGAGCCTTTGTTTCTTCATCTGCAAAATGGCATAATAGTGCTTCCCTTACATGCCTAGCTTATAGTGCTTAGTGTGACCTATTATTAATAACCTAAGAGAGCACCACAAATTTAGGATGGCAGATTAACCTCCACCATGCCCCTTTTACACAGTAGGTATGGTCCTGAAAAGACACAAGCAAATACGAACTTTGTGAAGCAAGTCACATTTTAAATGTGCTAAGGCAGCTTGTGACCTAAAGGAATCCTATCATGAGTCTCTTCACTAGCAAAAGAAATTCTTTTTTAAAAGTAGACAATCTGACATTTGTAAATCTCATTTTTTCCCATATATTGGGTTTTCTTACAGTGAGGTACACTATGGATAAGTAGGCACCTACATATATATTATCTAGGTGTTCTCTGGTGGCAGAATTTGCAAATATTTACCTTGTTAGAGAGCTATAAAACCTCTTCTAGTTACCAGAAAGAGCTCTTGGGGGCCTCTAACAAGGTCATTTTTCAGGATGCTATAATGTTATATTTCATCACATTATGTATTCATTATATTCATATTAATAATTATATTCATTATATTATACATGAAATATTTTACATACTTCTTATAGAAGTAATAAAGCATCTCCCACTTTGCCAAATTTTAGCATTGTGGCTTTAATTATTTTGCCTTCATAGTTGTAAGAATTATCAAACCATAATTACATAGTTTGGCTTCTTTTTTTCCATTTCGGTGGTAAAAAGATGTGTTTGAGTTATGCAGGCAATAAATTATGTCTGTAACTTGAATCTCTTTTTAAAACAATATTTTGCAACTTAAAGATACACGTTATTGGCATAACAACATCAGTGTTTCTCCATTGTCTCTGGAAAGAGAGCAGCTCTCTGCTAAGAAGTTATGATTATATCACATATGCTATGAATTTCTTAGAAACAGGGCAAGTAATTAATTTCCAGAGGAGTACAGATGTTGCTACATAAATACTTGCAGTATTTATAACTCAGCAGTGCAGTGGGGACAAGGGTAGGTGAGAATTTTTGAGACACCCAGTACAAGGCGATAGTGAGGAAAATTTCAGATGTAGAACTCTTCTATTTCATGAGGTGGGGGCCCAGAGGACTCTGAAAGTCGTTGGAGGTTGTCACTAGTTTGCCTGGCTTCTGAAGAATGGGAAGCGGGGGGCTCGGAGATCTCCTTGAGTGTGGAGGAGGATGCGAAGGGAGAGGCTGCAGATGATGGGGGGGAGTCGGATGACCCCTCAGTAAATGAGGAAAGGGAAGTGCAGGAGGCCTCTGCTGGCATGCTGCTTGAAGCAGAAAGCAGCCTTCCTCTGGAAGCTCCCTGCTTTGGCCAATGGGGGTGACATTTTCTTGGGGGAAGGAAAGTTTCCAAATTATTGCAAAAGCCACTAGGAGCTGAATAAGCTGAGACCACAGACAAGTCTGAAAAGGAAAGCTTTAGGCCTGTGTCCACATCAGTTTCTTGGGCACCTTCTAAGTCATCAACAGACAGCTTGGGGTTCTGTTTACATTCCGATGACTCTTCTGCCAGGGAGCTTCTGTTTAAAAGCCAGAGTGGTTCGGCCAAGGGCAAGGAGTCAGAGGTGAGGGTAGCTCCTCCAGTGGGGAGACAAAACAATGACTTGCTCCTCTGGAATGACCAGGGAGGGTGACCAGCATTGCTGTTTCTTTGAGTCAGGAGTCCCTGATTCCCGGGGGGTAGGTCAGGCTGGTAGAGCCCATTGGCTGGACCGCCTAATTGTTGCTGCTGGCTGCTGCTGAGTGTGCGACTCCGCGGAATGAAGCCAGATGAAGGGATGAAGGAAGAAGTCTTCTCTGGGTAGCACTGAAGCTTGCTGGCTTTAGAAGATTTTCTGTATAAACTGTGTGCCTGTTGGGAAAACAGGAAATATTCCATTAATGTGGGATTGTTAGTCCCCTGGTGGCACATTTGCAAAGTTATACTTGATATGAATCATTGGAAAAGACTAAAGGAATACCATGACAACTCAGTGGAAAGATGATATTGTGTTTAGATATAATTAATAATATTATAACAATAAAACAATTAATAATACCAATTATTAATAATATTAAAATTTAAATACATTGTACTTATGTCGGCAAAAAAACCTGCCAAATTTTATAGGAAAGATCAAGCCCAAGCATAAAGGGTCCCCATGAAGACTACTTTATAAACCATGATTTAAACTCATGGTGAGATGAAATGTATCAAAAAGGCGATTTTGCCCTTCCTGAGCAATAAATTCCTTTAAATACCAGAGAAGAGTGCTACCAGAGAAGGAAGAACCTGTTTTCTTTCTTTCCAGAGCTATTTTAATTTTAGTGAAAGGAGGAATGGATTTGGTGTCAGAGGAGAGGAGATTCAAATCCCAGCTCTGCTCACTTATTACCTGTATGACCTAAGGCAAATTACTTAACCTCTCTGGGTTTCAGTTTTGTCATATACAAAATGGAGAGAGGGGTATACAACATGACCTCTTGAGTTCTTTCCACCTATAAATCTATGACCCTAGGAACCCAGGAAATGGAGGGAAAGTAGTAGTAGTAGTAGTAGTGAGAAATCATGGAGGGCAAAACAGAGTATCTAACAATCTATATGGATACGGATGGTAAAACTACATACATGACCTTGGAGAAGTCACTTAAACTTGCTGGGCCTCTGTCTTCTCATAAATAAAATAGGAGGTTGGCTAAGACGGCCTCTGAGGTCCTTTCCAGCTCTACAAGGCAGGGGACATAGGGAAGCGATGGTGGCTCCTTTGGTATTGCAGCGCAGATGGAGAAAGCTAGTAACATATTACACTGGATTATAGAAATGCATGCATGTAGTTTTGGGTTGGATCAAATTGGAAAGGCCCAGACTTAAATCAGCCTGCTCAATTTTAAAGCATATGTCTGGGTTAAGATAAAATCCTAGGGATTTGCCACAACTGAAGATGCTACAAAAGAGTGAAGCACAATTAAGGAAAAAATTGACTACGATTCCATGAATTTCTCCCCAGAAGCTTACAAACAATTAGGAGGTATTGATTGCTCTCTCCCTAGTAGCCCATCCACCTTTTATGGTAACAGGACTGTCCAGTAAGCTGTGGGAGTCATTAACTACCAGGCTTAATCCCAACTGCCTCAGATTCTCTGCAGGGATCTGGCATTTGCCTGTCCTTTAGTACTTCTGTTTTCTGTCCACTGCTTTCAGAAATTCAGAAGAGAAACCTGCTGTTTACTGTTGCTTAGAACCTACAAACCTTGCCTTAAATGCAGCCAGCCACTCGTGCCCCTCCTGGCTTAGCCTTCTCTCTATTGTGTATCCAGAGTCTAGCACGCCTGACACATTGTAAGGACGTCATCAATGCTCACTGATTGACTGAATGTGAATCTCTCCCACTCCACCCAGGACCCACACAGAGGGACTGGAGAGGATAGTTCTCTCTGGGTTTTGGTTCCTGATTTATGAAGTACTGGCACTAATAACTTAGTCTGGGCAACTTATCCTGTCCCTCATAGCTCTTTAATCATTGACCCAATGCTTAACAAAGCACCTTCCTCGAAACATCCTTGTGAAGCAGGCAGTACAAGCAGTCCCCTTTGACAGCAGAAGAAAGTGAAACTCAGGAGAAATGGCTCCCTCAGGGTCACTCAACTAGCATTTGTGATGGTCAGAGCTGAGATTTGAACTCAGTTCTCCTGGCTCCAAGGCCAGTACCAATAAACCTTACTGCCTCTAACAGTAATAGCTCACATTGACAGAAAGTCTTGAAGTTTCCAAAGAGAATTAGGATGGCACAGGGGATAAAGAACCACACCAGTCACAAAGACCTTGGTTCAAATCCTGATTTTGACATATACTAGCTGTTTGACCATGTTAATTGACAAGTTAATTAATGTCTCAGTGCCCTGGGGAATTTTCTAAGATTATAAGGAGTTCCATTTTGACAACCGGGATGTCAAACTCCCACATGTGGTCTACCAGACTCCCTAGCACCAGGACCAGATTAAAATGTAAATGGGAAATATTTAACAAGATAAATAACAATACAATAAATCAGATAATATTAATATGTGGTTTTCTAAATCAGTATGCAAACTTCAGAGACCTCATGTATGGTTTAGCAGCCCCCTTTTGATCTGAGTTTGTTACCACTGTCTGACACAGATCAAGTGACGCATCCAGACTTGAAATTAATATTCAGAAATAACATTGGTATTGTGTTTTATCTTTCTCTGGCATTAAGACTATATTTTTTATATAAAAAACCTTGGTAAAGTGTTTTCCTTCTCAGTTTTTGAGAATAATTTGTATGATTTAGGTATTAATTTTTCTTTAAAAATTTGATACAATTCTCAAAATACATTAGGCCAGGACTTTTTCCCCCCTTTGTTAGTTGCTTTACAGCTAATTCTATTTCCTTTATGAAAGTGGATTAAATATTGCTACTTGGAGATCTGTTAATTTGGGTATTTTGTATTTTGAGGGTTTTCCTCTATGTCTTTTATGTTCTTAATTTTGTTGGCATGTAATTCTGCATAGAAGGTTTTCCTTTTATTTCCTCTGGTTTTGTCATGATTACAATTTGTTCATTTAAAAAAATTGTTGAACCCTGTTTTATTTTTCCTCTTTTTAGTGTTCCTAGTCAGACTCTTTTCATACTAACTTGGATTTATTGATGGAGGGGGCCTTAGATATGAAGCCTATCCAGAGGTGGGGAACCTGTGGCCCTCTAGGTGGTCTTCTAGGTTCTTGGGTGCAGGTTGAGTCCAAGTTTTACAGAACAAATCCTTTTATCAAGGAGATTTGTTCTGTGAAATTTAGATTCAGTCAAAGGGTCGCACTTGGGGACCCAGAGGGCCACAAGTGACCTTGAGGCTGCAGGTTCCCCACCCATGACATGACTCATTGGCTAGGACACAAATATAACCTTTGCTATGTTAGTATTACTGTGCCCATTTCACAGAGGGGAAAACTGAGAGGTAAAGTGATGTCTCCTGATTGCACAGATAAATTCTGGAGCATTCAATTCCTAAAATGAATTCCTGAATTCAATCTCCTAAATTCTGTTTCCAGAGATTTCTACTACAGCAGTCTCTCTGCAATGTTTCCTGGCATCTGATGGATTGAAGACCTTTACTAGTCCTCTAGACATCAGAGAACACCCAAATACTGTGTCCCAAACACAGTCCTAGTGAAACCTCAGGAGAGGCACTGAGGAGACATATCCCTGGCAGGGGTGTCAGGAAAAAAACATGGTGGAAAACAGTAACCTCTGTAAGCAAGAGTCAATGAATGTGTTCAGTAGAAAATAAGGTAGGTTGGGAGGACCGAGGGGGTACAGGGAATGGTACTATGACTGACAAGGAGACAAAACTGTAGCTTGAATGTGAGATCAGAGGAGGCATGGGTGATGGTGTATTGAGAGAGTGAGCCCAGGTGGTTTGTGTGTTGGGAAACAGTTAGGAAAAATGCCAGTGTATCGGAGACAGAAAGTGAGACTGTTTTCAGGAGCTCTGGTGGTAATTCTGGGGAGAGGAGTTAGCATGACCACTAGGACAAGAGTGGAGGTCTGCTCTTTCTGCACTAAGCCCAGAACTGAGAAGAAAGCCAACGTGGGAGGCTGAGGTCTAGTGCCTTTCACGCCCAGCAATAGCAATACTGGTGAGCCATGATATGTCTGTCTCTATCAGATTATATTTATTTGAAGGGCAAATTACTATTACTTCTTATAGCTGCAATGTGAGTACAGATAATGCCTAGAGGACACAAGAAGATCCAGACCTCAGGATCTGAGTGAAACCAGTGGCAACTGTTTAGGAGTGGATGGGAAACCAAATGGGATGTTCTGACTGAACCCATTAACTAAATGATGATGGAAACCAATAGGGAAATTATTTTGTTTATAAAAAGTCATCTTAGAAATGAGGTTTTAGGAGCACATCTGTCTTGTAAAGCGAGTCATAACATGTGTAGGAATGCAAGACAGGACTTCATGGCACCTCCCATCAACTAATTGCTGGACCATCTTGTGCCTCATTGGCAAGATTTGGGGCCTTACAACCTATCTGAAGTGAACAACCCCTGAATTATCTGTGATTCAAAAGCTCTTTTCCTTCCAAGTTTCACCGATGCGCATTTCTGCAGCCTAGATCCAGACCACTCACAGAAATAATCCTTATTCCCCCTTCACTTCAGCTGAAATCTTTATTCAGGTTTAATCAGGTGTCATTTCCATTGCAACTTTCCCCTGCTTCCTCAAGTCCTATTTGCTCAGCCTCAAGGATTTCCTAATGCTGCAGTCAAACATCCCTCTCCCCTCACACTGGGGACATCTGGCCATGCTTTAAGCTCTTTATAGAGGCTTCCCATCAATCATGAGGCTCTCTGGGTATTCCCTCCATGATGCCATTTTGAATCCTTCTAATCCTCTCCCTGGCTGAGCAGGCACTCGCGTCTACTCAGTCACCTTTTCTTTTAGCTGGGCTATGTTTAGCCCGGAGCAGACTAGGTCTTCAAGCACTTGAAGCACTGTCACGTGGAAGACGAATTAAACTCATTCCATTTGGCCCCTGGTTCTGCAGAACTGGGAGCAATTACTGAGTTGAGGGAAGATTTAGGCTCGATGAAAAACCAAACCAAAACAATATATAAATAAACACAAACAAAAAACAAACACTCCCCTCCCACCCCCACCTGGCCCCCACAGTCCAAATCCTAAAGATGAAAGCAATCCAAAAATTGGATGGCTTATTTTGGAAGGTAGTGAGCTCTCCTTCATTTGAAGTCTGCAAACAAAGCCTGAATCGTCACTTTTTGACATAGAAAGTGCATAAAATATTAGTCAGGTGTGCCTGGTTGTTCCAGTACATTTGTCTCAACAGTCTATACATGCCTATGTTTGTTGGGGATGGTATAGAGAGGATTCTTGATTGAATATGACTTGACCTGGATGGAATTTGATATCCCTTCCAACATCAAGACTCCGTGACTTTATTCTCCATTGTTCCCTTTCCCCCATGCCATGCCATATAACTCTTCCTGAATTTTTACGGACAGTCATCTGAAGAAGTAAGGTTGGCTGGGTGGTGCAGTGGATAGAGCACTGGGCTGAGAATCAGGAAGATGCACCTTCCTGAGTTCAAATCCAGCCTCAACTATTTACTAGCTGTGTGACCCTGGGCAAGTCACTTAACTCTGTTTGCCTGAGTTCCTCATCTGTAAAATAGAGCTGAAGGAGGAAATGGCAAACCACCCCAATATCTTTGCTAAGAAAACCCCAAATAGGGTCACAGAGTCGGATGTGACTGAAAAACAACCGAACAACAAAGAAGTAAAGAGAAACAATTACGGAATTTTGAAAGATAGTTTATGGGATATGCCCCCCCCCCCGGTAAAATAACACATAAGCAGTTAACCAGAATTTACTTGTCAATCAACCAGCATTTATTAAAAAGCCTACTATGTGCCAAGTATGACACTAAGCACTGGGAATATATTTCTTGCCTAGGTGAGAAGAGGTTTTAGGGTATAGAAGAGTCCAGGTCTGCAAGTATGTAAGATGTGTTGGCTACAGCTGGCTAAGGAAAGGCTGAAAAGAGAAGCAGCTGAAGGTGGGTCCTGATAAGCATGCCGATAATGATGTCAAGGGAGCAACTCTGGGCTTCATGTGTGACAGTTTGCTTTCATCTGTTTCATGGTCACGGTTGATGCCAAACCCTGGTCAGATGCAACATGGGAAATCCGGAGCAAAGAGTCATTCAGCTGAGGGACGTATGTATGCAGGTAAAGCCTCAGCCTTCTCACTTCTAGTGGGTATACAATTTTTCTGCATAGGTAAATCTCCCTAATTGGTACTGCCCTTCATTGCCTCTGAAATGACTTTTATTTAGCCTATAGACAGTTTGTTTCTGTAGCTTCCCTGACTTTCTTCAAGGTTCAGTCCAAATATAATTTTTATAGGTGATCTTCCCTCTGAAATTGTATTCCATTGACTCACTATGTATCTCGTATGTAGAGTTGTTTCTACATTTTCTCCTCCATTAGAATATGAACTCTTTACACACTGTATAAATCTTTTATGTGCTTGCATATTTTCTCCCCCATTTGAATATGAACCCCTTGAGGAAAAGCACTATGTTTTTGCCTTTCTTTATATTCCCAGTGCTTAATATATTGCCTGGCGCATTGCGGTTGTGGCTGTTTGTCCTGTGTTTTCAAAGAGGACCAATGACATCACAGCTGATGTCTTGACTTGTGTGTGAATTGTATTAAAATGAAGCAGAGCTGCACAAAGTCGTCAGCCTCACTCTCTCTTTCAGAATCATAGAAGTCCAGTGGCAAGACAAAACTCAAGGCAACTGGCACTGGCCTGGGATGCAGTGGATGACCTTGGCATCTTCGATGTTTGCCCAAGCTCTAAGTCCTCCACAGCACCTGCTTCAGCCGCCTTCATGGCCATTGGAACAAATTGTTATCTTCTATCCATTCCGCCAGTGCAAGTCTTTACATACTTGGGGTAGACACCCTCCCAACTCTCCAACAGATCTGAGGCTTGTCATTCACCATTAACCTTCATTTAGCCAGTCTGCTGAGACAGTTTACTGAGTTATGGCTGCCATGCATGCTACAGCTCATCGGAGTCACAGGTGAGAGTTGGGTGTGGGTGAGCAGCCCTGAAAAGGGCTCGGCAAGCCCTTACACCAGATATGCTGGTTCTCCTGAGCCGCCATACGTCCCTGGCACCTACTCCTGGCACACAGTAAGTGCCTAATAACTGTATTTACTAATTATTTAATTTTCTAAGTATATACTGTTTTTTCCCAATAGAATTCAAGGTCCTTCAAAGCAGAATTTGTTTTGTTTTTGTCTCTGTGTGTCCAGGACTAGTACAATGCTTAGTACATAGTAGGTGTTTAGTAAAGAATGAAGGCTTTGACCACACATGTATAACCTATATAGATCTACTTGCCTTCTCAATGGGCGGGGGGCTAGGGAGGGAGAAAGAGAGAGAATTTGGAACTCAAAGTTTTAAAAACAAATGTTAAAATTGTTTTTACATGTAACTGGGGAAAAATAAAAATAAAATACTAAAAATAAAATACCAAAAAATGAACACTTGTTTAATTAAATTGTTGTGCTCATGGGTCTGCTATGGTATCAGACGCCTTTGTAAGGTCATTGTGTTTGGTGATATCTCTTTCCTGTACTTTTCCTGTGTCTGACACATCATAGCAAAGAAAAGTTCTGTAGTATATACACTGTATGCTGTATATGTAATATAACAATGTAATATAATTAAAAACAACACTTAAATTTCAGTAGCTCGTAGCTAGGGTTTTTATTTTCTAAATGAAGGACTCTGCTAGGGCATGCCAGCAATGGAAAGAGATGAGAGAAACATGATGGTTGTTTCAGTCGGCTTTTTTGCCTTCCTTCTTGAAGAGGGTAATGAGGGCATCATCGAAATCTTCCCGCAGAGCACTCTGGCAACAGATAAAAGCTGACAAGTTCCCTACTTGCCAGGTTGACCATTTCATCATTCGGAATGTAGAGGAAATGGAAAAAGGAACCCACAAGGAGGAGCTGGCTGGTAAAAAACAAAAAAACCCAAAACCCAAACCCTACATAAAGGAAACTTTCTGAGGCTGATCTTATCTTCAAGGTCAGGATAGATAAAGAGAAAATTTCTAAGAACAGTCTGACATCGACCCAAGAGGTCAGGAAAACAGACCTCAGGGAGATCAAAGATGGGGTTCCTAGGATCTCATGATCTGAAGATGACATCCAAAGTCCTCTCTGTATTTCAGCATTTCAATAAATCCATGATCTCATCAATATGAACATCCCTCCCCTGAACCAACAGAGATCAGGACTCATTCACACCTCTGCATCTTATGGGATTCTTATCACTGTATTCATATACCACCCCCCCCCCCCAGGATTCTCCCAATCCTCCAGGTTTTCCACTGGTTCCTTTAATATTAAAAAATTGTTTAATGACAGATTTTGTTTTTATATCACCTACATTTTCCATTGTTCCTTTTCTCCTCCCTAAAATGTCTCCCTTATAATAAAGAATAAAAAAGAAGAGAAAGAATTCAATAAAACTGACCAACATATAAAAGAAGTTTGGTGTTATCTGCAATATACCATGCTCGCAGTCCCTCATTTCTGCAAGAAGGGTGAGGGGAGAGAGAGATTTTCTCATCTCTTCTTTGGGACCAGTTTGTTCACAAACAACTAGGTGGTAGAATGGATACAGTGCGGGACTTGGAGTTAGGAAGACCTGAGTTCAAATGTGACCTCAGACTTACTAGTGTGTGACCCTGAGCAAGTCACTTAACCTCTGCATGCCTCGGCTTCCTCTTCTGTAAAATAAGGATGATAATGAAGGGTTAAATTTTTGTGTATGACTATTATAGAATAATTCATGTTGACCCACGAGGTTGCAAAACAGAAAAAGGAGTCCATAGGATTGCTGATAAAATGCAGGACTGGATTTGGATTTGCCCAAGGACTTGATCAAGTATAAAAATTGGGGCGCTTCAGGGGAATTTTGTAATCTTTCTGACGGAGTATCGCCATGCATGGATTTAGCCTATCCGTGTGCGCGTTCTGTTTATCGCGCGTGGCAATCACCAAACTTCTCATTAGCTCGAGATAATTCCTGTCCCCCTGATTTTTACAACCCAACAGTATTAGCACCTACCTGCCAGGGTTGTTGTGAAGGAAAAATGAAGCAAATTTATAAAGCACTCTGTGAATCTTAAAGCACCCCAAAAATGCTAGCTACTATTGCACAACCTTTGGCTTCTATTGTTTCCTTGTTGTTCTTTCTATTTACATTGCTGTGGTCATTGTGCAAACTTGTCTCCTGGTTCTGCTTACTTCACTTTGCACCGATTCATATAAGTCTACCATGCTTCTCTGAATTAACTGTATTCATAATTTCTTATAACACAGGAGTATTCCATGACATTCATGTCCCAGAAGTAAATTTAAATGTTCTCCAAATAGATGGGCATCTACTTTATTTTCAGTTCTTTGCTACTATAAAAGTGCCACAATATATATTTTGGTGTCTATAGAGGCTTTCTTTTTTATGTTGGCTTCTTTGGAATATATACCTAGCCGTGGAATATCTAGGTCAAAGGTCCATGGACAATTTAGCTACTCTCTTCACCTAATTCCAAATTGCCTTCCAGAATGGTGGGACCAATTCTCTTTTGATAATTTGTGCAACCCTCGGGGCTATCATTTGCACTATATGTTTAATCTGCTTCCTTTTCTAGTTAGCCACATCTTTAGTGGTATCTTTTGTCATCCTTTGCATACAAGTCATCACTGGTAATGTGCTGTTGCCTGTTTACTGTCTGACATATATCTTCTCGTTGCCCTTTGAGTCAGCTGCAATTGTGAATCTTCTGAATCCACGTCTTGTAGCTTTCCCTTGGCATACTGTCATTAAAAATGTGCTTTTGCCACAGCAAACACCTTGGGCTGACCAAAAGCCCTCAGCAATCTCCCAAGTACAACTAATGCAATGTCTTCCTCCTGTTAAAGTCTGGATTCTCATTGTTCATCTCTAGTATTTATCCCAGGTCCCTTTTGAGTCTGTGAAAATTAGCCCACCTACTTCAAGTACAAGCTATTCGACTGTATGGAGTACTTCTAAAGACAATATTCAGTGACAGGGTTTTGGCCACTAGACCCATGATCCTAGCAGTTCCAAGCAGCATTTAAAGCAAGGACATGGGTGTGTATGTGTGTGTGTGTGTGTGTGTGTGTGTGTGTGTGTGTGTGTGTGTGCACTCATGCGTGCGTGTGTGTGTGTTGGGAGTAGGGTGGGGAGGTGGCATGCATATAAGGAAGAGAGATTCTGAACCCAGTTGGACAGATCAGAACTCAAGGAGTACTGTATGTGACTCACTTCCTTGGTATGCTCCAGATCATTAAAACCAGCCTGAGACTTGACATGCTAACCTGACTTTGGACAGATCCATTTTGCAGGAGGGGACTTGGGGGCTGTCACCAAATGAGCAAGTGCTGGAATAATATGCATATCTGCCAAAGTTGGCTTGGAGGACTCCTAGTATGGGTTGGAATAAGTTTGATGAGGAAGGGATGCCTGAATGTTATATATTTATAGAAGGAAAAAAATTATTTTTCATGATTTCAGCTTGGCTAAATAAGTAAGTCACAGGGTTTCCAGAAAAGGAAGACTTTGTGCATGAACTTGGCTTCCAGAAAACTTTGTAATGACTATGGCAAAAAAAAAGTAAAGCACGGGGGCACTCTCCCAGGAGTGTCTGTTCTCTCTGGTTCCCTATGTCCTTCTCTTATTATTTGGAAAAAATCAGTCTTTATTTGCAACTTTTGCAGTTTTTTTCCCAGGCTTTTCAAAGAATGTGACCATTATAAGGATTCCTGCTCCATGAGTCTATGTTTTTAAAAAGTCCCTACTGCCATTAGTTCATGATGAGCTAAAGGGCAGTGCTCATTGCATGACCCTTCAAGAGGCTATCCAAAATTTTCCACTGTTTTGGAATTTGATTGTATTGAATATGGCTCAAAGGAATGGTCCACCGTCTGAGAATTGGGAATATTTGCTTTATAGACATTTGTTGCTATAGTATTTGGAATGGTACGCTATTTAATTTTGTAATCATATAATTCATGTCAGAGTTGGATTGATTCATATATTCCTCATTTGAACAGCAGACAGGTATATCAGGAAGGGGAATGTGCCCATGCAGTGGGAAGAGGATCGTTTGTACACAGAATGTGAACTCCAGCTAAATAGCAAGGTATAGCAGAAGGAGCCCTTGCATGGGAGTCGGGAGATCCGTTTTCAAGTCCCAGCTCTGCTGCTGCTGATTCTATTACTAGTAATAATAATAACTCGCACTTAAATGGCATTTTAAGGTTTATGATGTTGAGATGCCAGTCCCCATGCAGATGCTCCTCCTTGGGAGTAAGTGACTTGATTCTGCCTATGATTCCGATATATAATACCATACCAAATCTGCTCCTTTCATTGCTTATTCCACATTGTTATAACCTGTGTTTGTGTTGTGGTGGGCAAGATACTAGCAACCAAGCCCTAAACTTAGCCTTATTCCCAGTGGTGGGATTCAGCTAGTTTGCACAGGTTCGGCAGAACTGGTACCTAATTTTAGGTTGAGTTTGTCAAACCAGTTGTTACTGGGGGCAGGCCATGTCAATGGCAGGGGCAGCACCTTGCCTTGGTTCCAGGGAGAATTGGCTGTTAATTCATTTGAATCCCACCACTGCTTATTCCCCATGCACTCCACCCCCACATATACATCAAGATGACCATGAGAATTCCCAGCCACTCCTCTTCCCTTAAGCAGAATGAACCCCAAAATGCACACTGGTACTCTGTGGTACAACAGAAAAAGCATAGGATTGGAAGCCAGAGGACCAGAGTTCAAGTCTTAACTCTTCCTCTTGCTACTTTATATGACCATGGTTAAGATGCAATTTTCTCATCTCTATAATGAGGGAGTTGAATTAGCTGATCTCTGGGGGTCCCTTCCTACTCCAGAGCTATGAACTAATGATTACTACAGGTTAATAACGACTGTTGCCTTTTAGGGTGAAACACAATCTTTCTTGCCACACTCATGGATCTGACCATATCAGTCATCTTCTCAATAAACTCCAGAGCTCCCTATCACCTCCAGCACCAAATGCAAAATCCTGACATTCAAAGCCCTTCATAACCTGGCCCCTCACAACTTTTCCGGTCTTTCCTGCCACCCTTCAATCCCGGTACCACTGGCCTCTGTGCTCTCCCTCAAACAAGACACTTCATCCTCGCTCTGGGCATTTTCTTTGGTTGTCCTCCATGTCTGGAATGCTCTCCCTCCTTATCTCTGTCTGCCTCCTGGCTTCCTTCAAGTTTCAGTTGAAGTCCTATCTTCTGCAGGAAGCCATTCCCAACCTTTCTTAATTCTAGCATCTTCTCCTCTTTCTGTTATTTCTTATTTATCATGTCTATAGCTTGTTTGTACGTATTTATTTGCTAGTTGTTAGATCGTGAACTCCTGGAGGGCAAGGATTGTCTTTGTCTCTTTTTGTATCCCTAGTATACAGCAGGCACTCATAAATAGTTATTGACTGACCGTCATGGTACCCAGGTCAGTCTCTAATGATAATGTCTCATATGCCAGTCCTTTGCCTTTTTCCTGATGCCACTCAATGCCCCCCTGTGGAATTGTATTTGGTTCTCCTTTGTAAGTGCCCATAGAACAGTGAGAAGTAAGGACACCTTCCCAAGCATATAGCCACACCTGAGTCTGCCTTCCTTTCAGGGGCCCACTTTCCCAGGACCTTACCTCATACGATAACTCTGTTAGACAGTACAAATGTTAATACTGCCATTTTTGCAGAGAAGGAAGCTGGGGCTCAGATGATTGAAATGACTTTGCCAAGGTCACACAACTAATAGGCAGTAGACCCAGCCTTCAAATCCAGGTCTTCTGATTTCAAGACCAAAACTTTTTCCTGTTGTTTTTCAACTTTCTTTTCTATGTTTGTATCCCTAGCACTTAGCCTGGTGCTTGGAACATAGTAGGTGCTTGATAAAAACTTACTGACAGACTAACCAGCCAGGAATTCTTGAGTAAGTCATTAAATCTCTTTCAGCCTCTACAAAATGAGGGGAAGATGCAGGAACAGCAGGGTACTTGTAGAAGGATTCCAAAGAATGAGGCTCGACCTAATTACTGCATGACCAGGACATATCACTTCTACTCAGCTTTAATATTCTCTAGAAGATTAGCCGGATTAGATTGGAGGATTTTTTTCTATCTCTAACATTCTGTGCTGATGACTAGATGACCTCTGAGCTTCTTCCTGGCTATAATGGTCATATGATTCCATGATTACCCAGGGCTAGACCAGGGAAGATATGCATGCATTCAGAATGCCGGGAATAGACAACAGTAGAGATTCTGGAGTGGAGGAAGCAGAATGCCAAGGCATTCAAAAGACCTTTAGCTCCTGGAGCAGGGGTGTCATCTGGGGATAGGAGACAGGCTCAGAGCAGTCCTGGGGTCAGGGAGTTATGTTGGCAGGGTTCCAAGATCAGGACTGACCCTCAGCCTTGGAGGGCTAGGCTGATTGTGGCTAGACCGTAGCTGCAAAGCAGCTGATAAGCCCAAAGGATTCAATTACCCTATAAGAAAGTGTATGGAAACAATAGATAGTAGAAATGACTAATCACCCCGGGTGTCGCAGAAGGGGCCCTTCCAGAATGAATAATAACTGGTGAGCTTCATTATATTGGAAGTCTCTCCTGGACTCCCTGGAGTCACCTTTGAATTTTCCTCACAGGCTACTCCCAGGGACATTAACAAATTTACTGTAGTATCTGCTTCCTTTCCTTTTGAAGTAAGAGAGAGGGGAGAGAGAAAGGTTCACATTCCCAGACACTGCCCCCCCCCCCTTCCAAGTGGTTCATTGGTCCAGGGAATTCCTTTGATGTGCGGAGTAAACACCTTTCACTAAGTAACCAAATAGCCTTCCATAAATTAACCTGCCCAAGAATGCCAAGGAGATGGAGATGGATTTTCCTGGCAGAGAGATCTGGTTCCCTCCCAGAAATCAGCATAAAACCAGACTCCAGGGCAAGTCCTAAGGGTTTTTGATCTAACTTCTGCAGACAGCTGGCACACAAGTAAAAATACATTCAGTGAATGTTTTTAGCATATAGAAGGTTATTAGCATGGCTGAAGAGGTCAGAAATGAATCCATGCATTTTCATGGTTCTTAATGACAATATTATAGCCAGTGAAAGGGGAGACAGGTTATCATCTAGTCAATGGTTCCTGAATTGTTGTTTAAATTTTTTTTGATAACTATTTCAATATAGTTGTTTTCCTTTTATTTGATACATTAAAAACTCTTATTATGAGAATTTGCTGTTGTTCAGTTGTGTTGGACTCTTCATGACCCCATTTGGGTTTGGTTTTGTTTTTTTGGCAAAGATACTGGAATGGTTTTCCATTCCCTTCTCCAGCTCATTTTACAGATGAGGAAACTGAGGCAAACAAGGTGAAGTGACTTGCCCAGGGTCACACAGCTAGTAAGTATCTGAGGTCAGATTTGAACTCAAGAAGATAAGCCTTCCTTATTCCCAGCCCAGTGCTCTATCTACTGCACCACCTACCTGGCCCTATTCTGAGAAAGGGTTTCACTAACTGCTTAGAGGGGCCATGATGCCAAATTGCTTAAAAGATCCTATTCTAGTCTATGTCCCTGCAGATAAACAGCTAATATATATATATATATATGTATATATATACATATATATATATATATGTATAATATGTACATGATGTATAAAACATCCCAAGAAGGAGATTCCACAACTTCAACTACATTCACTGTGGTGTTCAATAATTCTCATGACAGAATTCTCTTTAATTTGTCTTCTCATCCTCTTTTTTCTCCCTCCTACTCCTCTGGAACCTTATTTCTTCTTCCACTAATACAAGAACACTGTCTTTTACTCTCTTCTGTGGAAATAACAGTACAATGCAATACCAGAGCATCGTTTTCTTTGTAATGATTTGGCCAAGAAAATCACATACCCATGACCTAAAAGAAATCCCAGAATGTCAAGTGGCAATCAGCTATAAGGATTAATAAAACTCAATCCATTAGAAGGAGAAGCAGGTTCATTTGTATACCTTATCTGGCCTTTCACTAGCCTTCAGGGGGCTGCTTACGCCATTTATCTTGAACGTAGTGGGCCCAGACAGAGCTTGGACTTTGTCCAACTTAGTACTATGTGTCCCAGTAGAAAGAGGTGAAGACTGTTTGGAGATGGAGAAAATGGCATACTAGTAATAAGAATGCCTCAAATTTGTATAGAGGTCCCATCTGTGGGACCCTTTCTCGCTCTAACTCTATGACCTATTATTTCATTTGGTGCCAGTGATAATTTCATTTTTACAAGTGACTCCACAGAGACTGAGAGGGACACCAATGGCTTAGTAACATGGCAGAGCTGGACTAGAATACAACTGTTCTGTCCAATGTCCTTTTGACATCATGCTGTTTCTACCGAAAACGATGCTGCTTTCAATTGTACAAAAATCAAATTTTTCAGGAATCATTTTTGAAAATTAGTTTTTTAAAGTAAGAAAACAAGACACTAGTTGTAAGAAAGTGGTCATTATATGGTGAATGTAGAGAATATAGATACACACGCACGTATATACATTCGCACACATATACACATATATGTACATGCATGTACATGTGTGTAGGTAGGTTTGTTTGTTGTTCAGTCATTTCTAACTCTTTGTGATCCCATTTGGGCAAAGATACTAGAGTGGTTTGCCATTCCCTTCTACCAGCTCACTTTGCAAATGAGGAAACTGAGGCAAACAGGGTTAAGTGACTTGCCCAGAGTCACACAGCTATTAAGTGTCCGCGGCCAGATTTGAATTCGGGAAGGTGAGTCTTCCTGACTTCAGGCCCAGGATTCTATCCACTGCTTCACCTAGTTGCCGTCTGAGGCCTGGAGGTGTTGTTAAATGCTTTGGTTGTGGGAGTACTCACAAGAGCTAAAATAGTTATAGTTATTGTTGTCTGGTGGTTAACTATCTGGTGAGAATGAACTTAGCGAGGCTGGCCCTTGGATGACAAACAGTCCATTACTAGGCCTGTCCTTCTTGCTGGGTTAGAACTACTAGAGCTTAAATTCTACTGGCATAGTCATAGAGAATTATCAGACTAAGATGTTGTTAGAGGCTATAATGTTATGAAACTCTGCCAGCTCCTCAATCCTTGGCAATATTATAAGTAACAGCTGATATCTTTCGGCTATTTAGATGGTGATGGAGGAGTATAAAATAACTTCTCCTTCCTTCACTTGGCTCCAGCCAAGGTCATGAGTTGAAGGAGAATCCTTCTGTTCATTAACTGGAGAGGACCCTTTTGATTCATTGCTGTGGTCTCTAAATGAGTCATGTAGACTAGATTAAGGAGGTGGTTTTTGGTTCACTGATGGAGTAGGTTTCTTTTAATTCAAAGCTGGCTCCTTTCCTGGAAAAGTTCAGAATGTAGAAGGAAAGAGATATTGTCCCTACCCTCGGGAGTGGAACTGGGGAAACAGTCATGGATGCTAGCAAGAGCCCACAAGGTTAGGAGCATGTGACCTGACATGACCAGCAGTAGGAGTCAGGGCTTCAAGACCAAGGTCATCTGAAATTCTTCTCTTGACCTATCTTGTCTTCTAGTTAACCATGGAAGTAGTAGCTTCTTGGCCCTGTTCTGATTTTTTCTCTCATTTCTCTTAGGCTAAACAGAGGAGAAGAGATTGGGCTTCCCCCTTTTCTCTCAGGTTGAGTAGAGGACCAGATGGTTGGCCACATTCTTACATTCTCTCTATTTTTCCTTTTTTCCCTTGGATAGAGATGAGAAGAGATGTGGTCATGCTCTTGTGCCCTCTCCTTTTTTCCTCTCTTCCTTGTCAGTTGGAAACACACTCTCTCCTTCTCTCTCTCTCTCTCTCTCTCTCTCTCTCTCTCTCCCCCCCCCCTTTCTTTCTGTCTCTCTTTATCTCCCACCCTCGTCTCTGTCTCTTCTCTCTCTCTCTCTCTGTGAGTCTCTCTCTGTCTCTGTCGCTCTCCTTTGCTCTTCTGGAAGACACAACAGTAAGGAATATAATGATCTTCTCAAGTACTCTGTGTGTGGGCATGGACAGAAGGTCGCTCCTCTGGCAGACAGAATAGCTAGCAGTCTTTGTCTTCCCTATTCTTTCTTTGCCTCTCTCTACATGGAGTTGGAAAATCAATGTGAACTTATTTCAAGATAGACTCCTCCCCGCCAACTTATTCCTCACCAGGTATCTATTATTAATACATTGTCCTCTTTGCAGGAATAATTTCATGCCTTATGTTTTTAGGATCATTGCTAAAAATTCTATTTTCATCATATACAAGTCATTTTTGATAGATCTGTATGTTTATATTGAGCTAGGAATTTCCCATGGTAGACCATGTGTTTGATAGGTCTCAACTTTCACTGGATTTATATCTTCATTATTGAGCTAATAATTTCCCCTGGTAGTCTATGTGTTTGATAGTTTCCATTAAATCTCTCTCCTTTTTTTCTCTCTCTTGAGCAAAATTTATCTTTATTTCATGGGATTCAGCTTCCAGGTACTCTCATGGACTATATCTAGGAGATCTTGCAAATATTGGTCTCCCAAAGATTTGAGATGCAAGTAGGCTTGAAAACAATGATTAATAAACTCTTTTAAATTACAATTTCCTCTCTCTTCCCTTCTCACCCATAATAATAACAACTCACAGTTATATATCCCTCTAAAATAGGCAACACTTTCTTTGCAGCAGCCCTTAAAGGTAGGTAGTTCAAGTGTCATAACTTCCAAATTATAATTAAACTGGGGCCCTAACATATTAAATTACTTGCCAGGATCACAAAACCAGTATCTGTAAGGATTCTAACTCAGAACTCCTGACTCTAAGTCTCATACTCAATACCACACTCCTTTTCAAGAATATTTTCTAATTTGTTTTAAAGTCAATTAGTTGTGGCTAACTCTTTGTGACCCCATTTGGGGTCTTCTTGGCAAAGATACTGGCATGGTTTGCCATTTTACAGGTGAGGAAACTGAGGTAAACAGGGTTAAGTGACTTGCCCGGGGTCACACAGTTAGTAAGTATCTGAGGCTGGATTTGAGCTCAGGTCCTTCTGACTTCAGGCCTAGCACTCTATCTACTGTGCCACCTCACTGCGCTAGGACCTAAGAGTCATCTAGTTATAGAAAAGTCCTAGGCCAGACTATTTTGTTTCTTATGGAATGTAAGATATGAGATTATCCGCATGAATTGCCAAAATGATCACAAAAGTCTGTTTTGTGCTTCTGAAGGGGATTCCCCTCATATATGCTCTTTACATTTTTGGTATTCTTCTTTCTTGAACAGAGAAATTTAAAGTTAACACTGCACATTTCAGAATCTTTCCTCATCTATAATGGTCCTCTGAAGGAGGTGATTTTCAGGATGACTGAAGCCTCAAGTCATTCCTTCCATTCTTTCTTCCTTCCTTCCTTCCTTCCTTCCTTCCTTCCTTCCTTCCTTCCTTCCTTCCTTCCTTCCTTCCTTCCTTCCTTCTTCTTCTTCTTCTTCTTCTTCTTCTTCTTCTTCTTCTTCTTCTTCTTCTTCTTCTTCTTCTTCTTCTTCTTCTCCTTCTCCTTCTCCTTCTCCTTCTTCTTCTTCTTCTTCTTCTTCTTCTTCTTCTTCTTCTTCTTCTTCTTCTTCTTCTTCTTCTTCTTCTTCTTCTTCTTCTTCTTCTTCCCTCCCCGCCCTCTATACTTCATCATTTCCTTCAGTGAGTATGGATCAGGCCAGCTATGTCTTTAATACAATGCTAGGCTTAGGAGCCATGAAGCATTAAAAAAAGTTATCTTCATCCTCTCATGTTCTGCTGCATACATGGAAATGTCTTTTTTTTTCTTTTCTCATTTTGTATTTAAGTTTAAAATGAAATAAAAACTCTGTTATCTTCCTTCAAAGAGCTATATATAATACAGAATAGGACTGGGTGAATGGTCAGACCCAAAGAATAGTGACTGGAGGATTAATATCAACCCGGGGGGAGATGTCTAATACACTACCCCTAGGAAACTGCACTTTGGGCTTCGCATTTAATAGTCTCATCAATTTTGGATAAAGCTGGAGATGGCATGGGTGTCAAGCTGCTGAGACAAAATGAGGAATAAGTAACATGTTGTTTAAAAGAATCTAGATCCCCCAAAATTCCATAGAATGCAATGTGGGGGTAAGTTGAATAACATGAAGTTTAAAAGGAATAAATAAAAATATAAATAAAAATACATATAAAAGGAATGAATACAAAATAAATACAAGAGTCTGCATGCAGTTTTAAGCTATTAAAGTTGAGAAATGCACTAAGAATTTTGGGACACCCTGTATCAATCTCTCCCTAGAGTTAAAGTATTTGTTGAGCCATTTAATATCCAGAAGACCAAATATGACATGGATAGATCATACACCAAGTGATAATTACAATTCAAAAGATCTTGATAGGACAGAACATTGGGCTGAATATAAGAAGTCGAAATGTGAAGCTTTTTTGAACCCATTGATTTTTTGAACCCATTTCTGAATTCACCATCTGGAAGAGATGTTGGGGTAGGGTAGCGGATTGCAACCTCAACGTGAGCCAAAAGTATGATAGGAGAAGCAAAAACATTCATGTTATTACACACTGAATTAAGATGGGCGCAGTGTCCCAGTGATAGTCTTACTGTGACCTGCCCTGGTCATACTTCAACTGAGATACTGTGTTAAGTTTTGGGGAGCCACAGTAAGAAAGAACATTGATAAACTGGAAACCACAGAGAGGAAGGCAACAAGAATGGTGCAGATCCATGCCACTGGGGTGCCGGCTGATGGAACTGGAGATGTCTGGCCTAGGGGAGAGAAAACCCTGTTGGGGCAACATGGCAGCTACCTTTGAGTACAGAGGCTCCCACACTCAGGAGAGGTTAAGTTTGTTCAGGCAGAACCAGCAGTAGTGAAAGCAAGTGGCAAACAGGTAAATTTTGGTTCAATATTAAGTAAATTTGCTAAAAGAAGAGCTATCCAAAGTTGGAATGTGGGGCTTTGACAAGTAGTAGGATCCTCCTCACCTGAGTTCTTCTAGCAAAGACTGTGTGGCCACTTTTCAGATGTTTTGTTGTGGGAATTTATTTGGGGTATGACTTGGACCAGTGGGCTTCTGAGGTCCCTTCCAACTCTGAAATTCTGTATTCTGGGTTAGAGATCTGCTACACCTAGCCTCTATATGAATACTCTCCATCAGGGAATCTGGAACGAAACATGCACACATGCACACACACACACACACAGACAGACACACAGACACAGATACAGACACACACACAGACATAGACACACAGACACAGATACAGACACACAGACACAGACACACACACAGACACAGACACACACTGAACAGCAGGAAAGTGGATACACAGTGAACTTCCTCTACCTGCTCTATGTCAGAATAAGAAAAACATTGAGAAAGAGAAGGATTCTGCATCACTTCTATCCGGATGACGTCTATAATCTTAGATTTATGCAATTCTACATCTGAACTTGGCAAGATTTGGGAGTAGGGGAGGGGGGGGTGGTGCTACACACCTGCAGAAAAAAACACACTGAGTTATGGAATTCCTACCCTTTAATATCCAGGTATTTAAAAAAATCCATTCAGGAAAGCATGAAAGGGGCCATAACCCAGCTGTCTAATTTTCATTTCAATATTTCTACAATAAATCTCATAGGTATCAATAAATGGATATACATAGTTGAGTCAAAGGGGAGCTCATTTCCTCAGAACTTCAGACCACAGAAGATGGTTGTGGGATTTTCAGCCTGGGAGAGATTGAAAAAGAGGCCTAAAGGTTGCTTGTCTTAGGTGGTTAGAGCTCCCCGGACAACTAGGACTTAGAACTTATTGACCAGTTCAATAATTCTGTGAATATTAAGATAAACATCCCTCTGGGCATAAAATATTTTTGCTTGATAAGCAACATTTCATATGAAAGAAAAACATGATAATATTACATGGTATAATGAAAAGAATACTCAATTTGGGAGGAGAGTTCAAATCTCTATAGTCTGAAACCTTAGGCAAATCAGCTCCTCTGAGCCTAACCGTAAAATGGGAATGATAATACTCCTTACTCTCCAGGTAGGGAGAGGGACTAGATCTATGATTTCATTGATATAAGATGAAGAAAGTCCCTCTATCCAGGCAGGGACATTGCATTTAACAGTCTTAGAGAGTTGCCCTAAACCCTGGACCATTCATCCAGACAGACAGATAGACAGACAGATGGATTGTATGTACATCCATATAATACACACACACACACACACACACACACACACATACATATTATATATGTATATACATATGTCCATCTATCCAGCTAGACAGATAGATTATATATACATATTATCTATATCTATATACAAAATCCATCTATCCAGATAGCAGATAGACAGACAGATTGTATGTATCCATATAATATATATACACAATCCATCCCTCCCGATAGACAGATTCTATATGTCCATATTTTACATATATATGTATGTATGTATGTGTGTGTATATATGTGTGTGTATACACACACACACACACACACACACACACACGCATACATATCCAGATAGACAGACAGATAGATTGTATATATCTGGTCACCCAACCATGTCAGAGGCAGGATTTGAACTCACATCTCCCTGGCTTTAAAGGTCCATTATATCACTCTACTTCACATTATAAGCTGTAAGGCACTATAGAAATGTGAGTAATTATTACTGGACTTTTTACTAAGGATCCTTTTAATCCCTGTCTTCCCTCTTTCCAATTTATTCGGTACCCAGTATACAACCAAAAGCCCATTATAATTTGGTTTTGCTATGAATAGTCAGAGGACTAAACTCTTCCCTGCAAGAGTGAAAACAAGAGCCAATGATAAACGGCATTTCTCAAGTTGAGAAGAATTGCCAATGGGGATGCCACAGGGACTGGCTTTATTTATCACCCACAGTCACTCTTGGGAAAAGGTAGGAAGGAGCGCATTAAGTCAACCTCACAGAGTATATTAAATTGAAAAGACTATGAGCATTGAAGTGCTGAGAAACAGCCAGGTTATTAATCTGTGTTATATATTTAGAAAGCTTATAAATCTAAATAGGAAACAACAGAAGGACACCTAACTCAAATAAGCTTACTCATATATCTGGGGGGAAATGGGCTGAAACATAAATATTTGATGCTAGTGAGAGACATGCAGAATAAGATAGCACAAAGAAAGAAATTTCTTTGACAAAAGAGGAGGCTGTTTCTCCCTCTGTATAAATCTAATAAAGTTATTCCTGGATATTTTTGTTTATTGGAATATTTTTATCATGACACACATAACTCATTCTCCCTATTGGTTGTCACTCCCACTCACAAGGAGCAGAGCTGAACATACTGGTTCCTATTTTCATTAAAGGGTGAGCAGAATTTTTCCACTAGGTATTTTGAGTTTATTCTATGGACAAGTCGACACTAGCAAGTAAAAAGCAATTAACCAGATAAAGCAAACAAAAAAATCCACTTTTTTTTATAACTTGGGAAATTATAGGGAGGAAATCTGGTGGGAGGGGATGGTGTGGGATGGGTTTCTCAAATAATTGCTTCAGTTCATTTTTCTTGGCTTAATGTAGATCCGATTTGACAACTGTCTTCTCGATCTAGATATTAGTCAAAGATGGTTTCTATGGCTGCTTCTCTCTCTGACATTATATTGTTTGATATTTTTCAAAGGGAGTCATGCTTGAGTGCAGGGTGACGGGGTCCCGAAGAGGAGCACGTAACTGAAATGACTCAGCAACAACGAGAAGCCTGATGGTTGAATCCAGCTCGCTGCCTGGTTTTGTGCCTTAAGTGAAGAACGTTGGGTTGTCGTCTTTTTACATTTTTGTAAATTAAAGCATTTTTAGCTCCAAGACCATACAGAGAACCATGTGGGAGAATCTGGCCCTTGACCTGCAGTTTATTGACCCCCTCCTTTAACAGATAGAGATAAAAAGACCTGGGTTCAAGTGTTGCCTCTGACAGATACCGGCATTTTGACCCTGGGAAAACCATCTAACCTCTCAGTGCTCTAGATAACATTCAAAACCTTAAAACAAATTTCTTTTAAACAAACATCTGCCTTTTCTTCCTTTCACCTCCCCCATTAAGAAAGTATAAAACCCCAAATCTCTTTTTACAAACATGTATAGTTAAGCTAAACAAATTTCCACATTGGCCATGTCCAAAAATACACATATAAATTATATGGGTATATATAATCTATCTGTCTATCTGTATGTGTGCATATATATATTATATGGATGTATATGATCTGTCTATCTGGATGAATGGATGTATATGTATATATTACATGGATTTATACAATGTCTGTGTGTCTGTTTATTTGGATAGATGGATGCATATATGTATACACATATTATGTATACAATCTGTCTGTTGTCTACCTGGATGTGAATATATATTATATGGATATATACAATCTGTTTGTCTATCTGCATGTATGTATGTATGTATGTGTGTATATATACATATATATATATATATATAAAATATGGCTATATGTAATCTATCTCTAGCTGTCTATCTGGATAGATGGATGTCTCAATCTGCACTCTGAGTCCATCACTCTTCTATCAAGAGGGTGGTGACCTGTTTCATCTTGGGACCTCTAGAATCATAGCTGTTGATTAGAATTCCCCAGACTGAAGACTATAAGTTGTAGAGAAGATGCCAACCTGCAAAGGGAGAAAGAGTTTCCTCATCTGGGAGTTCCCTATCCAGGGCTTCTTAAACTTTTTTCACCCTTGACCCCTTTTCCTGTTGTGGTGTTTGTTGGCATTGTGTGGTCTAAGGACATGTGCAGTGCAGAGTGGGCATGCTTTGTGTTCAAGGCTACGGTGACCTTGTCTGATGCAACAGGGGCAAGCATGCCAGAAACACCTCAGATTCATCATGCATTTGATTTTTATTTAATTTTTGGTCGTTGTGCGTTCAAAAACCTTTTACTGTTGCCAAATTTTTCCTGACCCCTACACAAAGTTTAAGAAGCGCTGCTTACCAATAAAAGTAAAGGTCCAGTCCTTATCCCTAAAAACTTCAGATGAAATGATCAAACCAAGAGGTACCAGACGAGACCAAAGAGCCACAGATCAAGCAAACATGGGCAAAAGGCTCCCAAGGTGAGGTTAATCTTGAGCAAATTTATTTTAATGGTTGACTTATCGATTATCCAAGAGAGAAACTAATTACCGTAGCAGAAACTTTTAGGGGCTATAACCACCATCCTTCTGGTTTAAAAACTGGACTGCCTTGGGGGCTATGAGATACACAGTCCGAAGAAGAAAACCGGCGTCCCAGTTTGGATACTATAGACTCAGAGTGGCTCAGCGGATGGAGCGCTGGGTCTAGAGTCAGGAAGACCCAAGTTCATGTCCAGCTTCAGACACTTAGTAACCATATGACCCTGAGGAAGTCTGACGCCATTTCCCCAACTGTTAAACGGAGATCATAATAGCACCTCCCTCACAGCACACGGCCTGGCACGTAGTAAGCACCATATAAATGCTAGCTATTATTATTAATGTTGCCGTGGTTGTTGTTGTTAAAGGAGATATTTGTAAAGTGTTTAGCATAGCCTGGCACATAATAGGCATCATATAAATGATGACTTTAATTATCATTACGATTATTGTTAAATGAGATATTTGTAAAGTGCTTAGCATAGCCTGGCACATATTACGCACTTGTAGAATTGGAAGGTGGTTGATGGAAATTGGAGGGAGATGTACCTTCCCTCCTCTCATCATACCTAGGCTGCTTTGTTCCTTCCTTCCCATTCTGAATCATTCAGCTCAGTGCTAGGCACGCAGCAAATGCTAAAAAAATACTTGGCAAATTGAATTGAATTTTAACCTTCCAGGGAGTCAGCTATAAAATGAGTACATCTCTAACATTCTTTTTATCTCTAAAATTCTATGATCCCACCAGGAGTTTGAAAGAATATTGCCTGACAAGGTCTAGTAGCTCAGCAACCTTTGAATGTTTATGTACAGGCTTTCTCTATGATAAAAACATCTGGTATAATTGCCACATTGCATCATGACAGTTTGGTCATCATTCCACTGCTCTATAGTCTTCAATGACTCCCAATTGCCTACTTGATAAGTACCAGTTACCTAGCTTGGCATTAATGCCCTCTCTACCCTTGCTCTGACCTACTTTTTGCCTTTATCTATCACTCATATATTCATATTCTCCCTCATGTTCCCCTACCTTGCAATTAAACAGGAATCTTCACTGTGGCCAGACATCTTCCGTGTGTCTTGGTTAATGTTATTGCCTATGCTTGGAATATCCACCTGCTGCCCTCCTACTCAATCCCTTAGGTCTGGCTAAAATGTCACTTACTCCATGAAATCTTCCTTGATACCCCCCAGCAGGTAGCAATCTCCCTCATGGCAGACATTTTAGACCTTCCTAATACACTTAGCACATTCAAAATTTTTCATAGATATTTGAGTACATTCCATCTCTCTTTACAGTTACTACTGATTTAGAGTCTTGTAACCTCTCTCACTTCCTCCTCTGAAATGGAGAGTGTAAAATTTGCTCTACCCCATTCACAGGATCGTGAAGAGAAAAGAGCTCCATAGAGCATACAGCACCATGTTAATGGAAGCTATTATCACAAGACCCTAGGCAGGAGCCATGCCCTTATCATTGTATCTCTCCCAGTTCCAGTAAGTCAGTTTTGCAAACATATTGAACAAAACAGTCACTTGGCTCGCAAAGCTGGCTCTGGCTCCAGTCACACTGACCCGTGCTTTCCTCTTCCCCTCCCAGCCAGTGCTAACTTCTTCTCCTATGACACCTATCATTAGGCTGACAGAAAATGATACTCAGGGTCGGTTCCCTCAGAAACAGATTCACATGGAGATAAAACAAAGGGAGGAGAGAGTTTGTTTCTTCAGCCCTCTATTCGATTTCCCTTCATCTTAGGCTTGGTGGGGGGCAGTGGGGAACCTGTGGCCTAGAGGGCCACATGTGGCCTCAAGGCTGCAGGTTGCCCACCCCCTTAGACCTATTTCCCACATGGCTAAGACAGAGACTTATTTTAAATGACCACTTGTCCTTTCTAAGTTTACAAAAAACTCCCCCGCCCTCAATAAACAACCAACAAAAAATAAATGTGTAACTTAGTGGCAGACCAGGATGAGCCCCTATCTGTGTATATGTGCTTTTTCACTAATCCTTACAAAATTGATGGGAACTCACTTCTGCTATTTCCTCTAAAATAGTATGACTCCTGAATGTTTGAGATTCCTACAGTACATAGTTCCATTGTTGCTGGAAAGGGAAATTGCAACTTGAAAATCAGAGAGAAGGCCGTTTTCTATGGATGCTTCCCTATTGCCCCTTCCCCTGCCCCGCCCCCATCCTCTGTGTCTGGTCTAGCTGCTTTGCAAATCTACATTTTAGTAACAAAGCCCAAATGGATCCCACTCTTCTTTCACTGGTTGGATGCTTTCAGCAGTATCTATTACCTCCCATGAGCCTGACCCAGAGCTGTCTAATACACTTGTAATTGTCTGTGCCAGAAATAAAATGCCACCAAGATCAGAAGAGACTTAGTTCTTTAAGAGAACAAAGGTCGATCACAGAAAACATACGAACATTAGACTTCAGTCTTAACTTTTCATAGCAAAGGCAGAGTTAATTCTTTCCTTCAATTTGCTTGACTGGAAAACAAAAAAAAAATATCTCGATTAGATAGATTGGGTTTATAATAATAATTCCCTTCCCCAGCAAATGAACTTTAGAAATACGATGCTACATTTCTTACTAAATTGAAACTATTACCTAAACAGATAGGGGAATTCTATTCCATCTCATCCAATTCAACCAATACTTAGTAAGTTCAAGGCACTGTGCTAAGCTCCTGGGGTACAATTTGGCAATTGTTAGAACTGTGAGCTCCTTGAAAGGAGAGAACTCCGCCCCCACCTCTTTGTATCTCCAGAGCTCAGCACAGTGCCTAGCACATAATAGGCACTTAATAAAAGTTGATTGACTAAAGAATAATAAATGACTGACTAACTACGAAAATGAAAATAAAGTAGTTCCTGCACTCATGCTCTAAGGAGCTCACTTTCTATACTGTTGTAAACAAAATAAATATGAAGTAATTTGGTGGAGGAGGCATTAACAACTTGGGGGATTGTGGAATCAGGAAAGGCATCTAAAGGCAAATTGTAGCTCAGCCTTGAAAAGTTCCAAGAGGTGCAAGGAAAAGAGGGAGAACATTCTAGGCATAAAGAACAGTCTGTGCAAAGGTGCGAGATAGAATGATGTGTGCAGGGAACAAAAATCAGGTCAGTTTGGCTACAAGTCAAGAGTGCATGAAGGGGACCAAGACAAAGGAAGTTGATATGGTTTAGTGAAAATGGCATAGGGTACATTGTTAATAGGACATAGTTCTGCCAATTACACTTGCGGCCCTTTGCCAAATCTCTTGCCTTAGTTTCACCATCTGTAAATTTAGGGGGTTGGATTGGATGAACTCCACAGTCCCAGCTTCAAATCTATGATCTCAAGTTTGAAAAAATGCCTGTAGAGTCAAATTAGTTATGTATTCCAAAGATCTCAGGCCCAGTTTATATGTAAATGAGGAAATGCTTTTGCACATTCTCCATCTCTTGTTTTGGGGAGTTTTCACTGCTGGCTGTCTTTCCAGGAAGGCTCTCCCTTCTCATCCTGCCTCCTGGCTTCCCTGACTTCCTCAAGGAAATCTCAGCTGAAATAATACATTCTGCAAGAAACCTTTCCCAGTCCTCCTTAATTAACTTGGTGCCTTCCCTCCGAAGCCTCTTCTAGTTTATCCTGTATATATCTTGTTCATACATAATCATTCACCTGTTGTCTCTCCCATTCCAGTATGAACAACTTGAGGGCAGGGGATATTTTTTTGCCTCTCTTTGTATCCTCAGTGCCTGGCATATAGATAGTAGGCTCTTAATCAGTGCTAGTTGACCAACATATTCTCTGGAGTTTTGTGTTTTCCTGCTTGCAATTAGAAGTATCCTAGAAGGACTTTCTGTTGGTTACCCCAAAGCTTTTTTTCCCATTTCTGCCTATATATGAAAAGACGTTTCTCAAGCTGTTAGAAATAATTTTCTTTGGCAAAATGGCGCAAATAGATCTGACCCCATTTACTTAATTCTCCAAGCCTGAGAATGAGTATTTCTGATAGAAACATAGAAGAAAAACAATGAAAGGTAGGGGGCAGCATTCTGTATTGTAGTAGTAGTACAAACATTGTACCTAGAGTCAGAAATTTTGGGTGTGACACTTACTAGCTGGCTGGCCTTAGTTTGTTTAACCATAAAATGGGAATAGTAATTCTTGTCCTCCTTCCTTTACAGGGTAAGGAAGGCACTGCATAAGCCTCAAAACTCTATAGGAATGGGTGTCACTGTTGGGCATGCTAATTAGCTTGGGTCCAATTGGTGGCACATTCATATTCTGAGATATAAACAACTATTTCGCAAAAGGTCCTTTGCCCTTTGTTAAATGCAAAGTGAACAGCTCTGCAGTGGGGAAGAGGCCCTTCCGTTTACACCCTTTGTCTTTCCCAAAAGGCAAGGATGCTTGAGTAACACTCACACCTGCGGATTCTGGGAATCTGGATATCCCAGATCTGCTCAACTGTGGACAGGGACCTATTTGGCTGCCTTATTCTTCCCAAATTCTACATGGTAGGACAGGGGATGATACTTGCCAGAGAAATGTGAAGGATCAGCCAATCAACAGTAACACGATGCTGCGAGGGGCTCTGCAAAGCAAGTTCAAGAAAGAACTTTGTGCTTAAGGAGAGGGCAAGTTAAGCTACTCGTGTAAACATAAGCACCTAAAGGAAAATATTTAAACAGACACTCCACAAATTTGTTGTTGAGTTGTCTCAGTTATGTGCAGCTCTCTGTGACCCCCATTTGGGGGTTTCTTAGCAAATATACTGCAGTTTGCCATTTCCTTCTCCAGCTCATTTTATAGGTGAGGAAACTGAGGCAAACAGGGTTAAGTGACTTGTCCAGGGTCACACAGGTAGGAAGTATCAGGATGGATTTGGACTCAGGTCCTCCCGACTCCTGAGCTGGTGCTTTATCCACTGAACCACCTAAAGAGTCTACATTATACATAAGAAATGAGCTTGTTAGTGTTTCTATTTTCAGAGGTGGCACTACTCTCCCAGTTCCCAACCATATCTTGGTCTTTAATTGGCTTTGGTCCAATATGATAGCATCCAGGACTGGAGAAGATTTAGAAGCCAGATCTGAAGTTTCTTTGGGAAATCTCATATTAAAAAAGACTCCACACCGCCAACATGCCTGAGGCATGGCCTGAAAGGAAAGGTGGGGCGAAGTGGAGAGTAGAGAAAGAAGAAGCCAAACTGATGGAAAAAAAAACCAAAACATTGAATGTTTCAGTAAATCTACAACAACTGTGTGTATGATGTGTATAAACTTTTAAGTTTGATCCGCATTATTAACATTTTACCGTTCTTTTCTTAAGTCCAGAAACAATCAACAAGATAATAAATGGAGCCAAGATTGGTTTGATGATTTCCAAGGCATAAATACTCACACCAAAAATTTAACAATCAATTCCCTCCAACACCAAAGGCTCGGCACCTCCCCTCCCCCCGCTCCAGAGACTATCACTCTGTCAATTCAAGTACTCCCGAGATTAAATAAAATTTTACTCACTCAGATAAGGACTGGTATAATCATAAAAATTTAATGAGTTTTGGGGGTGATGGAAATAGGGAGCTTGGAAGGAGATGAGGCTCAGATGGTGACAGTGTAATTGGTGATTCTTAAAAAAAAGAGCTCACTTATATAGAGCTTCCTATGTAATGGGCATTGTTGCTAAGCACTTTATAATTATTATTTCATTTGATCCTCACAACAACACCAGGAGGTAAATGCTGTTATGATCCCCATTTCACAGATGAGGAAATTGAGGCAAACAGAAGTTAAGTGACTTGCCTAGGGTCACAGCTGATAAATGTCTGAGGCCAGATTTGAACTCAGATCTCCTTGACTCCAACTTTAGCACTTTTTACTCCCTATGCCACTGAGCTGTCTCTATAAACTTATATCCTGTATTTCTCAGGCTCTTACAGCTTGGATTTCCCTTTCATTCTCTTTACCTCTCCAAAGCCAGGCAATGAAATCCATTGATAACTTTTTTCTACAACCTCCACTTAGGCCTTAACAGCTAAAGTTCTGGACATCTAACACCAAGAGCCTTCCAATGACCAGTTACCACTTTCTAACCTATATAAGGTCAACAAAAATCCATCTTCGTTAAGTGGTCAGTACCTCCTAATCAAATCTTTAAGGCCTGACGCCAATGGACCCAGGCGGCATAGCTAACCATTTTCATTTACTTCATTTCAACCCTACGCTCTTGGCACAAGCAAAATAAATTGCTATTGATAACATAATGTATGCTTTTCTCTCTTTTCTTGCCATCTCATGGTTTTTGTTGTTCAGTCATTTCAATCATGTCTGACTCTCTGTGACCCCATTTGGGGTTTTCTTAGCACAGATACTAGAATAGTTCTTCTCCAGCCTATTTTATGATTAGGAGCAAAGGCAAATAGGGTGAATTGACTTGCCCAGGGTCACACAGCTAGTAAGTGTCTGAGGCGAGATTTGAACTCAGGAAGACCAGTCTTCCTGACTCCAGGCCTGGTTCTTTAGTGGTTGAGTCACTTAGCTGCCCCATCTCTTACGGTATCTTCTCTATTAATTTCTTTAAAACCTAGGTCACTGCTTTCCTTTAAGATTCTTCTGTGAATCAATAAGCAGATGAGTTCTATCTGGGCAACCTAATTCACGATTTATAATAATCTAGCTTTTACAATAAATCTCTATAATTACAATTCTGTTTATTCCCATCTGTTATGTCTGTACATATTTGAGTTCTATTTATTAAATTGCAACTCTAGTGAGAAACGGTAGAAAGCATGATCAATTTCAAATTGGAGACTGTTTCAAATCCCAGTTCTTCCACTTAATACCTGTGCACCCCAAGGCAAGTCACTGAGCCACTCTGGGACTCAGCTTCCTTATCTATAAAATGACCTGGTTGGACTGGAGGACCTCTAAGTTCCCTCATATGTTCCAAGGGTGAGTGTGCTGGAACCAGCTTGACCCAGCTTGCAAGGGCAGAATGTTACCTTTTCAGTGTGAGCATTTATAAGTTGGAAATCAGAAAACACTACCAATCAGGGCTTGATATATTATTCTGTTGGCTGTCTAAAGAAAGTTATGGAGAAAATGTCAAGAATGCAGTTAAACTTAAAAATAAGTCTATTTTTTTTCTTTTGGCTCTAAATCCATTATCTTTCTTGGGACTAAAACTGTTGGAATTTCTTCATATCTATACAACATGAACACTCAGTATCTTAGCTAAGTTTATTTTCCCATCTTGTTTGAATCATCACAAATGAATAGCAAAATCCTTGAATTTAATTCACCTTTCCTTGAATTATACATTATAGCAGTATAGATGTCCTGATTTTTTAAAGTCCCTTATATGTAGCATTATTTTTTTAAAGGTACCATTTGATTGTCACATGGTATAGTGAAAAGAACACTGTATTTAGAATCAAGAGATCTGGTTTTGAATCTTGGTTCTGACACTTGTTCTGACCCTGAGCAAATCAGTTAATCTCCAAAAGCCTCAATTTTCTCCATCTGTAAAATGGGGATAAATAATACTTCTATTATCCACCTCCCAGTACTGTTAAGAGGAGCACTATAACAGCATACCTTACTTACTGTTATTGTCACAGGCCTTCAAAACCACAGATCTGAACAAACTTCTAGAGGTCAGCTAGTCTCACTACCCATCTCAACTCCACCTTAACCGAGACAAATGGCTGTCTATCATTAAACAGCCCTAGGGCTGAGAATTGTACATGTGTGTTTCTCTATTAAGTGTACTTTTTACCCTAGGATCCAAATCTCTCCACAATGCAGCCCCAACTTCCTTTTCCAAACACATCTCCTAATACTTCCCAGTATGGCATCCTCACAGTCAGTTCAGTGCCTCTGACTCTGCCCAATACCTTTCCTGCCTTTTCTCACACTGTTAACTTTTCCTGGAATGAGCTCTGCATCTTCATTCAATCTCACCAGTTCTCCAGCATCCAGCATCCAGCCCCTCCATGAAAGCTTCGCCGTCCTCTCCAGCCCACAATGATCTCTCCTCCTCCTGATTTCTCCACGTCAATCACCGGACACCTATTATATATCACCTTCCATCATTAACTTTTTATGTATCTGCATGTCCTATGCTCCTAAAATTCCACACTGTGTGCCAGTTCTTTCTGGAGAAAGCTATCGTTGAATCTCAGGACTACTTTGGGGTATTAATATTCATTTCAGGCTGTTCCCGCCTCTTAAGTTTGTACCAGTTCTTTCTGGAATAATCAAAAACCATAGTTGAAAGTCAGGACCACTGGAGAGTAAAAGTTCTTTTCAGGCAGTACCCCCATTTTAAGATTCTTCTATTCCCCCACAATGCCTAGCACTGTGTTTTATCATAGTAAATGGCCAATTATTTGTTGACTGATCTGAAAACAGGAAGCTCTTCTTTGTGGCTAACATGAGTACCTTTAAACTCCAATTTAAACTCCTATCTTCTAGTTATGGAGGAAAAAAAAACCAGTCCAAAGGCTTCCTTATAACAAGTGAAGAAAACAATGTATTGAGTTGTATGTGGACATCCAGGGTACCATGAGGATGTTAAAGCCTTGGGAGACATTTCTCACTGCCCGGCCAGTTGCCCATAGCTCACTTTCTGTTCTCCTTTGTCCACAGCCCTGGGCTTTAATCTCTCTTGCTCCACTGCCACTGACCACCTGAGTAGGCCTCTCTTTTTTTTATTTTTCTAAAGCAAGTCATGCACCTTTTTAGGATCTCCAAGTAGAAGGCTTCTGACTTTCATGGGGTCTGTCCCTCTTTAAGAACTTGCTGCCCACCTGAGCATCATTCCTAAGTCTCAGAACATTGATCCCGAATTCAGGGTTTGATCTGGCTCTTCCCCTTTCAGTTACACAGATCTAACAACTTTCCCAGATTTACTCTGATAACTCATTTCTCAAGAAACTGCTAAGGAATTCCCCACCACTACCCCCAACTTCCATCACTATAAATTTACAAGAGAAAATACTTTAAGTATATGGTAATAATAGGCAGCTTAGTGGTGCAGTGGATAGAGGGCTGGCCTTGGAGTTAGGAAGACCTGAGTTCAAATCTTGCCTTAGACATTTATTAGCTATGTGACCCTAAGCAAGCCACTTGACCTCTCTGCCTCAGTTGCTTCAACTGTAAAATGGAGATCATAATAACATATACCTCCCAGGGTTGTGAGGTCATACTTGTAACGTCCACTATAAATACAATTCCCAGCAGGGCCTTCTCTCTCACCAGCTATTCTTTCTCTTTCAGTTCTTCAGTCAATAGTAGCAGCTCCTTCATACCTTTCCCCTTGCTCTCATTTTCTGGCCATTTAAAAATGTATGTTTATATTTGTATCTACATATATATACATATATGTTTATATGTGTGAGTATATATGTGTATTTGTGTATGTGTATGTATATATGTATATGTGTATATATGTATATACATACATATTTACCTCGCCTTCCACATGAGGCCATTACTCATCAACCCCAACTTGCTAGACCCTACCCCCTAACGTTGGGGGCAGCTAGGTGGTGCAGTAGATAGAGTGCCAGCCTGCAGTCAGGAAGATTTATCTTCATGAGTTCAAATGCAGCCTCAGACACTCACTAACTGTATGACCCTGGGCAAGTCACTTACCCTGTTTGCCTCAGTTTCTTCATCTGTAAAATGAGCCAGAAAAGGAAATGGCAAATCACTCCAGCATCTTTGCCAAGAAAACCTCAACAGGGTCACAAAGAGTCAGACATGACTGAACAAACAACATTCATCCCCTGAAATTACCTTGTACTTATATACTTCATATGTGCAGACATGTTACTCCAATAGAATGTAAACTTCTTAAAAGCAGGCACTGATCCCCTTTTGTGTCCGTAACCCCCATACCTAGCATAGTAAGTGACCCATAGCAGGTCTGCTGCTTGATTGATTTCCACAAGCCTTTTACAATGTAACAAACAAAACTGGACCCAGTCCTCCTAAGACAGAGTTGACCGATACCAAACATAGGCAAATAGTGCATTCCTAAATCTTACCTATCCCAACGTTGTTCAGGGGCTCAGAATTACATTAGCTTTTTAAATAGAAGCATTGAACTGTCCACTCATATCTTATTGAGTCATTGCAGTTGTGTCTGATCCTTCATGACCGTGTTTGGAGTTTTCTTGGCAAAGACCCTGGAGGGGTTTGCTATTTCCCTCTATAGTTCATTTTCCACATGAGGAGACATAGGCAAACAGGGTAAAGTGAACTGCCCAGGATCACACAGCTAGGAAGTGTCTGAAACTGGATTTGAACTCAGGTCTTTCTGACTCCAGGCCTGGCACTCTATCCACTGTGCCACCTAGCTACCTGCAATACCTGCCCACTCATATACAACTTGCTTAAATGTAATTTCAAATCTGGAAAGGAGATGATCTTGCCTGAATTCCATATAAATGGGAAAAAAATTATGGGACTAGGAAGATTGTGAAGCCTTCCTTCCTGGAAATGTTCAGAAAGAGAAAAAATAGCCAGTTGTCAGGGGTGATTCAGGTGTGACTTCAGCCCAATAACTCTAGGTATTTTATTTCCTCTTCTATTTCAGCAAAAGGTTTCTCTCCCTTTTTGAGAACATTGTATTTTATTTCTCTGGAAGTCTTCAGACTTCTATTTTCCAAGTACTTCAGAGTAGCTGTAAATGCTTAAACTAATCATGAAGTAATGGATTTCAAAGTAAAAAGATGAAATAAAGCTTCTCCCAAAGAATTGAATTAGCTCAGGGTTGTGGTTGTTGTGCTTGTCCTTTGTTCTCAAAGAGGACCATGACATCAGGGAGATGATGAAATAGATTGCATTTGACTTTGATTTGGGTGAGGGAGGGCTGTCCAGGTCACCAGCCTCACTTTCTCCTCCAGAGCCCTCTGGGTCCAGTGACCAGATAGTCATCAGGATGACTGGAGATGGCCCAGGATGCAATGGGAGACCCTGGCCCTTTCAGGCTAAGGTCTTTTCAGGTTTTTCACTTTGAGCGAGATAATGCCCATTCAGTGAATGGCATTAAGAAGTTAATCAAGGGATTCTTTAAGACGTTAATCAAGGGATGGCCCCTTTAGTCAAAACTCAAAAAAAAATCAAACTGGGAGGGGAAGACCTTTGAGGTTCCTGGCCAAAAGAGAAAAAGTTATTATTTGGTATTTACATTCACTCTGTGCTGGGAGGACTGGGACCTATTGTCCTATCTATGAGATCCAGAGTGAATTGGATGTAAGGCGTGGTTTTTGAGAAAGAAATCTAGCCAGTAAACCCAAAGTTAAGGAGGCAGCTTTCAGCCACCAAAATGGAGCAAGGAGAGGAGACAGAGGTTTAGCAACGCAGGTAAAATACATTTGGGTTAAATGTCTTCTTAGAGGGTCACAGATCCAACCCTAGAAGAGACATCTAGTGTCATCAAATCAAACTTTCCCATTTTATAGATGTGGACCCTAAGCCAGAGAAGTTAGGTGGCTTCCTGGTCCAGGGTCACACAGGGAAGTGTGAACTCGGGTCCTGTGACTCCAGGGCCAAAGCTTTGCTCAATATACCATGGAAAAAAATAATTCCTTAAATAATGGGTGGGGGGGATGAAAGATGCAATCGCTATCTTTAAGTATTCTAAGCAATGCCATGTGGCAGAGAGCTTAGACTTGTTCTTTTTGTCCCCAGACTAAAGAATTAGGAGAAATGGGTGAAAGCTTCAGAGAGACAGATTAGGGCTTGAGTTTACTATAAAGAAAGAACTTCCTAATAATTACAAAAATGAAAAAAAATATAGCTGTCTCATGAGGTAATGAGTTCCCCATCACTTGTAGTATTCAAGTGAACACTCTCTCCAGTAGAGCTGGGGGATATCAATCAATTGATAAGCATTTATTAAACACCTACTAGGTTCCTGGAACAAGGAATAAAATTATAGAAGTAAAACAGTCCCTGCGCTCAAGGGAGGATATTAAGGTATTGCAGGGGAGACTTTTATTTGAGTATGAGTTGGCTTAGATGACTTTTGGGGTCTCTTCTAACATTGAGATCCTGTGATTTATTTTAGGTATGGACAATTTTTTTGAGATAAGTTTAAGGTGCAAGTGGGTATTATGGTCCTGTGCTGATTTCAATGACTGCTCTGAAGACTAATCCCCTCAAAAGGACTTCTCCAGCCTAAGGTTACATGTAAATATTTTAAAAGCAATTATAGTTTTAAAGGTGTTTCCAGTTTGAAAGAATGTTTTACATCTTCTAAAAATTATCATTTCATTTTCCTCCAATTGACACAGACAATCTCTTAGGTTTGTCTTAGAAGCCAGAAGTTGAAAAATATTCTTTGACTACAGAGTCGGTTCCCACAGTAGGGAGGGAAGATGATCAGAGACCTGCCCGGGGACCTCCTGTGGAGATTCATACAAAGAGAGAACGGATCCTTCTTCACGGTCAAATGCAGAGCTGCTACCCAGGAACACCACAGTCCTAATGAGGCACTCTGGATGTAAAGTCAAGGTTCGTGGATGTAACTACTATAGGGGTGCTGACAGCTGTCATGGTCCGGATGGCACAGATGGCCAAAAGGATTATTCTTACCCTGGTGCCTGAGGGTTTTTCTCTCCACTAGAACAGAACCATCTCGCTGTTCTTCCCACCTTTTCCCAAGCCCTTGTCAAAAACAATTCATGTGTGCTGTTAAAAAACAACAAAAAAAACCCAAAAGCTAACATTTATAAAACACTTTAAAGTTCACAATCACTTTACAGATGCAATTTTGTTTGAACTTTCCAACACCCTCACTGAGTTGGTACTTCAGGAGGTATCACCCTGTTTTACAGATGAGGAAACTGAGTCCCAGAGAGGTTAAATGACTTACTCATGGTCACATGCTAAGTGCCAAGATGTAGAATTTGAACCCAGGTACTTCCCAACGCCAGCTCCAGAGCTTTTTTTCCAGTAAAGCACCAACTTTGGAGGTAGAGGACCTTGGGTTTGAATCCTGCCTCTGATATTATCTGTATGACTTTGGCCAAGTCACTTAGTGTCTCTGAAATTCAGTTTCTTCACCTATTAAATGAAGGGCTTTGTCTAGATGGCTTCTAAAGGTCCCTTTCTGGTTCTTAATGGAAGATTCTATGATCCTGTTTTATATCATTCATGGATATGTCATGTCCTCTAAAGCTTCAAGAAGTGTTTATCTGATTTTTAATAGTAATTAAGACAGTTACAATGATGCTAACATTTACAGGGCACTCCGTTCACTGTTACAGAATATCTACATCCATCTACGTGTCTACACAATGTGCATTATTTAAAGAAAAAGAAAAGCTGAAATACAAATGAAGAACCCTGACCTGTGATATCACTGGTATAGGGGACTTCCAATAAGGCCATTCCTTCCACCAATCTCTGCAATTTATAATCTTAGAGCTGTTTCTGGTTGTCACAGAGAGGCCCAGTTCATGTCAGTGGTGGAACTTGAACCCAGGTCTCCCCAAGTACAAGAATGCCCTGCTTCCTCTCTCAGGTCCATGCTATCATGTCACACAAACCACCCAATGTGCTGAAAGTATTATGTATTATGGAATGTATTATGACTTCCTTCCTAAACAATGCAGGCAATGTACAGTTCTGCACCCAAAGGGAATCATTCATATTTCTTCACTCCGGGTTCCCTTGACCATAAATCCACTGAACCAATTTAGCATCACGCTTATATGTGTGATTAACATTCTCATTGTAACTCATGTAGTGATGGGATGTCATTGTTGGCAATTCATCCGGGACTTGTCAGCTGTGGAACAGATGCAGGGCTCTCCTAGCTGAGGAATAATAACGCAGCAAGGAGCAGGATGTTCTGAGACAGTCAGTAAAATACGCCATAGAAGAGAGAAGGCAGAGAAATTAGAGGCCCACATTAATGGAGCACAGTTACTTGGATGAGGGCTCATCATATACCATTAACACGTAGTCTCAATCCTAACTGTGCCTTCAAACATACAAGAAAGAAAGGGTGACTATCTTTTCGAAAACAGAGGTGAGAGGTGAGAAAGTCCTCTCCTTGAAGAGGGAATCCAGAAGCCTTTTTCCAGGGGAGAATCATTTCCCTAGATTAGGGGATGGAAACTTATGACATGCACATCAAAAATGGGAAGGAATCAGCGAACCAAATTTGTCTCTAAAGAGGAGATGAGATGATGCAACTCCTTCTCTTCTTTGCAGAGGTGGCAGATTATGGTGCAATACTGCACGGATGGTCCGACTCAGGCAACGTGTGGATTAGTTTTGCTAAAATGCTTTTCTATTCTTTTTTTTCTTAGTTGCAAATGATGGCCCTCTGAGTGTCCAAAAAGAGTCAGTCAATTCATAGACTTTCCTCCTTGGTTACCACTCTCCCTCCCTCCCTTCACCACAAAAGTTGCCCTTCAGACCACCCCACCCCTTAACTTTTCATAATCAAAGAACAAGGGTTGAAAACAGGCACTCCACTTCCAAAAGGTTACCTTCAATTCTGTAAGTTCTGAGACTGTATTGTAACCATATTTAGAAAATATCTGGCTGCGAAATGATGGCCCTAAACTTTGGGGAGAGTTTGGTTTTATATCTAATGCTCTTGAAAAATGATCCTATTTTCAACCACAGAGGAGGAAATATTCTCTCCAATTTGTTTAAATCTCTGGAAGACATCTATTTGGAGATTAATGACTATCTGTCCTTCCCCACGTGGGAACAAAAACTGAGTTGACATTTTAATGTCAAAATACATACTATAACTTCTAATTTTATTAAAAATATTCTGAGTTTTTTGTGTTATAGAATCAAAAGATGTAGAGTTAGAAGGGAACTCGGAGACTATCAAAGTCCAACTCTTTCATTTTTCAAATAAGGAATCAGAGTTCTAATGCATCTAAATAACTTGTTCAAGGTCATTGATGTCATAAATGGGAAATCTGGGAATGTTCTGAACCTAGGCACTCTGACTCCAGATTCAGCACTCTTTTTCATGGAACCATGTTATCACATAACAAAGTGAAAATATGTTTTTCAGAAGATGGTACTATACATTTTGCATGGCTATAGTAACACATTCTTGTTAAAAGAAAAGGAAACAAGAAAAAACGCATTATGGAAAGTGAAATTACTTGCTCAAAAATGAAAGTTTTTAAACAATTTTACCCAAACTATTTCAAGTGTCTGCTATGATCTAGACTCTTTCATCATGGTCACATCATGTGTCAGTAGACCATTAAATGCAAATACACATTTTTCAGAAAAAAAAGAATCTTTAAAAATATTGGGCAAACTGTGATCAAGGTAATGACCCAGGACAATTCCAAAGAACTCATGATGAAAATGCTCTCCACTTCCAGAAAGAGAATTGATGAACTCTGAGTGCAGATTGAAGCATACTTTTTTTGCTTTATTTGTGTGTGTGTGTGTGTGTGTGTTTTCTTTTGCAGCACAGCTAATATGGAATTATGTTTTGCATGACTTCACATATATGATTGATATAATAATGCTTGACTTCTCAAGGAGTGGGAGAGGGGCAGGAAGGAGGGAGAATTTGGAACTCAAAATTTTAAAAAAATGAATGTTAAATTTTTTTACATGTAATTGGGAAATATTTAATGAATTTTTTTTTCAATTTTGTCAGGCACTTTTATTAACAGACCATTAGAAAAATAATCATGGTAGAGACCTTTAGTTCATTCTTCTAATAAGCCTGTTGATCTGGTCTTCCCTGTTACCAGCATCTCCACCTTCCACAAAATGTGTAGTCTTTTTCTTCATTCCTCCTCGTGGAGAAGATAATTTGAAGGGCCACAGGAAGT
>CM053622.1:736623707-736739523 GCA_028646595.1 Phalanger gymnotis | reverse complement strand
GGTTCCACAATCCTCAGCATGTTAATAGAAGCCTTGTTAAGTTTAACAAAAGTGCCATTGAAGATTTGGCGAAGACGAAGAAGTTGCAATACTTTTCGGACCTTTGGGCTAACACCATTGATACCTCTGATTCTGATCACAAAAGCTAACTTGGGTTCAGCAGGTACATAGTAGTTGCCAGCTTTGCGTGCCATTCTAGACAGCCGGATTTCACTCCTGTACATCTGTCTGTACTCCTTATGGTAGGCTTTAGCTTTTTCATAGATAACTTTTCTCCGTATTTTACGGAGCTTTTTAATAGCCATCTTCTTCTTCGAGCGTTTGGCCTTCAGTATTGCGAAAGCCTTTCGCTTTTTCAGAAGGGATTCTGAAACGGATGGTAGCTTCTTCTTTTCTTCTACGCCCGCCATGATTCCGGCTGGAAAAACTAATGAATTTTTTTTTAAAAGAATTGAGCAACTGGCTCTGTTTTCTATTAACAAAGTGCCACTAAACAGCTTCAGACACCAAACCATCTGAAAACTCACCCTTAAAAGGCTGGGAGTGCTAATCCCTTTTGGAAGCCACTGACAAGGGAATATTGTGCTCCGTGGCAGAGGCGCCATGCTTGGGTGGGACTCCAACGCCAGGCTGCCGCAGCATCACCTGCTATTCTAAGAGTACCCACGCCCAACTGACAGCAGCTGTTTCTTTGGAACATGCAGAATGTGATATGCTTTAGAGTGAAGCCCCAGAGAGAACGAATTTAATGGACCATGTGAAACAAAGAGACATTTTTTGAAAGTAGCTCATGCAGAAATTTTAAACTTGCTTTCCTCCAGAAGGCAGCAAGATACAGTGGAAAGGGCCCTCACCGGCTTTGGAGTTAGACGACCTGGGTTCAAATGCCACCTCTGGCTTTTACTCCCTTTGTGACTCTAGTAACAATCTGCTAGCTGCTACTGTGGCTGTGTAAGACCAACAACAACCAGCATACAGAAGGGCTGCTAACACAGGTTCTTTGATCTGCTTTACTAAGAGAAGGAACTTTAAGGGGTTAACAATCTCACTTTAATCACACATACAAATATAACTCACATAGTTCAGGAGGAAAAGCCAGCACCCTGAATTTCAGAACAAATACAAATAGAAATTACAAACATCGACAGACAGACCTGGTCTGATTCAAATCATAATTCATAGCTGCAGGGAAAGCATCAACATCTGGGTTTACAAGCCAGGAGTGGGGCTCTTAAAGGCTGCTCAGAGTCTCTTCAAGTCACATACCAGTCTTCCAGTGAGTGAGAGCCCCCAAACAAACATATGGGTTTCTTCAAAGCTGGGGGGGGGAGCTCTTTACAACAGCTGCCCAGAGTCTCCACATCAACACTCCTCCAGTGAGTGAGAGCTCCAGACAGAACCTCTTCAGGGCCCGAAGAATTCATGCCTAATCAGCAAAAAGGTGTGAGCCTGGGGCTTAGCACCTAGTTAGCAAAAGGGTGTGGGCCTGGGGCTTCGCACCTAATAAGGCTTAACCAAAGGCAGCTAGGTGGCAAAGTGAGTAGAGCACTGGCCCTGGAGTCAGGATGACCTGAGTTCAAATCCGGCCTCAGACCTTTGACACATGTACCAGCTGTGTGACCTTGGGCAAGTCACTTAACCCCAATTGCTCTGCCCCTCCCAAAAATAACAAAAAAAGAAAAAAAAACAGTAAAAAAAAGTCCTGCCTTAATATTACAGTGACCCTGTCAAATCAATTAGTTTTTTGGGTCTCAGTTTCCTCATCTGTAAAAGGAAAAGGTTGGCCTGGATGGCCTCTGAGGTGCCTCCCACCTTTATCAGCCTATGAATGTTCCTTAAAAGTCTGATATGAAGTCATACCGAAGACCACTGGACTGGGTCCTTTGTATCTTTGCAGAAAATCGCTCTACCTTCCCAACCTGAAGCAGCTACAAGATCACCAACTCTTTGGCAGGAACATCAAACCAAGCTCTGGGAAAGTCTTTTCTGGGATTGCTTTTCCAAATACTCTGGGCATCATGCATGGGGAAATAAAACCCAGATTGGGCAAAATTAACCACAGTGAAAAGTAACACTATATAGCTAACATTTATATATGGTGCACTACATTTTTAAAAACACTCTACGCAAATTAATCTATGTATACAGTCAGAGCTAATAGAGCTTAGAGATTATCTGGTTAAAATTCCTCATTGTACAGATGAGGAAACTGAGACTGAGAGGAGTGATAATGACTTGCCCGAGGTCACACAGCCAGCTAATGGTAGAGCCTAGACTGTGTGGAACCCATGTCTCCATGCTCAGCTCATCCCAGTACACCATATTGCTACTCAAGAAATACCATGGAATGGGGCAGCTAGGAGGCACAATGAATAGAGCCTCGGCCCTGGAGTCAGGAGGACCTGAATTCAAACCCTGCCTCAGACACTTGATACTTGTAGCTGTGTGACCTTGGGCAAGTCACCTAACCCCCATTGCCTTGCCTTCCCTCCTCCAAAAAAAAAAAGAACTATCATGGATTTAGCAAATACAAAGTTGTTGTTGTAGAGTACTAAAATAAAGTTAACTTAGCCTTTTCACCCAAGTGGTACAAAGTACCTTTGTTCTAGTATAATAGTAAGGGCAGGAAGAGCAGGGAAGGGTACACCGACAAAGTCTCAGGGCCTCTTAAAGAAGGTGGTGGGAGGCTGTTGTCCTCTATCCAAGTGCTGGTGATCATTCTCTGATTGAGAGACTTCCTTCTTTCCCCTACCTCAGCCCCATAGTTCAATGGTTCTGCTGCTGCCTGTCAGACTACTAGAAATCTAGATAAAGACCCAGACAGCGCTCAGACACATCAAGACAGCTGGGGCCCTCAACAGGTTTTGGAGTTACTTGGGTATGTTTCTCCTTTTGTACCACTGCTCAGTCATTCAGGTGGTATCAAAGTCTCTATGACCCTGTTTGGGGTTTTCTTGGCAGAGACACTGGAGTGGTTTGCGATTTCCTTCTCCAGCTCATTTTACAGATGAGTAAACTGAGGCAATCAGGAGTAAGTGACTTGCCCAGGGTCACACAGCTAATAAGTATCTGAGGCTGGATTTGAACGCAGGAAGATGACTTTTCCTGATTTCAGGCCTGGCTCTCCATGTGCTATCGCGCCACTTAGCTGCTCCTTTGTACCACCGCCGAACATTAAAAATTAAAGCTAGTATTATGTAACACCTACTATGTGCCAGGCACTGTGCTTTACAAATATAGTCTCCTTTGCTCTTCACAACAACCCTGGGATACAAGTGCTGTTATTACCCCATTTTATAGTTGAGGGAACTGAGGCAAACAGAAGTTAAGTGCCTTGTCCAAGGTCATATAGCTAGTAAGTGTCTAAGGCTGGACCTGAACTCAGGTCTTTCTGATTCCAAGCCCGCCATTATTTCCACTGTGCCATCTAGCCGCATGCTTCATTCGCTATTCTATTACCTCAATCTTGGGGACGACTGTGTGCCCATCTATTTTCTCTAGTGACATCTTTTGAGTCTGTGTTGCTGTTAGTTGATCCACCTGAGCCCCTGGGCCCAGAGCTAACCAATGAATTTACACAGCAAGGTCAGTGGAAACTTTGTCCTTCCTTGATGGTTCTGAGTTAAAGGTGCCAGTAGGCTCTAGTCACATGACCCCTATTCCCAGGCTAGCCCATTCCATGTGACTTTCACACTAGTGTTCCTTTTCATCCCATTTCAAGGCCAGAATGTTTCCCAAGAAATTATTTCATCCAGTTCTCCATAGTAAGGTCTGAACCACAATTCAATCATACCAGAAATGACAGCTTTAAAGTTTTCCCAGTGAAGATTTCAGAACCCTTGGGAGGAACTCACCTCAATTATTTATTGAGAATTTTATTTATTTGTTGAGAATATTTAGAACTTCCATTTTGTATTAGATAATTTTTTTCTGTATGAATCTAAATCTATGGCATCAATTTAAGCCCATTCCCTCATCTAGCCTCCATGCTGATAAACAACTGGTCCCTATTTCTGTGAAAGGGGCTTGCACACCCACACCCACACACACACACACACACACACACACATGAACATCATTATTAAATCACTCTCCCACATTCAAAGACATAAAATAAATTCTTAGCTGGCTACAAATTCCCACTCCCTGCTCTGACACATGGCATCTTTTGTTCCATATCACATGTATTCATTCAACAGATTTATTGAGCACTTATTACATACAAGAGAGACAGTGTGCCATAGTAGTTAGCGTGCTGAGCTCAGAGCTAGGAAGACACGAGCTCAAGTCTCGATTTAGATGAATACTGGCTGTGCGACCCTTGGGAAATCACCCAAGCTCCTAGTGCCTAAGGCAAAAGTCTACATTGCAAAGATACTGCCAACCTGCATTGATTAAAGGGAGTTTCCTCACTGGAAGGTCCTCATGCCAATGAAATCACAGGTCCAATTTCTACCCCTATTACATGCAAGACATTGAGCTAGGTGCGGTGAAGAATGCAAAAATGTACATGATCCCTGCCTTCTGTGAGCTTATAATCTGTAAATGCCAGCTAGGTGGGCACGTCGGATAGAGTTGGACTTGGAAGTCAAAGAGACTTGAATTCAAATCCTACCTCAAATATTTACTAGCTGTGTGATCCTGAACAAATCACTTAATCTCTGTCTGCCTCAGTTTCCTGAACTATAAAAGGGATGTGTGTATATAATAATAGTACCAAACTCCCAGTATTATTGTGAACACAAATGAGATAACACGTTATACCTTTCCCTTGAAAATCTTAAAATGTTATATAAATGCTAGGTAGCTACTTAATAGTAACAGAAAAATCTTCTAAATTAATGACCAAGAGGTTTTTCTATGGGACCTGGTATGTTTCTTCATGACTACTTCTCTGTTTCTGCTGCTACGACAGCTTTTGTATCTCTGGGTCATGGATACCATAAAGAAGGAAGGGAAGGAGAGCCTACTACAGGGCAGGTTCTGGGCTAAATGCTTTACAAATATCTCATTTGATCTTCACAGCAACCCTGGGAGGTAGGTGCTATTATTATCCCCATTTTACAGATGAGGAAACTGAGGCAAACAGAGGTTAAGTGACTTGCCCAGGGTCACAGAGCTAGTATGTATCTGAGGCTGGATTTGAACTCAAGTCTCCCCGATTCCAGGCAGAATACTCTACTGTGTCACCTAGTTGCCTCTAAAGACATATATAGGAAGTAGAAGAGGTAGACAGAGAACTGGAACCCAGGGGCCTACCATCTCATCAGAAACCAGATTTAGTTATATCTACATTTTTGGTTGGTGCTGAATAGTTCTAACAAAAATATCTCTGCTATCCTGTCCTAAGCCACATGAAGTTTAGAGAATTTACAAACATATTTTGATATCAAATTTTTCTTTCCTCTGAAGAAGAAATGCAATCTTACTTCAAATACAAGTATCTACCTAAGGGGAAGCAGTCCTCCTGAAACATGAGAGAAGGGGAGTAGGGTTAAGTTGATTAGACTGAGAATGAAATACAATCTGTATTTGAAGTAAGCAATTACACGATATTCAGTTAAGCCGGTCTTCCACCCTCATTTCCCACAAACTGAACAAAAGGCTTTGGCAGAAACTTTAGTAGAAAAAACAGCTTAGGAGAGGGGATGCTTTTAGTTGTAAACTTCTGGAAAATAGGGATAAAGACAGGTTTTCTATTACTGTTCTCCCACCAGATATTGCGGCCCATGCCTATAATCCCTGTTACCAGGGAGGCTGAGGCTGGTAAATAGCTCAGGAGTTATGGGGCTCAAGCTGATCTGGTGCATGCACCAAATTTGTCATGAGTATGGTGAGCCCCCAGGAAGGGAAGTGGGGGACCAGGTAGCCTAAAGAGGGCCGAACTGGCCCAGATTAAAAACTTGAGCTGGTTAAGCCTTCCATGCCCATCAGCAGTGGGACTGGCCCCTGGGGTACCTTGTATTTCCAGGGTGGGTGAGCAGAGAGACAGTTTTTAAAAGCAAATGATCAAATAAATTCTCCCTTCACTACATTCATCCCTACCCATGAATACCTTAATGCCAAACATACAATGTGCTATCCACTTTTGAAGATTCCTTTAAAGAGCCTAGAGGCTTATATGCTGTGATAAAGCAAAGGATTCTTTTCTACCACAATCCACCTATGTTACGCTGTCAAACTAAGTGTTAAGCACAAGTCATGACTCCTACATGGCTATTTTAAAAGGGTCAGTTACTCCTTTCTGTCCACATTGATTTTCTCTCCTCCACGCAAAGTTTCCTTTGATGTCATGGATTACTGAGCCCAGAGGATGGCTTCATTTCTCTCATGTTCTTCACACTTTGATGCCAAAGCCTCAAAAGTCTCCACTCAGATAAATTTGAGGGACTAGGTTTGTGTGTGGTTCCTCTTTGAAATACATCTCTCAGAGGTCATTCTGAACCAAAAACAGGTCAAGCTTTCGTACTCCGCCTCTTCACTGGTTAGTGTGGGGATCAAAGAGGGGGAAAAAAGGATTCTCAATTTCTGGATTGTTTTATTTGCAAAAGTCATCCTGGTAAGCATTTGTTTCTTTCTGGTCTTTCAACATTATAAAATGCTAGCATTCATGAATTTTGATTCAATGCCACTGTCATGCCAAATGGTGCACAAAGAGTGTGGGCAGTCTGAGACCAGGTATGCCAACATAGTCAGCTCATGTACCCTCTGGGCATAGAACATATTTTGTACAGAGGAGTCTGGATTATTTGCAAAAACATAAGAAAAATTTCTTCATATTACAAAAATGAGTATTGAAGCAATATGGCAAAGTTGATAGGGATCTGACCTCAAAATCAGGAAGATCTGGGTTCAAATTCTGCCAATGATACATACTGACTATATGACCCTGGACAGGTCACTTACCCTCTCACTGCCCCAGACAAAGCTCTAAAATTACAAATTGCAGAGCGGGTGCATTGGCAGAGGGATGTTCTTCATTTAGATTTCCTTATACCAACAAAATCTCAGATCTAATCTCTATCCCTGTTAAAAATGATTAGAGATGAAAGATTAGATGTGTAGTGTTTTGTTGTTGTTGAATATGAAGGAATAGATGATTGAATGGAAAAGCATGGATTAAGCACTTACTATGTGACTGTCATATTATGATGGCACCATGTATTTAGCACAATTCTTGAACATTATTCAGCCAGCATTGATAATCAGGCTGAATAATTCCCATCTCTAGGTGGCCCTGTTTTTGGCTTGAATTATGTAGCCTGACTGCCTATTCTAAGCAATTAACCACATCATTGCCAAATTGTAATTTCTGTTCATTCTGTGGGAACATAGTCTATGTTTAAAGCCAAATGCAACAGAAATGATACAGCTTTACCTAAATAGGGTCATGTCAACGTTTTGTGACATCAGCAATAACATTGGCTTCCTCTTTCTCCATAGCTATCATATGGGAACTCCAAAGCTGACCACAGAGACAACTATGGAATGGTGGTAAGAGACCCCTTTGAGTCTCAGTTTCCCCATCCATACAACAAAGGAGTTATACTAGTTGACCCTTAAATACCCTACTTTCCAGGGAGGTTCCTAACTTTTGGAATTAATTCACTTTCGGTTCAAAAATGTCTTGAATCTGGAAAGCTCACATATGAAAGTAGCATCCAGACAGATGTGGGATGAATTGAGGCTGTGGATTTTGAATTTCAGGGCACAATTAATTATCACTAAAGGGCTAAAAGGACCTACGAAACCAACTGGTGGCATGGGGGTCAGGGGAGAAGGACTCTGGGATTGTCTGTGAGCCTAGCTACTATAGAGGAGCATGTAGTCAATTGAGTAGATTTCATTAAACTTCATTTCTCTCCTCTTTCCAAGGCTAACTGACAAAATCAGGTCCATAAATTTCTCAGAAATAATTTACTCGTTAGATAAGTTTATAAAAGAAGTATTTTTTCCCTAATGTATTGCTCAATCTAACAACCACATATAATGCCCTCTGAACAACTGGGGACGAGAGGGCATGGAACAATGAATACACTCTCTCTAATGGACAATGATGTATTTTGCAATCAACAAACAGTAGGTGGGTGCTCTCTGTAGTTTCTGCTTGGGGGCCCAGAATTGAAATTTCTGACAACTCACTGAATTCAAGAGATTGCTCCAAGGAATATTTAAACCATAAATTGGCTACATTGCAAACCATGCAGCATCTGCTCTATCAGAAGCTGACAGCCACTGCAACTCGAACCCACTGGCATGCCTTTCTGTAAGTGCAGGGGTGGATGCTGAAACACAGGGGTAAAAGGGAAGCTACCCCAAGAAAGCTGATTGCACCAAGCTGAGGCACAGCAGGAAAATGAAATGATCTAGGGGAGAGATTCCTCCAGGCTTCTTACTTTCTTGGAGATAGAGTAGGAACAACCTGCCTTGTACTTTTTGGTAAAGAAAAGTGGGCGGATAAAGAATGAGTGAGTGGGCATTTTTTTCTCCTTATTTCTTATAGGATCTAAAGATGGCAGCATGAGTCAGCTGACTCAATTCCCCTCACCCACAGACAGACCCCCAACACAGGTACCTGAAGAAGGATCTTGTTCCCATCATGATCTTCCGTCTGCCATCTTCCTTCACTTATTGGGCTACAGGGATTGGGCAAAAGAGGGACAAGCTGCCCGATGTCCTTCACTCGGAACTCTAGCACAGAGGAGTCTGTGGGCACTGGTGTTTGGCCACTGGGTAGTCTTTTCAGAGAGAACTGGATGTCCACATCCAGATTCGAGTAAATGGGGAAAATGCAGAAGTCTGACTTCCTCTGACTTGGGTTCCTTTTCAGGATCAGCTCATAGAGCTTCAGGATGTCAGCAAAGTTCTCATGCCGGCAGTAGATGGAGAAACGGACAATTTCTTTTCCATAATGCACTGGGCGGATGGCCCACAGTGGGGTTCCTGGGGCTAAGGTGAAGAAATCCTGACTACATGGTAGGTAGGGGAGGAACCTGCCATGGACTCGCTCTGTGTGGTGGTAGTGCCATGGTGGCCTCTGGAAAGTTTCATGGAGTTCCAAAATCTGCTCTTCTCCATATTCCTCCTGCAGGAAGAGAACCACAGCGAGGGCAGGCTGGGAAACCTTGTTCTGTCTTTTTCGTTTCCGAGCCACTCTCCTTTCAGACACACGGAAGAGCTGGAGATCTGGGTGCACCCAAGCCAAAACCTTGTCTATGGCCTCTTGGAGGGCTTTGGACTCACCTGGGTCTGTGATAACATGGACGCTGACAAGGAAGGGATCCTGGGTGTCTTCCACAGAAAGCTCACCTGAGAGAACCAACAGAAACACAGTGTTAATGGGAAAAATTTTCTCATCTGTGTGCTCAGGAATCTTTTATGGTAAAGGCTAGGCAGAAAAAGGAAAATCACACACACCAGCCAGGCTGTCCTCCATGAGTTCTGCTTGTGACTGGGTCTGCATCATTAGGAGATATGACTAAGACTGCCCTTATAAATAACCCTGCAGCTAAACATTTATTTGGGAAAGATTCTCATATGGTGTTTGATCAGTCTCAGAATACTCAACTATTGCAATAGAAAAGGAAACATCTGGCCAGTATGGAGATTTATTGTAGGGGCCAAAGACAAAAAAAATTAGAAATGAAATACGTGTCAGGTTCAAACTATAAAAATAATAGGTATTTATCATTGCTCAGTTGTTTTAAGTTGCACCCAATTCCTCATGACATCATTTGGGTTTTTTTTTTTTTGGACAGAGATACTGGAGTGGTTTGTCATTTCCTTCTCCAGCTCATTTTACAGATGAGGAAACTGAGACAAAAAGGGTTAAATGACTTGTCCAAGGTCACACAGCTAGTAAGTGTCACAATCTGAATTTGAACTCAGGATGATGAGTCTTCCTGGCCAGGCACTCTACTTACTGCCACCCAGCTTCCATACTACCTACTAACAATATTTCCAAGGAGCTCAAATCAGTATTTATGTAGAGGTGCATTAACTCACATCAAGACCTCCTATAAGACGAGTGTGGGTCATATAATCGTCCTCATTTCCCACGGGGGAAGTTAAGGCAAGGTGAAGAAATAGGAATTGACTTGATCAGGGTCACACAAGAAATCAGGGGCAGAGTCAATTTCTTCTTCTGGGTTCTTTTCAGACAATGTCATGTCTATGTTACCTACAACTATATAAATACTTTCAATATGCCACGTGAAAGATTTGTAGTTTCTTCTACGTTCAAATTCTCTCTACCAAAAGCAGATCTTGGAACAGGTCATTGACTCAGATAAATCCTAAGGAGTTGTGCGCGGCCAGGATGGGTTAAATGTCTTTTCCTGGGTCATGCAGCTAATAAGAGTCAGAGGCCACTTCTGTGAATGCTAAATTCTGAGCCCAACACTATTCACTACACAAGTCTGCTTCTGGCAATTAATTTTTTTTTTAAAAATAGACACATATTGAACATATGGTTTAAAAGGTAAGAAAAAACATCCAATACAAAGAAACATTTATCTCAAATCCATAACATAAAGCAGTAAGATCAGGATGTTGAAAGGAGAAGTACCCAAACAAACAAAAACTTTGATGAAGAATGAAAAAAAACTAACAAGCATGGATGAATTTGGGATCTGAATAGCTGGAACTATTTCTAAAACATACGGCCTAGACAGAAATACATCACTCTTCCTTTTCTAAGCCTAATCATATTCTAAGATACACGGAAGTGAGCAAACAAAGACCTTGGTGCTGAGAAGCCCATGTAATGGAAACAAAGGAGAAAGCCACATTTTGCTTCTTTTTCTCCGACCAGTAAAGTAATTAAGACCTCCTCTCCTCACCCCCTTTCAAAGTACCTGGATGAAAAAAGTTGTAATAATAAACATGCAAAAATTTTAAAATGTACTTCTGGCCAAGATAGATGCCTGAAAGGAGGAACTAGCTACCACATACTTTCTCCAGTAACAACCTGAAATTCACACCAGCCTTAATAATGATCAAGAAATTAAATGAGAAACTATAGTGACTTCTTCCACTTAACAGGCAATAGGAAAGGAGCTCCATCAGTGCCAACAGAGTCAAACAAGCCAATAGCTTCCTAGGATGGCCAGAGACAAAACACAGATACAGGTAGCCTTTAAAGGCTTTGTGTCCAGAAGCAGCAAGAAAGGAGCCCGGAATCCCTCCATGTCCCTGAGGAGCTCTAAAAGTCCCATGGCAGTGAGAAAGTCCCAGGGTGATGACCTTGGGACCCCAGGGAATGGCAATGACCAGTACTGCGCAGCAGCGCTCAGACATGGAGATTCTGGGTGTCCACCATCTCTGGGGCCCCTAGCACTTTCCTGACGTGGTGGAGAGGGCCTTGAAGATGCAGTGCTCTTAATCTCAAAGATCCAGGAGGGCCTAAAACCTGGAAGGTAGAAATCAGAACAAGAACCGGCTGACCCAGAGGACCTATCACTGCAAGAGTATATCAGGTGCCAGAGCCTGGCCCTGGAAAAAAGCTCCAGTTTAGGAATGAAAGCTGGAGAGATTATTAAACCAAAGAAAACATCGGCTAGTATACAAAATTTCTGCAGATCTAGAGATGCCCCCCAAAGAGGAAGAGAATAGTTATTATAGAACTGTAAGCAGAGACTCAAAAGAAAAAATGATTTTTCCACAAGGATTACATGAATAGCTCAAAGAACTGAGCGAGAGGTAAAACAAACAAAAACCAACAACAATAACAAAAAAAACCCACCCCTATAAAATATAAACTCTGGAGGAAAAAAATGGAAGGATAATTAAAAAAGAAAGTGGCAAACCTTATGTAACTAAGGGACTTCCTAAAAAGAATAAACAAATCAACGACTCCATGAGACAGCAAGAAATATTAGAACAAAATGAAAAGACTGAAAAAAAGTAGGTGAAAATGTAAGATATCTGATATCCACAACAACTAACCTGGAAAACAGGTCAAACAAATTAGGAATCACTGGACTCCCTATAAACTATATTTTTTTCCCTAAAAGCCTGAATATTATATTTCAAAAAATCATAAATGAACATTATCTATTAAGATCTGTCAGAACCAGAAGGCAGAGTGAAGATAGAAAGGATTTACCCACAACAACCTTAAAGGAAAAATCCCAGCAATGTCGTAGCCAAAATTCAGAGCTCCCACATCAAAGAAAAAAACACTGCAAGCTTCTAGATAAAAGCCATTCAGATACCAAGGAACCACAGTTAGAATCACAGAAGACCTGGCAGCTTCTACAAATAAGAGGAAATCTTGGAATACAATATTCCAAAAGTCCAAAGAGATAGGCTTACAACCAAGAATAACCTACTCAGCAATGCTGACTATAATTGCATGGGGTGGCGGGGAACGGATCTTTAATAAAATAGAGAACTTTTAAGCATTCCAGATAGGGGAAAAAACCAAGCAGAATTAAAACACAAAAACAAAAGCCAAGAAAAACCTAGGAAGGGAAATTTATTTGAGCAATTGGAAGAGGCCGTATGATGTTGTGGTGTTAATATTCTGATGGGGGAGAAGAAATAAATGTCTGTTCAGAACCATAATATCTTCCAAGTGTACTGATGGAGTTAAATATGAAAAACATCAGAAGGGAGGGGAAGGTTGGTTTTATTACGATGGTTTTAAAAGGGTGAAGAGAAGGGAGGGCAAGTGGAGGAACAGAAATAAGAAAAGGAGAATAGAAAGGAGGGAAAAGAAGGTAGAACTTGCTATGTCTCTTAATTGTGAATAATATATATATATATATATATATATATATATATATATATATATATAATTGTGAATTGTGAATAATATATATAAAAAGAAAATATGCACTTAAAAGACTAAAGTTATTGCATGAACAAATACCAGCTATCTGAAACTCAGCTGTGCTTATTGGTGTAATTAGTTTTATTAACAGTGTACTTTTCATAGGTCTAGGCGGCAAAGTAGATAGAGTGCCAGCTTTGAGTTGAGAAGACTCATCTTCCTGAATTCAAATCTGGCCTCAGACAGTACTAGCTGTGTGACCCTGGACAAATCACTTAACCTTGTTCACCTCAGTTTCCTCATCTGTAAAATGAACTGGAGAAGGAAATGGCAAACCACTCCAGTATCTTCGCCAAAACCCCAAATGAGTCATGAAGAGTTAGACACAGCTGAAATGACTGAATAGCAACAACAACTGTGGGTCTCCTGAACAGAAAGCTGTCTAGCCATGTTTTCCAGAAGAATTAGCAAAAAATTGCTCGCTTATGTCCAGTATCCAATTCACCAGTTCTCGAGTCTTTGCAGATTCGGGTCACATGCATAACTATATTAGGAAGAATTGATTTTCAACTGAGAAATGGACTCACTGCACTCTAGGGCAAAATCATGGGTCCAAGGTTTAGGATCCCATGGAGGGGGAAAGTAGAGGAGGCTGAGTCAAGTACATGTTTATTTGATGTGCTGTATCAAGAGTCAAAGATTAAAATCCAGATTCCTGGTAACTCTGTACATTCGGTACAAATGCCGAATTCCAGGGAGGGGATGAGCAGAGTGCGCTGCCTTTATTTGTCCTCTTGCCTGGAGAGGCACAAAGGGAGCCATTGGCAGGCCTCTCCTGTTGTCTGTAGCCCACTCTTACTCTTGGCGCTATGAAACATCTGGAAGTGGAAGAGGTGAAGCTTCCATGTCAATGCTCTGCCAGTTAATTTTTTTTGAGTGGGTGTAGGGCACAATTACTGTGTCATCTGGCCCAAACCTAAGCTTACTGCGCAGCCTGGTTACTGTCAGAGCATCTTCTTGCAAAACAGTGAAGTGTGTGTCTATTGGCCTTGAAAGAATGCATGCCTGGAGTTGGCTGTTTAACTTGGCCTAACCTTGCAAAACACTAAAACTTTTGGGGATATTTCACCAAAACAATGCTATTGCTGATTTCAGGATCCTTAGATTTTTAATTTAGTTAACTTTGTCCCATAAGGAATGTATTAAGCGAAAGAAGACTAACTTGAATTTACATTGATTTTCGGGCAGATTAAGTGAATTTTACCCAAGAGATATCATTTAACCTAGAGATGACTTATCTTTGTCGTTGTATAGTTGTTGCAGTCATGTTTCGTGACTCTATCTGACATTTTCTTGGCAAAGGTAACAGTTTGCCATTTCCTTCTCCAGCTCATTTTACCGGTGAGGAAAATGAGACAAACAGGGTTAAGTGACTTGCCCAGGGTCACACAGCTACTAAGTATCTGAGGCTGGATTTGAACTCATATCTTCCTGATTCCAAGCCCAGGGCTCTAACCATTGTAACACCTAGCTGCTCATCTAGATTATACTATACTGTGCACAGTTACTTTAAGAATATTCATATAAATTATAATGGCCAGTGTTGGTCCCAGAGAAGAGTGGAGACAACACCTTTTCCTATCCCTTTTTGTAGGAGTGGAAGAATACAGATATGGAATAAAACGTACACTATCAGATTTGACTGAGTTGTTAATTGGTCTTGCTGAACAGCTTTAAAAAACTTCTTCCTTAATTTTTGTTATAAAGAATGACTCACTGGCTGGTAGATGGAGGGACATAACTGTAAACGAGGATGATCTGACAACAAAGGACGGCAAGAAAAATCAGATTGAAAATGTAGACAGAGAAGGTTCAGATTAAATTGATCACTGAGCCTTCAATGATCATCTCCAATAGAAAAAATTTTCATTCTTTGGCATAATCTGAGCAATGCTGCCATATGGCTCAGAACCAAAGAGACTGAGGAATAGGGCTTCTGGAAAAGGCCCTCCGGGGGATCTTAGCATAGCATGGTGGGAGGTACATTGGATTTGGAGTCAGAGGACCTTAGTTCAACTCTTAACTCTGGTCACACACTGCCTATTTGCCAGGGCAAGTCACTTAACCTTTCTGTGCCTCAATTTCCTCATCTGTAAAATGGGAGAGTAGATGACCTCCAAGGTCTTCCTTCTTGCTCTAAACCCATGACCCTTTGACATCTAAGTTTTCATCCCAACTCTGAGGTTAGAATCAATCGATCAATAAATATTTATTAAAGCCTTTATTCTTATTTATACTAGCACTGCACTATATGTTTGGGATAAGAAGGCCAAAATGAAATCATCTTGGCCCTTGAGGAGCTCACAGTCAATGGGGGAGATACACAAATATATGAATACCTACATGTATAAATACCTACAAAATAAATGCATGGCAATTTTTGGAGGGCAGGAGGAACTAGAAGCTGGAGAGATGAGTAAATGCTTCATGTGAAAAATGGCATTTGAATTGTTTTGGAGGAAACAGGGATTCTAAAGACTGGAGGTGAGGAAATGTTGCGTTCTAGGAATGTAGGAGAGTCAATGAAAGGGCATGGAGGCACCTCAGTGGCATAGTGGATAGAACTCAGCCTTGGAGTCAGGAGGATCTGAGGTCAAATTCGGCCTCAGATACGTATCAGCTGTGTGACCCTGGGCAAGTCACTTAACCCTGATTAATTCCAAAAATTAAAAAAAAAGAAAAAGCATGGAGGTGGAGGAGAGAATATCATGTGAGGAACAACAAGGTCAATCTAGTGGGTCTATAGCATGTGGGATATCTATAATATATAAGAAATATATTTACATAAATATATAAAATATATAGATGATATATTTATAATATAAATACATTTACATAAATACATAATATATAAAATATACACCTATAATATACTTATACAAATAATATATTATATATAAAATATAAAATATATGATATATAATAATATATTAAAAGACTGGAGATGTAGGTTGGAGCTATATTATGAAAGTCTTTAAAAGCCAGTGTAGTTTATGTTAGATTTGAAAGTCATTAGGGAACCAATGGAGAATAATGAGTAGGGAGGTGACATCATCAGAACTTTGATTTAAGAAAATCACTTTAGTAGGTTTGTAGAAAATGAATTGAAGTGGAGAAGAGATTTGAGGCAAGGAGACCAATTAGAGAGTTATTGCAACAATCCGGATTGAGAGGTAATTCCAGCCTAAACTAATGGCAATTACATGAGTAGAGAAAAGAAGAAGGATACCATGAACGTCGAGACAACAGTTTGGCAGCTGAGTCTCTATGTGGGGCACAGGAAATTAAGAGACAAGGATAAAAATGAGGCTGAGACTCCAGCTGACTGGAAGGAGGGCAGCAATCTTGAAAGAACTAGGCAAGTTATCAGAGCACAGGGCTAATAGGGTCATGGGCCACAACCGTGTTGGGGGCAGTTGGCTTCCATCTGTTTCCTAACTCATGAGTTGTGTCCTTGACTCCCGTCAGCTGCCTGGCAAACGTAGGCACTTAGCCTTAAGAGATACTTGGTGGGAGAATGCATATGGATCTACGGAAATTTCTTATCTCTCCTAAAAAACATAACTCCAAACTGCCCTTTATTCAGACCCATTACTTTGCTGTCTCCCTTTGGCTGCATGCTCTTTGGCCATTTCACCGATATTTACACCACCATCAGAACAGCAAGGGAAACAAAAAAAAAATGCTCAAACTAAAACCAATTAATTTTTCCACTTGTCAACCACTCTGGCAAGAGATTTATCTGGGGGGAGGATATTGACACTGCACTAAAATGAGGTTTGGGGATTTTATGTGAATTTCAATTATCTAAGCTACCTTTGCCTCCTATGACTATGAATAATTGTGATTTCTCTATATATTAACTGATGCTCAGTCATGATGAAACAGGGAGGATGAAGATCTCTGAATAGTCGGAGAGCAAGCAAATGATTTAGGGAAAGGACCCCGCCTCCATCTGATGCTTTCCTATTGATGTCACCTCTTGAAAAGAGGTTGTGCCTGGATACTGAGGTAGAAAGTAACATTGGGAAGTTGGGGATAAAAAAAAAAGCAGAACAGTGAGGCAAAGACGATTGATCCGTTACTATGAAGAGGCTTAAAAATTAAAATAATTTTCAAGCATCTAAACAAAGCCATCAGTGTGCTCGGTTTTCCAACATCTCTTAGTGAGACAAAGGTTTCTGAGAAGACAGTGACAAGGGTCATTCTTGATGTCTATATGGATAAATGAAACCTTGCTGCCTTGAAAGGGGCCAAGACAAAAACACCGAAACAAAGAAACAAGACAGAAATCTTAGCCAAGACACCTTTCCTAGGAGATGTTATATCTCTAGCCAAAAAGCAAACAAGCGAAGAAAATAGGATTGAAAAACGACCTTCTATTCCCTTTGCTCAGCAAGAAGTAGCGGACGTGAATACCCAGACCATGTCTAATAAAGAGGCACTGTGTGAGGACCAGCTTCAGCATTGGTATTCTAGAACCCAAAGTCCTCAGCACCAAAGGGTGAAAAGGCTTCCCAGGGCAACTCAATAATCGTTTTAGATTTCAAGATTATCTACCCACCAGAGAAAATAAGCTCAGTGGAACCAGCAGAAACTAAGTGTTACAGTAAAAGATGGGAAAGAAATGTATGTCACTCATCAATAGTTAATGACAATTAATAATTAATAATAATTTTGCTTTGTAGAAGCAGAGACACAGCTATTTTATCTTCATGCCTTCCATTATGATCTTCCTTTAGGATCTCTGATGCCAGCTACTCAGAGAAGGAAAAAAAAACAAAATCAAACAAAACAAAAAAAAACCCACTGCCACTACCAACACACAGAAGAAAGAATCTGACAAGTTTGCTGAACTTTCCTATAAAGATTAGAGAGTATATTTTCACGGTGAGTTTGGCTTTCAAATGAGTCCGATCTTCCCCCCCAAATTATCATCATTATAATCAACACTTATTAAGCACCCACTATATACTATATGCCAGGCATTGTGTTTAAGTGCTGAGGATACAAGGAGAGGCACAAGACAGCTATTGCCCTCAAGAAGCTCATAATCTAATGGAGGAGAAAAGAAAAAGATATATAACTCCTTTCCATGTAATTGTATCCACTCCTTTCCTCTCCCCTTGCTTTTGCTCCCTATGAGATTCTACTTCTGGGATGGCAGAGGAGAATCAAAACTAATTAAGGAGGACAGAAAAGGATCAAGAAAGATTAAGAAGAATGAAGGAGAATTAGGGGGAAGATTTGAAAGAAATATGTTCAAGAAAAAGGAGAAGGTAGTTGGCAAGACAAGGCAGGTAAGAAAAGGTAAGTGAAGGAATCAGAAGGTAAAGCAAATTGATAGAAAAGACTAGTGAGGGGGTAAATTAGTGAAACAGAAGGCTGACACTAGGCTGAAGGGAAGGAGGGGACTGGAATTGTTGAGACTAAAGAAAGGAAGTTGACTACCATTACAAAGTAATTTAAGGGGACAATTGTCTATGAAAGATTTAACTAAGTTGAAGTAAGTGCAAATACCAACAAATCATTTTTTAAAAGCCAAGACTAAAAATCTCTACCATTACAGAGAGTAGCAGTTGCACAGTGTTAGATGTTTGTATTTATATTATAGTATAGTTGAGTGATCTCCCTCCTGGAAGAGAAAGTTTAAAGAACAGAAATGCCTCTCTACCTTCGAGGTTTTTAAGGAGAATTAAGTTTTCCTAAAGGAAAGAGGGTCTAGGCTTCAAAGGGGAACCGAGGGAATTGAAGTGGAGGAGGTGGGGACCTAAGAGTTATCTAGGTATTAGAGAATAGAAGAGGGTTAACTGAGAAAATAACTGAGAAAAATTTTGTTGTAAATACAAATATATCTCACTACACAAAATTGAGGGCCTTTCTTGGCATCCTCAAGCATTTAGTATGGTGCTTGAAAGACAGTAGGTGCTTAATAAATGTTTATTGATAGACTGCCTGAATAAGTGGTAATTTCCTTATCTTTAGAAGTCAAGCTGGACAACTGCTTATTGGGCATGTTATATAGTGGGGATTCCTTTCAAGTATGGCTTGGATGTGATGGCAGAGATGGTCCCTTTCAAATTCTGTGTTTTTGTGATTCTGTGACTCCTGACAACCAATAAAACCCAGCAAAATAAAGCATCATAGATGGTTAGTTCAAAAAAAGCTCTCAGGATAAATGGGGGATAATCGACAGAGAAAGAAGGCACTAGAATTACAAGGGATTAGGAGACTTCCTGTAGATGGTAGGAGTTTAGCTGGGACTTTAACCCAGGAAATGGCGATGAGGACAGGATGCATTCTGAGTATGGTGGACAGCCAGAGAAAATTCTCAGTTAGAAGACTGGGTGTCTTATTCAAGGACCAGCAAAGAGGCCAATATCACTGGATAGAAGAATGACATGGTGGGGGAGGGGAAATGCAGAAAGGTGGGCTGTGAGGTTTAAGAAGATTAGAAAGGAAGTTGGGAAGGTTGTAAAGGACTTTGAATGCCAAAGGATACAGCGGATACATAGAGGAACTGACACTCCTGGTGTGGAAGTTCCTTCCACCAATGAAGAACAGCCCCTGATTTCTAACATATGGTCTTAGAGAAGTCTTTTCCTGAATCCTTATCCAAGTTATACCCATTAACCTTGGGTGTTCCCTAATGGTCTGGCAATGTCATTAGCTCCCATGGATTCGATTATTATTTTGATATACATGATTCCAAGCTCTGTGTTTGCAACCTTTACCTCTCTTCTGAGCTCCAATCTTAAATTACTAACTGCCTATTGAGGATTTCAAACTGAATGTCCCATAGACATTTCAAATTTCATACGTCCAAAACAGAACTTATTATCTTTCCTACTAATCCCATTTTTCTTCCAAACTTCCATGTATTGTTGAGGGTACTACCATCCTCCCGATCACCCGTGCTTAGAACTTCACGTGGTACAGTGCTGGGCTTGGAGTCAAGAAGACTCATCTTCCTGAGTTCAAATCTGGTCTCAGACACTTACTTGCTGTGTGACCCTGGGCAAGTCAATTAGCTCTGTTTGTCTCAGATCCTCATCTATAAAATGATCTGGAGCAGGAAACAGCAAACCATTCAAGTATTTTTGCCAAGAAATCCCCAAATGGGATCACAAAGAGTGAGACACAACAGAACAATAATGCCATCCTTCACTCCTCATTTTCACTTATTTCCCCATACAATCTGTTACCAAATCTTGCTGTTCCTATCTCCACCATATTTTTTATATGTCCCCTTCTCTCTACTCACAGAGCTGCCAACCTGGTGCAGGCCCCCATCTCTTTATGCCTCAACTATTTCAACAGCCTTCTGGTCAGTCTCCCTCAAGCCTTTCCTGACTCCACTCCATCCTTCACTTGGATGCCAAAGTGATCTTCCTAAAGCATGTCACTCTCCTTTTAAATCGACTCCAGTGTTTCCCTGTTACTTCCAGGATCAAATCTAGAATGTTTTCTTTGATTTTTAAAGCCATTTAGGACCTGGCCCCTTCCTACCTCTACAGTCTTTATATACAATCTATACAAATTAGCCTTCTTGCTTTTCCTCATACTTGACACTCCATAGCCCAACTCCAGGTCTTTTCATTGGCTATCCCCTATTGCTCTATATCCTCACCTCCACTTCCTTCCCAGGCTTCCTTCAAGACAGCTTAAATCCCACCTTCTGGTCCCTCCTCATCCCTACCTCCTTACCCCAACGATGCCTACCGCACTTGCCCTCCCTCTGGTTTTCCCTTCCATTTACACTGTATATACCTTGAATATAATTTTTTTTTTGCATATTGTCCCTCCAATTTGAATGTGAGTTTCTTGAGCACAAGGTTCCTGTTTTTTCCTTTCTTTGTATCCCTCATGCCTAGCACAGTGCCTGGCACATAACAAGCACCTTCCAAATGATTGTTGCCTTGTTGACTTTTTGCCAGAAGGAGAGGAGGAGGCCAATATCTTTGGAAATAGAGTGATATAGTGGACAGGTGTCCAGTGGGGCATTATTGCTGGGGAGAGACATATATAATAAGACCCATATAGCCTTTCTCCTATCCCCCTCGACAGCATAAATGTATAAAGGTAGCTGAGGAATAACAAACCATGCCAATAATTTAGCTAATAGCTAAACCAAACAAGGAGTGGAGTAGGCGCCAGTGAGAATGAATGCATTTGGTGGGGATAGGGTGTAAAGCACAGGAATAGCTAAAAGGATACAGAGGATACATAGAGGAATTGACACTCCTGGTGTGGAAGTTCCTTCCACCAATGAAGAACAGCCCCTGATTTCTAACATATGGTCTTAGAGAAGTTTTTATGGGTAATAAATGATTTGCTTATGGTCACGTGGCCAATATGTTTAAGAAGCAGGTCTCAAACCTGGGGTTTCCTGACTCCAAGGCTGATGCTGTATCCCCTATACCACTCTGTCTCTTTGTTTTGCTCTACCTGCTGCCTATCCAAGGTGTATGGTCACCACCCAGGGAGCAGGTGAATTAAAGGAACTAAATAAAGGACCGTTACAAGATCTGGTAAGGGGATTGATCAAAGGCACTGTGTAAGTAGACAAGAGGAGTAGAATTTTATCCCTATGAAAACAGGTCAGAAGTCTTTTCAGAGGGTGGACAGATGGCAAGTGGTTTGTCCCTTCGGGTCACAGAAAGCCAGGGGTCTGTCCCTAAATGGACAAGAAGCTAGGAAGACCATGTAGAGGGTACAGGAAAACAGACTTAGAGGAGAGGGCTAAAAAGGGAGGACTGGATTCTCCACTAGAGCTTTACAAGTCAGAGAATCCAATATCTGACACAAACATATATAGAGCAACAACTCAGCCAGAGACATAGCCCAAAAGATACCAACAGCCATAATGTGGATAACAGCTCTGCCACTATCTGCCTCACATGGTTGTTATAAGGAAAGTTCTTTGCAAACCTTAGACACTATACATACAGGGTGTCCCAAAAGTCTGGGGGCACTTTTAAGCTTTAATAGCGTTAAATGCATATATAGGGTGTTAAAACACTTATAGAGTGTCCAAAAGTCTCAGTGCAGTTTTAAGCTTTTAAAGTTGCAGGGTATCCCAAAGGCAGTTATAAGTTTTAAGAGCTTAAAAATGCATTAAGATTTCAGGAGATATATACCTATACATACAGGTATATATAGGTATATACAGAGATATATGCACCTATATACAGGTGATCATTATTAATATGAAAAGAAACCAAAACCTACTCTCTTCTAGATTATTGCTTACACTACAGATGAAGAGCTTTGGCCACCACAGAGATTAGAGACTCCAGACATTAATCAAGGGATCTATCATTGCTATCAGTACGGCAGCTCTCAGACACCAGGTGTTGGGCACCCAACGCACCAGGAGGCTGATGGAACCTGGAAATGTCCCAAAGGGACAGAACTTGGCTGACTCAAGCTGCTGACACATTGGTGTCTGGGACTTTATTTCTGGAAAATTGGCCCCAGACCTTGGCTGGAGACCTTTTCAACCTCGAATGCCAGAGGTTGAATAAATATCTTTATTGTATCATGTCACTTATTAGCTCAGTTACTCTGCTGGTGGGAATCATCTTCCAGAAAGGGATCAAGTGGCGAAAGTCCCACTCGAGACCATGTACCACCATACCAAGCATGTAACACAAAGATGAATAGGTCGTGACTGGATAAAAGTTCAGTCTGTGAAAAGAGAGAAGAGAGTGCTAAGAAAAAAGATCAACATTAAAAAAAGAATTAAACTAAACAACTAAATAGAAATGGCAAAGTAAGAGGTAGCGTGGGAGTAATAGTGAATCAGCCTCAGAGTCATGAAGACTTGGGTTCAAGGTCTGCTCCTGACACATTCTAGTGCCCTAATCATGGGAAAATCGTATCGCCTCTCAATGTTCCAGAGAATTCCCCCAAACTCAATGGTACAGATTAGATGCCAGTATACATTGGGGTGGGAGTGGGAGATTCCTTCTTCTAAAGTCCCTAAATTAATGAAATCACAGATTTAGATGTTTTTCAAAATGCAAAATAATAATGTCAGAGGTTTCTAAATTTCTCATTGCTCAATACAGCAACTACTGAGAAGGGACGTGTGAATTACATGATGTTGATGTAAATGGCTCTCAACAAACTCCCAAATCTTAATAACTCAAACCAACAATAAATGCACAAATATTAGCAATTAAAAATTGCACCAAGAAGTAAAGATGCTAAAAAATTTCACAATGTAAAGTCTTCTGAAATAAAAGAGAGATGAATAAAGACTGAAGCCCTTACCATCCCTCTAGCCCACCCTATGCAACCTATCAGACAGGCTTCCATTTTGATCTTTGATGGTAGCCTAGAGTCATTCGCTAACTGGTATACAATGTGGGAAGAGTGGGAAGAAGAATTTGACTAGCTCATGTGACAGAGAAGATTCATGACTTAGAGCTGGAAAAGCCATCAGAGGCCATCTGGTCTAATCCCTTGGTGCCGCCAACTCCCCCACTCCCAACCATGGAGTTTAATAACTCGCCTAGGGTCACAAAAATAGTATGCGTGTGAGTAAGGGAGAAGGGAGGGGAGGTGAATGCTGGTCCACTACACAATGAGAGGGTAGACAACTTTATGTGTATGAGACCCAGCAATGAAAAGCTGGTCTTTCCTGTTGAAAGAGAGGAATATAAACCCAGCTACACTACCTTCCCAGGTATCTATGTGGCACACCAGGCAGCTAGAAGGTATAATGGATAGAGTGCCAGGTCTAGAGTTAGGATGACTCCTTTTCCTGAGTTCAAATCTAGCCTCAGATACTTCCTAGCTGTGTGACCTTGGGGAAGTCTCTTAACCCTGTTTGCCTCAGTTTCCTCATTTGTAAAATGAGTTGGAAAAGGAAATAGCAAACCACTTCAGTATCTTTGCCAGGAAAACCCCAAATGGGATCAGGAAGAATTAGACATGACTGAAAATGACAGCAATGATATCTCCTAGAGGAACTTTCATGAAATAGAGAATCAATTATATACTGCCATTTGGGTGTGCTGATAAACAATTAACTTTCTAGGGGAAAAAAAGATGAGAGCTCATTTTAAAATTTAATCTGCATTAATAACATTTTCTCTGTCACTTTCTTCAATCTAGGTGACCAACAAAACAATAAATCAAGCCTGGATTTGCAGTTTTGCTTTTTCCTGAGGTGTAAATACCCTGAAAATTTAACAATCAGGGAGATTCAACACCAGCTGGCTCCACCCCATCACTGCCTCCCATATTTCAATGCTTTGAATCTTTTGAAGTTTTTGAGGCTGCCCCACCTTAGTGGTCTGGACAGAAGAAAGTGGTTACAGAAGTAGCTGGGGAAGACAACAAACTGTGCTGAAGCCCAACATAATGCTAATGTTCAGAAAGGAAAGGGCAATTGACAAGAGTCAACAAAGAAAGGCGATGGCGAGCTCTGGCTCTAAGCTGCAAAAAAGGGGGTGAGGCTCATAAAGACAGAAAAGAAAATGAAAACTAGAAAAGTGCGCAAAACAATGCATAAATATGCAGTGAGAGAAAGCAGAAATCCCCAATGAAAAAAAGAGACAGGAATAATGGAATGACAGAAAATCCAGAACGGTTCTAAAGAGAAATAAGAAAATTAAAAGAGGAAATAAGGGTGGAAATCAGGATCAAAATTAAGGCAGAAATTAGAGCTGGCTCTCAAGAAAATAATATGAGAAAGGAGAGGAGGCAATTTAGAGCATATATTGGAGAATCTGTCCAAAACTGTAGAAGCTCTGAGAAAGAGAATTGGTGGTTATGAAACTCAAAAATATAGATGTGGGGGAAAATTTGATAGAACAAAGTACAGTATCATTGGAGGAACATGTGACTTCCATACAATCCAAAGCAATCAACCTTGGGGATAGGATACATAAAAACAATTTTCTGGGTCTCTCAGAAAAACATCACTAATGGAACAATCTAAAAAACGTACTGCAATAAATAACACAAGCAAATTGTTTATAAATATTGAAAACAGACCATAAAGTACTAATTTATAGAATTTACAATTACTAAGACAGAAACCCCAAGATTCAATCGTGAAGGAATAGCAATTAGAATACAGTTAAACTTCGTAGCACAAATGTCAATATTGAAAGGAATCAAGAAAAAGATGTTTAGCTATCAAGGAAAAATAATTTAAATAACCCAGAACTCCTTCTTACTGAAAAGGAATTGAAGAAGAAATTGGAATGTGATGTTCCAAAAAGCAAAGATTAGACTGCATTCCAAAATAATGTAACCTATAAAGCTGAGCATCAATGAAACAAAAAAAAATCACTCTCAGCAAAAGGGAAACATTTCGATTATTCTTCAAAAAGAAATCAGAGTTGAGTTATTTGACATGTGAATATATCATATAAGAGAAACACAAGAAAGGTAAATAAATAGAATTAAAAACCAAAGACTAACTAAACAATGAAATCCATATTCTCAGAACTATAGGATAAGACAAGGCTTCTATTAAAAAATTTTTTTTCCCTTTTGTTAAGTACCAAGAGGGAACAAGGAGAATCGTCTTGAATAAAGGTACTTAATCTTTAAGCCACAAACTTGTTTTACTTTATGATTTGGTAATTGTTTTTCAATATAATATTACAAATATTATTCTCATTGGGGGGGTAGGGAACTGGAGGTGAATTTCCTTAGGTGGGAGAACGACTGGGCAATATCATAACATGTGTAAATGGAGGAGATGGACAACAAAGACATCTTCATTGCTGGTTTCATTCAGTGGGAGTGAGCATCTCAGATCATCTTTTCTGAGTAAGGCTTATGCTTTTCAGCTCTGAATCTCATCCTAAGAGATAGTATATGGGTCCCACGGATGTCCAGTAATCAGGGCAGACAGAGGAATACAGATCCAGAAGTAAGATATATAAATATGAAGATAGACAATGGTGAAAGCAAGGGTGTGGATTAGAACCCGTGACTCCAAAAAACATAGTGACATTCACTGTCTGGTCCCCAAAAGGCTTGCAAAATACCTCCAAACGTTATCTTATTTGATCCTGATACAAAAATACTCAAGGATTCATGGATAGGTACCGATGCCAATCATACTTATCAACCCAGACATTTTAATAATCTGTTTATTATGTGCTCAGAGCATAGTCCTACAACACACAAAAAATCAGTGGGTCCCAATAACAGTTTCAGCAACTCCATATAGCATCCAGTTATATCAGCAAGACAGATACAGTTGGAAATTCCACAAAAGGCATAGGAAAAGGGAAAGATTTACAGATTGAAGAGTGAGTAGCAGAATGGGAAGACCTATAAAAGGCAAAATGATAAACTTATTAGCAAATGCTAGGAGATTTAACTGGAATTTTCAGAAAGACAAAACAAAAACTAACCAGATAGCTACAGGGTTACAGTTGATGTCTCAGCTTAAGTAAATAGGGGTAATAAAGCTGAGCCAGAAATTCTTCTGTCGCTGACCAGTTAATAACCTAAGCGAAAGTCTGATGTCTCTGCTAAATTCTGCAAGCTCTAGCTAGTGATGTGACTAGCTGTCTTAAAAAGAATTTCAGGAATACTAAAATTCTCTCACCACAATCCTCACAACAAATACGAAGAGACTCAAGAAGGCTATATTACTTTCCCATGATCACAGAGCTAGTTCGTATCAGAGACAGAATTCGAACCCCACAGCTTTCCCATTTCATGGCAAATGTTCTCTCCACTCTGCCGTGTTTTTTTGGGGGGGGGAGTTGTTCGTTTTTCTTTTGTTTTGGGTTTTTCGTTGCTGTTTTTTGTGGTTGTCGTTGTTTTACCAATGCTATGTCAATGCTAAGAACAGAGATCCTTTTAAGAACTAAAGCATCTTTTATATGTTAGGGCAACTCGGTGGTGCAGTGGATAGAACGCTGAGCCTGGAGTTAGGAAGACTCATCTTCCTGAATTCAAATCCCACCTCAGACCCTTGCTAGCTGGGTGACCCCGGGAAAGTCACTTATCCTTGTTTGCCTCAGTTTCTTCATCTGTAAAATGGGCTGGAGAAGGAAATAACAAACTCCTAGAGTATCTTTGCCAAGAAAACCCCAAATAGGGTCATGAAGAGTCTAACATGACTGAAAAACAGCCGAACAACACAAAGCTAAAAAAACTGTCAAGTTTTATACAGTCAGAAATTTTATACACGAAGCTCCAAATCTCCCAGTTCTAGATTTATCATTGATCTCAAGACAACACATTCTCAAATTTTATTATTCATTTACTTTTCCTCGCTCGTTTATTTATCCATCCATCAATCTACTCATCTGTCTATCTCTGTCTGTCTACCTGCTTATTTATTTGTGAGGCAGGTCTCCTTCACTTGCCCAGGCCGGAAGTACAGTGGTCACTCACAGGCTAATCCCACTTCCCACTATGTATCAGCACAGAAGCCCCCCCAATCCTGGGGAATAATTATATTGGTGCTAGACCTAGCAGGGACACTTGACTGGCTTTAGCCCTACTGTCCCTCAGAACTCCAGAGCTCAAGTAATCCATCAGCCTCTGGGATTACAGGCATGATCCATAACATCCGGAAAATTGTAATTAATTTTAATACAAATAAATAATAAATTTATAATCTTGTATAATTATATATAATAAAATATTATATATTTTATATAACTATATAAATTAAATCTATAAATATTTATAGATAAATAATAAATTTATACATCTTATACAATTATATATAATAAAATGTTATATTTTATATGACTATGTAAATTAAATTTATAAATATTTATAAATAAAAAATAAAATAACACAAAACAATAAAAAATTTATGCAAGCAGCAAGTTGAAAATCAGTCTTTAAGAATCTCTGTACCAAAAAAGATCTGAAGTTATGTCTTATACACTTAATAGGAACCTAGAAATATGCTGGATAAACTTTCACATCTATTACTGATCTTTCAACATCTACGCTAATTAAGGAACCGAGGCAATTATCTATACCAGAGGTATCAATCATGCTGCCAGCATAGCCACAATACTCCAGAGTGGCACCCCACCCCTCATCGGATTAAGATGTAATTTTGAAATATATAATAAAATAAATAAAAATGTAATAAGACATAGTTAATATGAATATGTGGTTTTCTACATCAATGTAAGGCCAGCAGGGATCTTTTATATACGGTTTAGTGGTCCTGTTTCTATTTGAATGACACCACCGATCTATGCCATTCAAGGAAAAAATACTTTTTTCTCAAGTTATGTCAAATATTTTGATAATTCTTCATACTGCTAGTATAGACCAGCCTTGGCATCGTTTTCTCAGTTTGATAAAGAGTGTAAGGTTCCTCAAAGCCTTTTCAGAAGGACATTGGAAGGACCAGTGAAATCTATGGATTAGCACATATGTTTTGAATACCTCCTAGACTCATAGGCCTCAAACTAGAAGGGATCATAACAAAAAGCAGTCTGGCAGAGTGGAAATATAATAGTAACAAAACCCACAATAACAAAAGGGCTTTATATAGTCCTTTAAGGTTTGCAAATCTTGTTTCATCCTCACACAATCTCTTAGGCAGGTGCTCTTACTATTCCTATTTACAGCTGGGGAAACTGAGGCAGATGGCAGTTAAATGACTTGCCCAGGCTCGAACGGTCTGAGGAAATATCTGAACTCAGGTCTTCCTGGTTCCCATTCCAACACTGGAGGAGCCACCACCTCCTCGCCGAGCTGTCAGGGTGAAAGAACCCGGATTCAAATCCTAGTTGTGACCTCAGTAAAGTCATCTGCCCTCCCAGGCTTCAGCTTGGGCATCTGAAGGATGGCAAATGGGAGGAGGAGGAGGGAATGTCATTGACTCTGACATCTGGCCCTACATTTAAGATCCTGTGATCTAGTCTGAGACTCTCCCATTGTATAGACATGGAAACTGAGGCCCACGGAGACGAAGAGACTTGTCTGAGGTCACACAAATATTGTCCTAGGGGAAATCTGAAATTGGGCCCTGTATGGTTCTCCTCTAGTCCTAAATCCAGGGATGTAACCTCTCAACCCACGGTTGTTTTTTTTTTTTTTAACAATTAGTCCATTAAGAAGCATTTATTAATCCCCTACCATGTACCGGGTACTGGAGATACAAAGCCAAAAGTGAAAGCGTTACTACCCTAGAGCAGCTAATGTTCTATTGAGGGAGACATAGATGGGATGGGATTGTTGTTCAGTCATTTCTGTCCTGTCTGACTCTCCGTCACCACGTTTGGGGTTTTCTTGGCAAAGATACTGGAGTGGCTTGCCATTTCCTTCTCCAGCTCATTTTACAGATGAGAAAACTGAGTCAAACAGGGTTAAGTGACTTGCCCAGGGTCACTTAACTACTAAGTGTCTGAGGCCAGATTTGAACTAGAGAGATGATGCACTCTGTGCACTATGGCGCCACCTAGCGGCCCCTCTAGGGATGGGAACCAGACCTATCATTCCATTGCTATGGGGAACTCTGCCAGGAGGAAACTCCCTTCAATGAAGATTTGTTCCTCCGTAGCTTATGGTCTCAGAGTGTTGCCTACAGCAGCGGCATCTGCTTCCAACAGAAAAGAGGCCTCTAAACCATACAGAAAGCTCCCTGTAGGCCCCATACATATTTAGAAAACCACACATTAACATTTTCTATGTTCCGTTGTATTTTTATTTTGTGAAATGTTTCCCAATTATATTTTCATTTCATGAGGGAAGGGAGGAAACTGGAGTGTTTGTAAACAGCAATGCAGGTGTTGGACGCCTGTGGCCCAGAGAACTGAGAGGTCATACAACAAATGTGTGTCAGCGGCAGAACCAGACCCCAGCCCTATCTGTGTCCAAAGCCAGCTCTCTAGTCTGTACCATGTTGTCTCTATGTATAAATATGCAGTAGGGATATAAAATTAAAATACATTAATACACAAAATAGAGACAAGAAGTTGAAAGAGTTAAGCCCTTATAGCTATAGAGGTCAGAAAAGTCCTTAAGTATTTTACAGGAATTTTAAAAATTTCCTTTTATTATTTGGGACTCAGAACCACTTCTCCCACAATTTTTGGTTAACTGAAAGTCTTTTTACATTAACCTCACCTGAACAAAAGCTGTCCCATGTGATGTAAAAATTTACTTAAGAGTCTTAAAGAGGGTCAGGGAGGTAGCACAATGGACAGAGCGCTGGCCCTGGAGTCAGGAGGACCTGAATTCAAATACAGCCTCAGACACTTGACACTTACTAGATGTGTGATCCTGGGCAAGTCCTTTAACCCCAATTAGATCCAAAAGGAGAAAAAAAGTCTATGAATTATTGGGGCAGGTAGGTAGTGGAATAGATAGAGCACCAGCCTAAGAGTCAGGAGGACCTGAGTTCAAATCTGACCTCGGACACTTGACACTAGCTGTGTGACCCCGGGCAAGTCCAATTGCCTCGAAACCCCAATTGCCTCACACAAAAACAAAAACAGTATTAAATATTCCTTAGAGAAGGAGCCAGAGGAAGAATCTCAACAGTCCCAGACCCTTCATATTGTTTGGCAGAATTTTGTTTCCTTAGGGGATGTATGAGATGGTGACTCTAACAAAGTTTGCTCAATTTTTATGACACAGAAGAAAGTACGGGATTATGAGTCTATCTTTTAAATTTTTAAATGGCCTAAGAGGGATGTGCAAGACTGCAATATGTCAGAGAATTATTTCTCTGTCACTCAGATGTAATTTTGCCTATGAGAATTCTTGTCAGAATCCTCATGATGGTTCAGGTTATCTTTAACGCTTGAATGTGTGAGTCAGCACGATACTAAAGCCTAGATTTTTGCCCCCATAATTTCTGTGTTGCGGTAAATGTACATTTGGTTGTGGCTGCCCACCACATGATTTCAGAGAGGAGACATTTCTCCTATAGCAAGTAGAAAGCAATGTTTGAGTGAGACATGAAGAAGTCAAGAGATTTGAAAATTCAGAGGAGAAGAACAAATGTATTCCAGGCCCAAGGGACAGGTGCAAGTGTACAGAGACGGGAAACAGAGGACTGTTTAGTACGAGAAACCGCTCGCTTTGCCAGAATGTAAAGTATGGGAAGGGGAAGACTATGCAACAAGGCTGGAAAAGTAGGTTGGGGGCTAGGTTGTCAATGGTTTCAAATGCCAAACGCAGCAGTTCACACTTGATCCTAGAGACAATATGGAGCCACCGGAATCTATTCAGAAGGGGAATGACACGGGCAGATTTGCAAGGCAAACAATTCCCCAGGAGCTGCAAACACTAGATTGTTGAAGAGCTCCTCTTTGTGTTCTGCAACTATCTTGAACTTTCTGGACCTATGTCATAGGAAGTTACAAAAGCATATCATCATGGGTGCCAAGAATTTAGGACTTCAGCTAATCCCATTGTCTGGGGCTGATAGTGCTACAGTATTCCCACAATAGATTCCCCCCTTCCCTTCTTCCAGTGGAGTCCAAAGAGTCCATGGTTCACAAAGACGGAGTCTGTTACAACCTGTCTGTTACAAGGAAGTTTCCTGCAGAACCTTATCCAATGTTATAGGCTGCCTTCATAAGATTGCTTTTTCTGCTTTTTGGGCGGGGAGAGGGAGCTGCAAAAAAAAAAGAGGGGAAGCAGCATGATATAGTGAGAAAGAGCCTAGAATTTGGACTCAGAAGACTTTGGGTCAAGTCCCCACTCTATACTTAGGAGCTATGGAGCTTGGAAAAGTCATTTAATCTCTCTGAGCCTCAGTTTCTTCATCTGTAAAGCGGGACTAATGATAATCGAACTATGTATTTCAGGGGGCCATTGTTGAGAAAACATTTTGTAAACCTTGAAGCACCCTAGAAATGAATGATCCCTAATTCAACATATATAAAATATCTACTGTGTGCAGATTACTATGTTATGAAATGCTAGGGGCACTGAACAAATTTAGATCACAAAATTGATAATCTGTTCCAAGCCTATCATTATTTAGTTGAGGAAACTCACCAAAATAAATGAAGTAACTTGCCTAAAATCATACAAGAAATACACAGCAGAGCTGAGATTTGAATCCAAATTCTCTGACTCCAAATTCAATACTCCTTGCACTATGTCATTACAGACTGGGAGGATGGGGTGGGGGTAGGGTGTGGAAGTAGAAAGATGGCAAAGCTTGAAAGAGAGGGGTCATAGGATTTTAAGCTAGAGAGGATTTTAAAGATCACTTACCAAACACGCCATTTTATGGATGAGAAAATTAAGGGCTAAAACTTTGAAATGACCTGCCTAAAATCACAGAGGTAGGATAAACAGCACTTCTGAGAGTCTAACCCAAGTCTTCTGATTTAATGTCTAGTGTTCTTGGTACTATCCCTGATACATGAGACACCACCCTAGTGAATCACAGCCCAGCACACTGATTTTCTCCTACCACAGATTGATTCTAAGAGCCAAATATAATTCCTTTGAGAGGACTCTGTTCTCATTTTCCATAGCCCTCCCCATGAGGCTGCTGCATGCTCACCTAGAGAAGGCACTAGGTACCTCTAGCTTAACTCATAAGTGACAGGTTACTTGTTTTAGACCAAATCCCTGAAGGGGCATGGGACAAAGAAGAGCATATAATCTGTTTTCTTTCTATATTGCTCAGTAAGAAAATTTTGGTACTCCCTTAATGAAATATTTTCTCATTTTGAAACTGTTAAGTAGACTGGAAGATACTATGACCTCAGATTGTGAAAATTTTTATACAAGTAGAGAATTTTATTTTTAATGATTTATTAAAGTATTTTAAAATATATTTTATTTCTTCCAATCACATATAATGACAATTTTTAACATTCATTTAAAAAAATTCTGAGTTCCAAATTTTCCCCCTCCCTTCCTAAAATGGTAAGCAGTTTGATATAGGTTATATATGTGCGATCATGTAAACAAGTAGAGAATTTTAGGACTAGAATATCTTTATAGATTACCTAATCCAACCTTCTAATTTTACAGATGAGTAACTGAGGGACAGAGAGGTCAGGTGATTTGCCAAAGGTACCTCAAAAGTAGTAAATGACAAAGCTAATGTTCAGGTATGGGTCTTCTGACTTCAGAACCAGTCTTCCTTCCATTAACCACACTGGTCCAAGTTAAAAATCTAGGAATTTATAGACACGATCTTTGGAAACAAGTAAATACATTTTATTTTCCTCACCCAGCTAAACTATTCATCATGAGGCAGGACTGAACCAAGGCTTCTACTCAAAAAGAAGAAAACTCAAAAGTTAAAGACTTGGGCAGGAAAACTGAGGACTAGAAGGGCTTTACACGTAAATGTAATTATATTATAAAGAGTTCCTATTATATAACTATTTCTTCTTCCTAAAATCTATGAGATAAAAGAGAATTCAAAGAAGTCAAAGGGAATGGGTTGAGAAAGAGGACTTTTAGCTAACTGCTGACTGTAAATCCATCCATTCTTCCTTCCTTCCTTCCTTCCTTCCTTCCTTCCTTCCTTCCTTCCTTCCTTCCTTCCTTCCTTCCTTCCTTCCTTCCTTCCTTCCTTCTTTCTTTCTGTTTCTGTCTCTCTCCATTTCTCTCTCTCTCTCTTTCTCTCTCTCTTTCTCACTAGGTGGCACAGTGGATAGAGTGCTGAGGCCTGGAGTCAGGAAGACCTTAGTTCAAACACAGCTTCAGAGACTACCACCTGCGTGACTCTGGGCAAGTTGCTTAACCCTGTTGGCCTCAGTTCCTCATGTATAAAATGAGCTGGGGAAGGAAATGGCAAACCATTCGAGTATCTTTGCCAAGAACACCACAAATGGGGCCACAAAGAATCTTACACAACTGAAAATGACTAAACAACTCTCTCTCTCTTCCTACTTTTTCTCCTTTTCTGTCTCTCTCCCCAATTTTCTTCCTTCAATATATTAGAATTCCTGAAATTTCAATGCCTTATATGATGTAACTCTATTGTAAGCTGCTTTGTCTATCCTCAGTGCAGTGGTTAGCCTTCCGCCTAGTACATAGTTCTTCATAATGTTTGTTGAATTTGAATTGCTTTACTAGGATGTCAACAATGGAACATGATATTAGAGTGTTTAATCCCTATAGAAATTTAAGAAGCAGGATATTTAAGAGTACCAACAAGTGGATGACTAGACAAATTTTCTTCTCGTGTCTACTCTAAACAATAAATAAATGGCTACTAGGATAGAGCTTCATTGGCAAAATAAAGGATACTGTGGACTTTCCTTTTTAACAAAGTAAAGGTTATTTTTATGATACATTTTTTGTTGTAGTAGTACCTCAGAGTAATTTTTAAAGCTTAGTTGCTAGTTTTACTAATAAACTAAATTTTATCTCTTCTTTGATTTTTAGAATTTCTGCTTTTGTGTTTAGTTGGGGCTTTTTATTTATTGCTTTCCTAGTTTGTTTTTAGTTACCTGGCCAATCTATTAATCTGTTTCTTCTTTCTCTTTTTTTTGTTCCACAGATTAGCAGTTTCTGGCACATAGTAGGTGCTTAATAAATGCTTATTTATTGATCGAAAGTGTTTAGAAATATACATTCTCTCCCCACCCTCCTCCTGGACTGCTTTGGTGATATCTCAAAAGTTTTGGTAGATTGTCTCACCGCTGGGTCTCCAGGATCCCTTTGCCATTTAAAGCGTTCACAAACTCACCCCTTCTTACCTTTCCAGTCTATATATACTTAACTCCCCACTTCTCCCAGTCTACATTCCTGCCACACTGGTCTACTACCACACTTCTTGCATGAAACTCCATCTCCCGTCTCCGTGCCTGTGAATGGCTGCCCCCTAAGTCTGGAACACACTCTCTCTCTGATTCTGCCTTCTTAATGAAACCGTTTCTGTTGCCTGCAGCTGCTAGTGTATCTCTTCCTCAAACTACCTTGTATTCACATTGTATAGACTCTCTAGGTATTCATGGTCCATGTTGTCTCTCCCATTAGGATGTCTGTATCCCCAGGGCATAGCACATTGCCTGGCACAGTAGTGGGTGGTTAGTAAATGCTTCTTGATGGATGGCAAATACTCCTGGGATCCTTTCAGACAACTCCAAATTTATACATAAGCAGAACCAAATTTCCTGCTGCTGCTGAAGCTAAGCAAATTCAGTCTCTAAAATTACTCCTCATAAAAACCAGCAAATAGGCTCTTGTTTTATCTAAATTTTATGTGATTAGAACAATAGAGATTATTCAGCAAAACACTGTGTGCTGAACACAGAATGTGAATTAGAAATGCTAAGTTACAGCTTCCGTTTAAAATTGCATTCAGGTAAGGCACGGATATACTATGTAGAAGATAAGATGTTTTCCACTGTGTTAAATTCACAAAAGGAATATAAAGCTAATCTGAGTACTATAAGCCTTGCCATCTCTTTGAGGGAATCTGTGATAAATGCTATCTCTGTATGTGAGTAAAATCTGTAAGCCACTGCTTCCTATTATAGAACAGAAGAAAAACAAATGATTGCCATTAATTTTAGTCTGAATTTGACTCTTGGATGTTGTACACAGCTCATATGCCATATTCTAAATCATCCATTAATTTTGCAACGTGTAATCAGCTCTTCAGTTTCCTTGCTTATAAAAAAAAAACCCCAACCGCCCCTTTTAAAAAAAATCAGCTCATTCACATTAGCCAATTTCTTTTCAATGCAAAAAAAGCTGAGCAGATGTGCACAAAAGCAGATGTGGGCACTTGACGCTTTCAAAATTCCTATTACAGCTTCAGCTATCAAAGCATGCTATGTTTCCATTTCTTCAAATTACAAGGTAATGATGTAATTAAAGGAAGGTTAGCAAACATGAGTGAGGGAAAGAACCATTGCCATAATTATTGGGGAAAGAGGTTAGTGAGAGAAAAAGCAGCAATGTGTGATTCCTTCTAGGCTGCGCAGGAAGAGAATTTAAACCTTTTTAATGAAAAAGCAGTCTTGTCAGACAGAAGTCTGTAAGGACCAGTTCTAGCCTCCCTGCATTGTCCAACACAGGACAATTAACCTTTATGTGCCTCAGGTTCCCATTTTGTGAAATGGTCACTCTCTCAGCTATGGGTCTGACACTGGACTTTGGTAAACCTCAAAGTTTACGTGGGGCCGAGGAAGGGGATAGATTTTGTTTGTGGATAGTGTGGGAGTGACTACTCACAACCATCTGTTTCCATGTGCCACAGACATACGGGAGCCATAGACACCCCTGGGGAACCTCCTGCGGGCAGAACACTGAACCCAACTCACCATCCCCACCTCCTGTGTCTGAAAGTGTATTGAAAAGTATTAAGCCTTATTTACACAGATGCTATAGAAGGCAGCATGTAGGCTACCAGACCAGAGATCTGAAAGGGAAAATAGTGATAACTATTCTTTTCTTCTGCACTAAAGAATATGTCCAAATGTAAGAGACGACTAAAGTGAACAATCTCATTGGTCTTGGTATTATTCTGGGTTGTAAGATCTGAAGATCAAGGGTACCATAATAATAATAGCTAGCATTTACATAGCGCTTAAAGGTATGCAAAGCACTTACAAATATCTTATTTGATTCTCCTAACACTTCTCAGATTCGGGCAGCTAGCTGACCCAGTGGATAGAGTGTGGGACCTGAAGTCAGGAAGACTCGTCTTCCTGCCTGAATTCAAATCTGGCCTCAGACACTTACTAGCTGCTTGACCCTGGGCAAGTCACTTAACCCTGTTTGCCTCAGTTTCTTCACCTGTAAAATGAACTAGAGAAAGAAATGGTAAACCACTCCAGTATTTTTGACAAGAAAACCCCAAAAATGGAGTCACAAAGAGTCAGATAGGACTGAAAATGATTGCAACAAAGACTTCTAGGGAGTAGAATTTTACTGATTGGGAAACTGAGACAATAACTTCCCCAGGATCACACAACTAGTCAGTGTCTGAGGCCAAATTCGAATCCAGGTCTTCCTGACTCCAGGTCCAATGCTTTATCCTCTATACCACCTAGCTGCCTACATAAATTCCTCTGCTGCCACTGATATATGCCTACTATGAAAATACAAAGTAAAACACTCAAGGTTACATTACCTTTCAGAAAAAAGAAAAAGGAAAAAGAAAAACAGCTTTCAGATTCAGTTCTGAATAGTTTAATGACCATGGTTTTATTTTTAAGAAAATATTTAGTCCTATCATGATGAGAATTTCACTAGCATGACATGGAAGTATTGAGTTTCCTTGGCATAACTGTTGCTTTTCTTTCCTGCTGTTTATAAATCCTCCCCCTCTTGTTTAAATCCATAAGAACACAAACTATACACTGTGGCTTGCTAATCTCCTACCCAGACCTTCTGGAAACAGTTTAATATTCTAAGAAGGTAAATTCAGCACATCTTCCTCAGGACAGATTGTGATTGCTAAAGATTCACCGTGTGCCAGTGATGCATCTCACTTTTTCATAAAATGTTAAGAAAAATCCTATCTGGTCTGTCAATCTCAAAAAAAAAGACATAGACATATTTAGATGGGGGTGGGGAACCCCCAAATGAAACTGATGTTAGCCATGAAAGTAAAGCACCCAAGATGGGCAATAGACAGATCGCGCCTCTCTAGATAAGACCATCCTAGTAGAAAGAGGAAGGTTGTGATTGGGTATCTACAGTGCCAGAGGCCCAAATGTTTGACCTAGTCACAGCATACCTCACCTCACATATTATTCTCACCTCACATATTATCTTTGTACCAAAGGGAATAAGGTAAAGGCCACTGCGCCAACACACATAGCCGTTGCTATAGTAACAGACATATAGATGAGAAAAGCATATGGATTCACTGGGAACTAGCTTGTGCTTTCTCATTAATGCTGAAGGCCAAAATAGGTATTTTCCACATTCTGCTAACCAACTTCTTTCTCCCAGGTTTTTAATGTGACTCACAGGAAGCCACGTGAAAGAGGGTTTATCTTTCTGAAGATCATCTCGATGGCACGCAAATTGATTTAAACCTGATTCAGTTAAGGGAAGAACGAGCAGACAGAGAGAAGGGTCCACGGCTGGGCCGGAGAAGATGGCCACTAAGTATTAATGCCTGATACTGGAGGAGGAACTTGCAACAATTTCTTGTGAAGACAAATATAAGACAGAGATAAAACGCCATCATTTATATATCATTTAGTTAAGTATATAAACTACACATTCACACAAAAATCACAAGGCATTAATTATAAATGGGACATCTTACTCCGTGAATACATATGTGGTTGTGGCAAAAAGAGGCATTGTTTGAGATGCGGATTGGCTTAAATGGAGAGAACACCCATACCAACGAAGTCATGGATTTACTAATGTAACAACAATGACAAAGAGGCCAAGCTAACTGTGCTAGCCAGGCCGTGGAGGGTTTGAGCTCTAGACCTAGTTAGCCCCGGGCACAAAATTCCATATTAGGATGTGTGTGTGTGCGTGTATGTGTGTGTGTGCGTGTGTGTGCGTGTGTGTGTGTGTGTGTGCGTGTAAATAGGAAATATATGAGATGTAAAGGAGGGAGTACAACATACATATTGAAGAACAGCTATGAGAGACAAGGGGAAAAAATTCCATTTTTTCATCACCTTTTTCAGTAGAGGTTACACGTACTCATTATGCAGTTTGTCTCAATGCAGAAGTCACCATACAAGCACGAAATATGTCACATGGTCAGTCTCCTGTGTAAACAATTCCAACGGCAGAAGCCTCCAGCACAATTGGCTGAACAGGCTGCCAGCACCAAACGCTAATCCCTTTCAGGACTGACAAATGGTGCTTGTGAAAGTGCAGTGGTAATCTCTGCCTTCTGGATAACACTGGTGAAGGGGGTGGGGGGCAGGGGTGGGGAAGGGTAGCATCTCTGAGCTGCGTTTGCCAGCTGCAGGGAACATGAAGCAGAGTCTTCTGATGGGGTAAATAATAAAGTTATTAGCCTTATAAGAAGGTTAATCAAGGCCACTCATGTCAGACACTACAACTTTCAGTTCACTGAACAGAAACGTGAAAACACTCAATTATTTGCCCAACAAAGATCTCATTTCTATGGAGGTGAAATTTTGAGGATCTAATTTTTGAAAACACTTTTCCTTATGACTAGAGACATATTGTTGAGCTTAAGCTGAAATTCTGAGCCGCTAAGCACAAATTTTTGGAAAGGTCACCTTTGTAATCATTGAAGCAAATAATCAGAGGCTAGGAGTAATGAGAGAATTGAGGAGCATTGCACATACTCCCTCACCTATAAATAACGCAACATCTGAAAGGGAAAATTACAGTGATTTTTAAGTAGAAAAAAATTGATAATGTAACACTGATACCTGTTGTGCATTTGTGATCACACACACACACACACACACACACACGTACCAACCAGAGAAATGCAATGAAAAATAATGGTGATGTTGGAGAATTAATCAATAAGCATTTATTAAGCTCCTAGTATTTATCAGATACTTATAATCTCTTAGGGCAAACAACACCCATACGTGCACATCCATACATGTATAGGTATAGCTATATATGAGACAGCTAGGTGGTGCAGTGGATAGAGCACCAGGTTTGGAGTCAGGAAGTTCTGAATTCAAATATGGCCTCCGACACTTCCTAGCTGTGTGACCCTGGACAAAAGTCATATAATCCCTATTTGCCTCAGTTCCTCAATTGTAAAATGGGAAGCCACTGGAGAAGGAAGTGGCAAATTGCTCCAGTATCTTTACCAGGAAAACCTCATGGACAAATCTATGAGGTCACAAAGAGTTGGATACAACCGAACAACATTACAATATATATGTGTATGTGTGTGTATGTATTTTATATATATATATATATATATTATATATGTATAATACGCACACATAATAGAAACATATACACAGGTATATGTGTACACATATATGTGAAACTATGCCTATATATATTCCCATATACACACAAACACACACATATATGTATCTATGAAATGGATATTATCTCATTTGGGATGGTGGACTCACAGCTATGGTGATCAGGAAAAGCTCTTTGTAAATGGTAGTGGCTGAGCTTGGTCTTAAAGGAAACCAAAGGACTTAAGAGATTTTGAAAACACTGTGTGCTCATGATTCTCTTCTTGGATCTCTTACCCCTGCTTTCTAGCTCATTCTCCCTCCTTCCCCTTACATGAAAATGCCCAGTAAGTTTCTGTTCATAAGCCTCTTATCTTTACACATATTCTGCCTTAATTGGGGAGGAGAAGATGATTGAATCAACTTCTTTGGCTCCAACTCAGATGATCCCCACATCTATATTTCCACCCTAACTTCTTCCCAGAGCTCCAGGAATTTATTTCCAATTGCCTATTGAATGTCTCAACTATAAAGTGAGCACTTACCTTACAGGGCTGTTGTGAGGACCAAATGAGATAATATTTGTAAAGTACTTACCACACAGTAGGAGCTTAATAAATGCTTATTTTCTTCCTTTTTTTCCTTCCTAGATGCCCTACTGGCACTTGAAACTCAGTATCACCAAAGTCTGACTGGTCATCTTCCTTCCAAAAGCTACGCCTCCCCTAACCTTCCCTATTTCTATTGATGGTATAACCATCCTCCTAGCCACCTAGGATTAAAATCCAGCAATTGCTTTTGACATTTTCCTCTCCCATGCCTTCCATCCCTAATCAGCTCCCAGTCAAGTCCCTTTGATTGTATTTCTTCAGCCTTTCACATTAGTACCTTTGCCCCCATTTCCACTGTAACCACTAAAGTTAAGATACCTTTTCTCACTTTTACCCTCAAAAAGAGAAAAAATAAGACAATGAGTCTCCTTCCTTCTGGTGGACACATGAGGGACTATGGGTGGAAAATGGTGCTTCCATTTTCAGACATGGCCAATATGTCAATTTTGCTTAACTTTTTTTTCTTTGTGAGAGAACATTTATTAGGAAGGAGAGATGTAAGCCGTGTATCCTGGAATGACTTATGTAAAACAAAAGTCATCAATAAAACTTTTTTAAACGGTGATAAAAATAGCCTTCACAAAACAAACTACCAACTTCCCTGGCTAGAGAATGCGCCTAACCTCTCGCCCAGATGGTCACGCTGGATTTACAAATTCAGCAGATATATTAGAAAACCACTTTTCAAATTTAATGCCTTGGGAAGTAAAGCCGCTTTGTGAGTGGCAGAAGTCTAGGGATTTCCCTAACTTGAAAACTGAAAAGGCCTTCAGGGGCTGAAAAGGTACACCCGCAAATCTGTCTGGCATTCCTTCTGATCCTTACTGACAGTCCTCAGCGACTGAGGGTGAACAAACGATCCCCTGCTTTGTCAAGCTAGCAGCTGCTCACAGGGCTATCAGCAATTACTCGATGCCCTTCTACAACAACCAGTTTCTATGGTACCAACCTATTGCCTCAGAAATTACAAATATTAAGTACATTTTTTTCTTTTTCTGATAGAAAATAACTTCACAAGCAGCAAGTTGGCAAAGATGACAAAAGAAAGGAAAAGTAAATGATGGAAAGATGGGTACATTAATACACTACTGGTAGAGTTAGGAATTGGTCTGACCATTCTATAAAGCAATTTGGAACGCTGTTAAGAATGCAACAGGGGCAGCTAGGTGGTGCGGTGAGTAGAGCACTGGCCCCGGAGTCAGGAGGACCTGAGTTCAAATCCGACCTCAGACACTTGACACACTTAGTAGCTGTGCGACCTTGGGCAAGTCATTTAACCTCAATTGCCCCCCGCAAAATAAAAAAAAGAATGCAACAAAAATATTGTAAGATGATAGATTTATTAGAGCTGACAGGGACCTCAAAGGCCATATAGTTAAACCCTCTCATTTTAAGATGAGGAATTCAAAGCCTATAGAGGTTAAGTTACTTGCTCAAAGTCACATAGATCCTAACTGTCAGAAACTGGAAATCCTGTGACCCAGAGATTTCATGGCTAGGTAAATACCCCAAGTAGGCCAGTTACCAAAAGAAAATCCCAAAATATTCCAAATTCAATTCAAATCCAGTTAAAAAATATTCCAAAATACCAAAAATATATTCCAAAATAGTTACAGAAGTATTTTATAGTAATAAAGGATTGCTTAAAAGGTAGATTCATATTAATTGGGGAATAGCTAATAAAATTGTGGTGCATGAATGTAATGAAATATTATTTTGCCTTAAGAAATGATTAATCTAATGGAACAGAGAAACATAGAAGAGTCATGAAATGATGCAAAGTGAAATAAACAGCAGCAGAAACACACACACATATGTAATCACTACAATGTAAATGAAAGAACTATAAAATAATGGCAATGGAATGCTGTAAAATTATAAATGACCAAGCTTGACTCCAAAGAAAAGCTATGAGAAGACAGCTCTCTCCCATCTTTGCTGGATGTAGGACACTGCAGGTAATGTCAGAGTTGGGGGCCTGGGGTATTGAACACTGCAAGTGATGTCAGCCTCTTTCATTGTTAGCTAGTTTTGCTGAACTGGGTTTTTTCTTTTTTTATCTTCTGTCATTAGGCATGGCTCTATGGGAAAGGGAGAGTCGTGAGATACATGGAAAAATCTAAGTGACAAAAAAATCATTTAACAGTTTTTTAAAAAGAACGAATCAGATTATCCATGAACAAAATAGTTTAATTGTTTACCCTCTAAAAATAGCCTAGTATGCTAGTGAAATGAGCCAAATTGGACCAGGACTAAAACTCTATGTTTACTGATTCATTAAAAAATATAAATCTTTCATTGCTTCATAATTATTTAATGATTTTTACAGAAAAATGACCAATCTAAATGACTTTGATTGCTGAAGCGGTAACAGCAATCATTCTTAATACCTCATGAAAAGAGAAGACAATTTACTAATGCCATCTAGTCAGAACCTGAAAAATAATTTTTTACAGAAAAATCTGTTACAAGTTGTGTTTCTGGTCCCAGACCAGCCCACAAAAAACTAGTTAACTCAGAATGCACCTGACATACAGAGTGTATACATGTATATATACATATATATACACATACCCGAGTATATATATGGCATATATATAACATATACTTGACATGTATATGACACACATATACATATTTATAGATACGACATATATATTTGAGTATAGTATAAACCTCTATGGGTAGCTATGTTTCTATGGGAAAATGCATTCTAAATACCATGCCATGCCAGAAGCAGATCGTCCTGCCCTCCTCAATGGCACCAGTGACTTCTCCCACTTTCTGGTCTAACCAAATGTGGGATTAGGGACTTCCCTAACTCTAATACATTATCAACGACTCTCTTGGCATGGAGCTCCTGCACAGTGACAGCTAGAAGGTTATAGGATTGTAGATTTTGAACTGAAAGAGGTGTTAAAGGTCATTTAGTATAACCCTTGCATTTTGCCCAGAGAGAGGAAGTGACCTTTTAAGATCACAAAGGCCATAAGGGGGCAGGACTGGGATTCAAACTTAGGTCCTCTGGCTTCAAATCTAGTGCTCTATTTGGAGAACAAGTGGGAGGGATGAAGGCTACAGTGTCTTGGTTTAAGGAATGATGAGATAGCAGAAGTTGGAGACTGGGAACTTAGGATCACTGGGGTAAGGAAGGATAGCTGCATAGTGTTACCTTCTGCCTTTTGCTCCCCCTCAACCTCACTAATATCTCCACAAAAGACTAAACAAAGACTTTGTCCTGGGCTGGTCCTTGTATGAATTGAAAATTAAGGGATGGAATTAGGGAGGGCTTGGTTCCAGGCAACAAAGACTTCTGCAGCAAGAGAGAAAGGAAACGGAGAGAGAACAGGAGGTAAGTAGGGTCAGTGCAAAGGAGACAGGACTATCACTGGGACACTGTACTAGGGAAGATGTTAACATAGAGGAAAGAAATATATGCCAAGAGGATTCAGGAAACCTTGGACAGACCTGTGTGGGAGCTGATACAGACCGAAGTGAACAGAACGAAGAGAACAATTTATAAAATGACTATAATCATGTAAACAACTTTGAAAGACAACTTTGATAATGCAATAGCCAGTCATTACTTTCCTCTCTATCTCCCACCCCCGACAGAAAGGAGATGGACTAGAGGCACAGTTGAAACATACATTTTCAGACCCAGAGAATGTATGGATTTGTTTTACTTGTGTAACCCTGTGTCAGAATTACCATGCAAAATCCATTAGCTAGTGATGTCATGGGACTGGGGTGTTTAGGACTGTTTTGCAGTGAATCTTGAGAGAAGGACAGGGAAGCCTGGTCTACAACTGGAGAATATAGAACTTCTTCCTCCATCTTGGCACTATGTGGACTTTTTTCAGAGTCCAGTCACTGATTTGTGCTCCTCTATGCTTCTCTAAAGGCTGCTGAGAGTTAGCTGTGGCAACTGCTACCATTAACAATATGGTCAATACTAAGCTGAAAGAGACCCAAAAGAGTCTGTGACCCAGTAAGTGTGGTACTGACTAAATCTGGTTTGGAGACATGGTCCCATTTATCCCTTAGAGGCAACATCCTTCTCCCAGAACTCCAAGCCGGAGAAAGAAGGAAGTGAGTGTCTTGACCTCTCTCTGAGAGAGGAAGGAGTTAAATAAAGCAGCCAACTAGTTCTCCCTGCTGTAGTTGGCAAAATCTTATTCTATGCTGCCTGCATACACACAGAGATTATTCCCCTCCCCCTATTGCTTCTCCGTTCTTTCCCTCAAAGCTGTTTATTTCCATTTTTATAAGAAGAAATTAGCGACTACTAACCCCCATCGGGTGGCTAATGTTATCCACAGCAATGGCAAATGGAAAATGGGGAGGCAGTCTGAGAAAAGTCCATGGCCCATCCAACACTTAGCATAAGGCGTAGGATGGGAAGGCAGCCAAATAATGCTTTCTTCCCTGGGAGATTACAAAGCTTTTCAGTTACAGTGCTATAGTGTCTCTTAGCCAGCCTACCTAGGTGGTAAGCAGAAAGATATTCTGAACATGAATCAAAATCCCTTAGACTAGAGATATTTTTGCAAGCCTACCCAGAACAAAGAAGGAGAGAGGAGTGTCCTTCTGGAATCATTTATTGGTGCACACTGGATTCTCTCCCCTTTAAGCAGCAATTTACAGATGGGTGAAGATACTTGTAGAGTGAGGGGCCCTGCTTAGTACCCTCTCTCCATCCCTACACTCATTACCAGTATTTTATATTATAGATGGAGGATACCATCCATGGAATTATTAATCATCTCAAAGAGATCAATCTTCTCAAAACATATATGTAGGAGACTGGGAAAAGCGTAACTCCCTTAAATCATGGGGACCCAGGATTCATTTTATCTGTGGGAGAAACTTTTCTTCACCTTTATACTCAACTATGATTATTTGTTATGTGAGGCCTTCTATTTGTGGGGAGAGGGGACATTGAGGAGGGTGTTGGTCGTGGAAGTGATAGAACAAAGAAGGAAAGGAAAGAAGTGTTAATGAACCACGAAAAGTATGTGCGGAAGAAAGCAGAAGGAAATTCAGGAGGGTCACAGACAGCGGGGAAATTTCATTGCTATTATTAGATTTGCAGTTTCAGGTGCAATCATCTTTTTTTATTATACTATGTTATGGAAATGCTTGTTTTATTCCAAAAAATAAAAATAAAATAAAATTAGCAACACAGAAAAAAGTTTGCTAGTATCAGGTTTGATCTGCATGTTTTTGGACCAAAATATGTAATAGATGTTCAAGTTTAGCATACAAGCTTCTTCTCTTCTCTGCATATTGAAATGTTAATGTAAAGTTAAAAAGGAGCATTAGAAGAAAAAGAAATATTTGTCAAGCATTCCTCGGTCAAGGTATCCAAGTCATATTTTTTTGCTCCCAAGCCTGCTGAAACAAAAATGTACTGAGTACATAAGTCTTTAAACTTGGGACAGGGCTACTCATCTACTCATTTCACGATTCCCAGAAAAGTCCGGAACAAGCGTCTTCTGCTACAGGGAGCACCATCATCAGAAAGATGATGAGAAGGCACTACAGAATGCACTGAGGGCAGTCAGGGAGGGGAGGCACTAAGGGGACCTACAGGGGACCTGCAGCAGAGCAGTCCAGCCCCAAATAGTCCAGATAAAAGGACCTCAGAGGGGAGTACCATTGGGAAGAATTTTCCTTCCGTACCCCCACCCAGGGCAATACTGTTAGACAAGCTTGTGTCTGGACCCTGATGAGCCTCATTGTGTAGAAGACAAGCTAATCCCCATAGGTAGGGGCAATAAGCCAGATAAATAAACGGTCCCCAAAGTGTAACCAGATCTTCATTTCAGGAGCAAATCTCTGACACAAGGCTGACAAAAATAATCATGTTTCTAGTGCTTTCATTTAAAGACCAACTTCAGGCTAAGGATATAACATTGAAAAGCCTTTAGAGATAGGTGGAAGCACGTTATTTGAGACTTCTCTGTCAAAATTCTTCTGTCTCATTATCCTTATTTTGTTTCAGATCATATTTAAAGTTTAAAAAAAGTTAGCTCCATTCTCCTCATCTATACTGATGTTTATGTCTAAAGGATTCATTCACAGGAAAAGGTTTCTCTAAATATTGAGTATCTTTTAAACACGACCACATTTCTCTCCAGATACAGACACATTAGAGGAGGAAATCCCATGAGGCTTCTTTGTAAATTAGGTGAGAGTATAACCATGTGGATCTGGGGAATTTGTTTTCTGTCTGCCCTTAATGGACTTCAGACATCAGATGCCTTATTAAAAGTTGACCTTGCTGAAAACCTTAACATATTTTCTTCCACATTCCCCATCCCTTTAAGGGAATTAAACTCAAGGGTCACAGAGCTAGGAGGGGCCTTAGAGGTCATTTCACAGTCTCATATGATGAATGACAAAGCTGATTCCCAAGGGGGTAAGTGACTCAAGACAAATCAAGAATCATTTATTAAGCACCCACTATGTGCCAGGCACTGTATTAAGCCCTGGGGATATAAAGAAAAGCAAAAGACTTGCTCTCCAGGAGCTCACAGTCTAATGGAGGGGTATAAGGTTAATGGGGAATAAGATCTTCCCCGCCCATCAATAGACCTCACATGGAGCCCATTAAGGGAAGCTTTCTTGCTTGTAGGAAGGCTTACACACCTTTTGCTAATTTCTAATTAGGCACTGAGCCTATTAGTTGAAGGAGTATATATTCTGAGAGCTTTTGCTTTAGGGGCTTGCTTACAAGAAGGACCTTTTGATTCCCTGGCTGAGACTCTGAGTGGCTGTACGTTCAGCCCCCACCCCCCCACTGCTCAGAGGTAAAGGCTCTCTCAATCCAGTGGTGAATGTAAAGTATATATAGCAGTACTGTTTTGATTCAAGCAGTAGAGCCGTGTCTGTTGGTCTTTATTTCTCTTCTCTGTATTTCCTGTTTGTTTTTTATGTGATTAAAGAAGACTGTTCACCCCTGAAACAGCTATCATTCCTAGTAAAGCAGATCTAAGCACGTGTGCTAGCAGTCATCATGGGCGTGCCAGTGTAGTTGCTGTTACAAGGGGACAACACGAAAACCACCATATAGAAACAAAATATATACAAAATAAATTGGAGAGATAATCTCAGAGGGAAGACACTAGCATTGAAGGGTATCAGGAAAGGCATCTTATAGAAGGTGGGATTTAATCTGGGATAAGAAGGAAGCCAGGGAAGCCAGAGTGTGGGGATGAGGAGAGAGATCATTCTGAGCATAAGAGACTGTAGCAAAAATGCCTAGAGTCAGGAGGTAGAAAAATCATGTGCAAGGAATAGCAAGGATGCCAGTGTCACTGGATTGCAGAGTATGGGGGAGGTGGAAGCCAAATGTAAGAAGCCTGGAAAGGTTATGAAGGGTCAGGAAAGCCAAACCGAGGATTTTGTATTTTATCCTGTAAGTGGTAGGGAGACACTAGAGTTGATCGAATAGAGGGGTGGCGTGCTCAGATATGTGCTTTAGGAAGATGAATTAGGCACCTGAGTAGAGGATGGACTGGAATGGAGAGAGACTCAAGGCAGAAAGACCAACCAGCAGTCTTTTGAAATGGTCCAGGAGTGGAAAGATGATGGTCTGTACCACAATGGTGGCAATGTCAGGGAAAGAAAGGGGCATAAATGAGAGATGTTTTGAAGGTAAAACCAATAGTACAGGCTGACACAATGGATATGTGGGATGAAGGAAAATGAAGAATCAAGGAGGACACCTAGGGTTGTAAGCCTGGGTGACTAGAAAAATGGTGGTGCCCTCCACAGTAATAGGAAAGATAAGAAAGGGCAGGGCTTTGATGGAAAGATAAAGAATTCAGTTTTGAATAAGTTGAGTTTAAGATGTCTATAGGATATCCTGTTAAAGATGTCAAATACACAGTTGGAGATTCAAGTCTGGAATTTAGGAGGTAGGTTAAGGATGGGTAATTAGATCTGAGAATCATTATCATAGAGATGATTGTCGAATCTGTGGCAGCTGGTGATATCACCACACGAAGTAGTCTAAAGGGAAAAGATTGGAGATCCAAGACAGAGAGCCCTGGAAGATGCCCACAGTTATGAGGTGCGGCTTGGCTGAAGCCCCAGCAAAGGAGACTGAGGAGTGGTTAGAGAGGGAGGAGAAGGCTAGAGTAGTGTCGCAGACACCTAGAGGGAAGTCAAGGAGAAGAGGGTGACTGACAGTGGCAAAGGCTGCAGAGAAGTCAGGAAAGATGAGGATGGAGGAAGGGCCATCAGATTTGGCAGTTAAGAAATCACTGGTAAATTTAGAAAGAACAGTTTCAGGTGAATAATGAAGTCAGAAACCAGACTGAAGAGTTAAAGACTAGAAGGAGAGCAAAGAAAGTAAAGGCATTCATTACAGATAGCTTTCTTAAGGAGTTTAATCACAAGAGGGCAGAGATTGGTGAAACAATAGCTTGTAGGGGTGGATGGATCAAGTGAGGGTTTTTTGAGGTTAGGGGAGACAAGGGCATGTTTGTAGGCAATAGGGAAACAGCCAATAGACAGGAGGGATTAAAGAGAAATGATAGAGCAAGGATGACAAAGTCAGTCTATTGGAGAAGATAGGATGGGGTGGGTTCACTTGAGAAGGGGTAACCTCTACATGTGAGATGGGGTGGGGGGTGGTGAAGGAGGAGATGGGGCAGAAGGGATCAGAGTGATGTGAGATGAGGAGGAGGAGGAGAGAAGAGGGAGCTCTTGGCAAATGGCCTAAACATTTTTTTTTCAGTGAAATATTAAGTAAGATCCTCAGCTGAGAGTAAGGGGTGGGGGGAGGTAGAGGCACCATGGGAGGTTTGAGGAGTGATGTAAAAGTTTACAAAAGACATTGTGGTGAGTAGGATAGGAATCAATTTGTTATTGTTATTTAGTCATTTTCAGTCTTGTCTGACTCTTTGTGACCCTATTTGGGGTCTTCTTGGCAGAGATACTGGACTGGTTTGCCATTTCCTTCTCTAGCTCAATTTTACAGATGAGGAACTGAGGCAAATAGGGTTAAGTGATTTGCTCGAAGTCATACAGCTAAGTAAGTGTCTAAGACTGGATTTGAACTCATGACGATGAGTCTTCCTGATTCCAAGCCCAGTGCTCTATCCACTGCACCACCTAGCTGCCCCCAAATGAGTTAGAGAAGTATAAAAGGATTACCTTGCTACAGTGAGGGCACAGTTGAAATTATGCAGCATAAATTCGTAGTGGACCCAGTCAGCAGTTTCGTGACTGCCTCCAGCTTCTTTCAGGAGCATGTAAATAGGAGTTAAGGCAGCAAATCTGAGAATAATCCAAAGCGGGGTTGGCAGAGAGAAAGTAATAGGATAAGAGGACAAGGGACTCAAGAAGAGGTCAACATAGAGTTGAACTATTTCATCAAGGGGTCAAGATAGGTAAGGGAGGAGAGTGAAACCAGTGTAGGGGTGATGGCCTGGCAAAGAACTGAGGGGTAGAGGAATCGGAGATGGAGGTAAAGATAAAGAACAAGCTTTGTTTGGGGTTGCAAGGCAGAGGGAGAGGTGGAATGATTGTGATCAGGTAAAAGAATTCATATAGCTCCAACAACCCAAAGGGAGTAAATAATGGGACCGGGGCTCGAACATCAAGTCACAGGATCATAGACCCGGAGCTAAAAGCAAACTTAGAAGCCAGCTACTTCAATACCCCCATTTCATAGATGAGTAAAACTAAGACCTAGAAAGGCCAAGTGATTTATCTTTAGTCACACAGATAGTAAAGGGCAGAGTCAAGATTCAAATCCAGATACTCTGATTCTGAATTCTCCTTTCGCTTGCAAAATGTTTTTCTGGTTCCAATTCCAGTGATTTTTCCCACTTACTCTTTGCTGCCTATGATTCGATTAAAGATCTCCTCCTCTACCAAAGAGCTTTTAAGGTATAGATATAGTCTTTAGCATTTGATTTTGAGATGATAAATCTGCTGATGTATTATGTTTGTTATTTTCCCTATCATTAATAATATCTTACATTTAAAGAAGATTTTTATAACTTATACACTATTTTAATAAAAGAGTAACCTCACATTTACATAGTATTTTAGACTATCCAAGTTTTTTCTTCACAGCAAATGTGTGAAGAAGATAGTGCAAGTATAATCACTCTCATTTTACAGATGAGAGAACTGAGGCTCAGAGAGGTTAACAAATTTGCCCATGGCCCCATAAATAACAGGTGGCAGATTTGTGACTGGTATCCGGGTCTTCTGATTTGAGATCCAGTGGTCCTTCCACTCTCCCACTTGTACATTAGAGAGACAGATACAAGGAGAGGAATAATTTTTTAAAAAATGAAGAGTGATACTTACTGCTGGTAGAGGACATATGGCTGTAGTCTGACCTGAAATATAAAAACCTTAGTATAAGTATAGTTGTACCATCTAATTTTTCTTTATCCAAACAACAGCAACAATTCACATTCACGTAGCACATTAGGCTTTCCAAAGCACTTTCCCAACAATGACCTTGTGTGATCACATGATTCTGCTCATTTCGTGTATAGGGAAACAGTCCCTGAAAAGGTAGGTGACCTGCCCATTACCACATAGCTTGTAAGCAAATCACAGAACCAGAATTTAAAACCAAGACTCCTGACTCTAAAACCAATGCTGTTTCCACTACATCTAATGATTCATCCATGTATGTGTTATACATCTAGTCTTATGCAACATTCACCGGACTAAAATCTATGCATTTATTTTTAAAATTGCAATTGCTTACATTGGGACTGGTCATCTGCCATTTAAAGTTTCATCAGACTAAATTCCAAAAAATAGTAAGAGTTGACATTTCCACAGCACATCCATTAACTATGGTTATCTACCAAGGCTTTGTCTCCAGCCGTCTCTTCTTTACGTACACTCTTTCTGTGACTCCCATTAGGTACCATCTCTACAGATTGAGCTATACATTCTCTCCTTGTGTCCTACATCACAAATTGCTTAATGGACACACCCAACTAGATGTCCTATAAGCATCTCAAATTCAATATGTCCAAAAGACATCTCATCATCCACCCCACCCCCGCTCACTCCTCTTCCAAACTCTCCTTTTTACTATCAAGGGCACTACCATATTTTCAGTCATTTAAGTTTCAAGATCTTGGTGTCAACTCCTCACTCTCTATCACTCCATACAATCAGTTGCCAAATCTTGTCATTTTGATCTCCATAAGATCTCTAACATTTCTTTTCTTTCCACTCATGCAGCCATCTCCCAAATTCAGGTCCTCATCACCTTTTTGCCAGAACTATTATTGCTGTTGTTTCCTTCCCTCAGGTCTCTCTCTAATCCATCCTGATACAGCCATGGAAGTGATTTTTGTAAAACACTGTTCTGGTGTCACCCTTCTGCTCAAAAGTTCCATTGGTTCCCTATAACCTAGAGGGCCAAATATAAACTCCTCTGCATAACATTTAAATCTCTTCACAGACTGGTTCTGTCCTACCACCCCAGACTTCTTACAGGATCCAGCCATATTGACCTACTCATTGTTTTGCATACATAGCCCTAGACTTACCATCTGGGTGCCTTTGCACTGGCTGTCTCACATGCCTGGAATGCACTCCCCCACCCTCCACCCCCTTCTGCTTCTCTGAAGCCCTGCTTTCCTACTACGGGATTCAGGCTCTACCTTCCTCACAAAGCCTGTCCTCGTTCTCCAGTTGCTGGCAAACCCCCTCCCCAAACTATCTAGTATTCATTTTCTAAGGAATCTGTATATCCTTGTATGTCTACATGTTGTTTCTCCCATGAGAATGTAAACTCCTTGACTACAGGCCCCATTTATTTCACTTCCATCTTTGTATTCCCCGGTGTTTCAAATAGAGATTGGCAAAAAGTAAGTGCCTGATAAATGATTGTTGATCAACATGTGAACATTTATCACAATTATGCAATAGACGTCACTAAACTGTTATTTTCTTGTTATTCCCACCCATGTGGGTCTAGTAAACACCCCACTCTGACAACTAAGAAATGTTAATTGTTTTATGGGATGCATCCAGCATCTTGTAATCTTTGCTAGGGGATCAAAACTATCAGATTTGCTGTCTCCTTGGAAGAGAGAAAAACATCCCTAATTGCATAAGGACAGGCAGGGAAAGTTGACATATCCTTTAGGGATGGTACCAAGTTAACCTGCGGAACTTAAAGACAACAAAGATGTCCTGGAAGCATCCCGAGGGCTACCTGTATGAGAGATAACAACTTTCCTTTTCATTGTAACTTTAAACTAATTCAGAGGGAAAGCTAAATTCCTGAGCTCAACTCAACTGCTCAAAGGCAACTTTAGGCAGATGCAGACTCAATTATCAAAAGCAATACAACATAAAATCAAATACATTGTAAAATCAATACAGTCGAAATCAATATAGGAGAAACTCAAAATAACATTAATTTGATCTTTTCACTACCATACCAACTGCCTCTCTATGGAAATTCAAAACTGTAGCACAATAATATTAGAAACACACATGCATAACTATAAAACACAAACATAAATCTTATAAACATTCCTGTACCATTGCACATAGAATGGGCTATATTGCCAGAAGAAATCCTTCCCAGTGGCACCTTCTACTTTGGCAGCAGAAGGTAGGTACCACTGTTGTGTCTTTGGTTGTTTGGCACAATGAAGAAGGACATTTTGACATATTTCACCTCAATAAGAAACCCTGCAGGGATAACGGAATAACAAAGGAAGAGAGAGGTGATGTGATGACTGGTGTGAAATTGCCAACTGCAAGCAGCCACACTAAAAAAACCACTCGGTGGAATTTGTCTCCCTGAGAAAGGGAACCTGACTAAGGATGCTTCATGACTTCATCTCCATTAAGTTCCTATTCTTTAGACGTGGATTCAAAGTTGCCCCCAATCTGGTACTCGATTCATGAATATGTGACTTATATGTAGGGGGTGATCCAAAGGGCTGAATTGATCACTCTGATGAGTTTACAGGGTGGTAAGCCTTTGGTATTTGTGACTGTATGTGCCTGTAGCAGGTATGGATGTGCCTATTAACATCCTGTCAAGAGGACTGGAACCATGGGGTTAAGACTCAGTGATATTTCAGGGTATCCTCTAAAGCCCAAACCTCACTTGTATGAGTCCAGGACGTAAGAGAGGCCATTGCAATTGAATTACTCCCTTTAACATCATGCATATTAAAACAGTTCATCCAGGATTGGTTTTTTTGGTTCTGATTTTGTTTCATAGACCTAAACTATTTGCATTGGTTTAGTGTGTAGTCAAGAGACCACCCTCAAAACTGTCTGACACAAGTACATCTTCTGGGAATTCCTATTGAATTCAGGGCAATAGAAAGGGGGTTGCTGGACTCCCTAGCAATCTTCAAATGCTTTTTCTTTGGAAGGGAAACCCCTTCTTTGCTTTTTTCCTTTATCTCCTTTTCCTAATGTAAGATTCTAGTTTCATTTTTCCTTTATACTTTTGCTTTCCTCAAAAAAAAAAAAAAGGAAAGGTGGAGGAGTGCACCAAACACTGGGCCTGGAGTCAGGAAGACCTGAGCTCAAATCCGTCTACTCATTAGCTGTGAGACCCTGGGTGAGTCACTTAACCCCTGCCTCAGTTTCCTCATCTATAAAATGGGGATAATAATAGCACCTACCTCCCAGAGTTGTTAGATCAAATGAGATATTTGTAAGGTTCTTTGTAAGCCTTAAAACACTACATAAGTGTGATACACACACACACACACACACACACACACACATATATATACACATACATATACTTGTGTGTATATATACATGCATATACGTACACACAAGTGTATGTATGTGTATATATGTGTATATACATACGTATATACATACATATACATATACGTGTATGTATATGTATATGTATACGTATATGTATAGATCCCGACAAGCATTAGGAAGCACGAGCCTAGAGGACCTTTATACAATTGTGTGTTTTTTTTGGGGGGGGTGGAGCAGAGGTGAGTGTAAGCTCAAGGGCCAACAGCTATGAGAGGTACAGTCTCTCACGATGGATTATTAATTTGGGGAGCGTCTCATGTACACTACAGCAGACTCCATGCACAGACAGCTCTGGGAAAAGCAATCCCACAAATGGCAGTTCCAGCATCGAGTGAGCTGCCTTCCCACAGCTCCAGAGGGCTCTTCAGAATGAGGCTGTGGACCAGCACACCCAAAGGCATTGCTATTTGCTTGTCAGGAACTACTAATAATTAACTGGGGCAAGAGTGTAGTTAACAAAGGCTGTTTCTCGTTTGGCTTAAAAAACCCTTTACAATCCCACTCCAGCTTACATTTGAAATTTCTCTCCCTCACACACTCTGTGTTTTAGTTAAACTTGCCCATTTGCTTGCTGGGGCAGCTAGGTGGTTCAGCGGATATGATTGCCTCAGTTTCCTCACTTATAAAATGAGCTGGAGAAGGAAATGGTAAACCACTCCAGTATTTTTGCCAAGAAAACCCCAAATGGGGTCACCAAGACTCAGACATGACCGAAAAATGGCTGAGCAGCCAAAAATTCACTTGCTATTCTCCATATACGACAAGCCCTCTTTGATCTTTGTATAGGCTGGCCCCTATGCCTGCAAATGCACCGCTTTCTCAGGTTTACCTCTAGTTCGCTTCAAAGCTCAGCTCAAGTGCCCCTTCCTACAGGAGGCCTACCTGGATTCCATTGGTTGCTGGAGGCTTCTCTTTGGAAATTATCTTTAACCCTGTTGCTGCTGTTGTTTCAGTCATGTCTGACTCTTTGTGATCCTACTTAGAGTTTCCTTGTGGTGGTTTGCCATTTCCTTCTCAGCCCTTTTTACAGATGAGGAAACTGAGGAAAACAGAGCGAAGTGACTTGCCCAGGGTCACACAGCCAGTAAGTGTCTCAGGCCAGATTTGAACTCAACGTGATGAGAGTCCAAGCACAGTGTTCTTCCCACTACCCCATCTATCTGCCCTCTAACCTACTTGGTATATATTTTAGATTTATTTTTAGTTGTATATGTTGCTTCTCACAAATAGAATGTAAGCTCTTTGAGGGCGAGAGGTGTTTTGTTTTAGTTTTTATACCCCAGCCTCTAGCATAAGGCCTGGCACATCCTTAATAAATACTTGATAAATGAATCAATCTGATTAGCTTGAGTGCAGCAAGCCTTTCATTAGGGCTTTTGATTGCATCTCCCCACAAAGCATGTAGATGCGTCTCTAGAGCAGGAATTCTTAATCTCGTGTCCAGGAACTTGTTTTTGAAAATATTTTAATAATTACATTTCAATAAAATTTATTTTGTGATGCTATATATTGAAATTTTTTTTCTGAGAAGGGATCTATAAATTTTACCGGCCTGCCAAAGGGGTCCCTGATACAAAAAAGATTAAGAACCCCTACCTTAGAGGATAAGTTTTAATTATAGGGGCTACAAGATAAATTGGTTGACTTGAACTCTTGGCAGGATGAAATCTTGTTGGAAGGAACTATCCTCATATGTTGTTCTATAAAAAGAAACCAACAAAACAGCTCAACCCTTTTCCCTCCTGTTTTACTGCTGGAGACGTCCTGAGAGCACAGCAGAAGGAGGGGATTCTCCTTTTCTTCCAAGAGCTTCCTTGTGGCAGAAGCACATGGTAAGAAAAAACATGTGCTCACCCACATGGCCCAAGAGTGGATTTCCTAGACAATGTCATTCCTGAATCCTAGTTTCCTAGTTCAAAGAGGAAACAATTCATAGGTAGCATGTCTTGGAAGCTGCCCTAATGGTTACTTTAGGTTCAAAATCTCAGGTATCTGGTATTCTTCGGAAACAATGGGAATTATCTGAGGAGTATGAGGCAGAGAAAAATAGAGGAGAGGGGACGGAAGGGGTGGGGAGGCGAAGGAAGAAGAAAAAAGGGGAAAGGAGAGAAGAAAAGAAGAGATGTTAGGGTGCTAGCTATTGGTCACGTTCAAGCTCAGTTTCTTTCTGATGTCAGAGTCCAAATCATGGCATATCACAAGTTCAGATAGCTTTTGTAGAAAAAAAGAAATGGAAAAGGAAGGGAAATGTATTGATCGATTATGGGTTCCTACAACTCCTTTGAATCTTTTACCTTTTTGGTAAGGTGAAAAAAAAAAGGCTGCCCTAAATCCAATATAATCCTTCCTACCTTCAGGGCTTATACGGGATATGGGAGACCCTTTCACTGTAAATTGAGGGGAATGACCTAGGTGGCCTTTCAGGTCCCTTCCAGCTCTAAACCAATGACCCTGTGAATCACATTCACAGGGTCTCAGACACAAGATATATCCCAAGGTTTCTCTAAGTATGGGGCTAAAGTACTAATTCCTTGGTTTAGCCTCCAAAGTTATTTACATAAATTGTTATGTTGGGCCATCTTTATTGTGCCAAAAGATTTATCAAATACCTTCACTACGCCAGCCCTGTAAGGTAACTAGTAGAAACATTATTCCCATTTTACAGATGAGGTAGCTGAGAGCTTGGGAGGTGACATTATTTTCCCAATGCCACAGCTGGCAGATGTTTGAGTCACAGTTCTAAACTAGGTCTCTTGACCCCAGGTCCTATACTCTCTCCATTATGACATGCACTCTGGCCTACAACAGCACTCCATTCTTCATAGATCCCAAGGCAGCCTTGTTGATTAGCTAAAGACTTAGGCAACTCAGTGACAAAGGCATTAGCCTGAACTGATGTATTCTTCCTAATTTTACTGGCATATACTCCATTATACTCACTCAACTTTACAGCTGTCATTAGAAGCTAAAATGTCGTGGTTCTTCCCAATTTAAAAAAAAATTGAACAGATTGAACTAAAAATATTTTGGAAAGTATTCCTATTGCTTATTTAAATGACCTAACAGAGAACATAACGCCAGTAGAAAAGAATGGAAGGAAAATAGCATTTGGCTTTCTCTTATCAAATGAAATTCCTTAGTAATTGTAGAATTTGAAAAACAGAAGAAATCTTAGAGATCGTCTGATCCAATTACCTTGTTTAATGCATATGGAAACTGAAACCCAGAAAGGACTAAGTGATTTTCCCAAGGTTACACAGTCAGCTAGTGAAAAGCTGGGGTGAGAGCTCGGTTTTCCTGTCTTACTACTCTGCTATACCACAATCTCAGATGTGAAAAATATACAAATGCAAGATTTTATTCAAAGAACGTCCATTTTTGTAAATGCCAAAATATGACAAATCTACTTGGCTAATTATATTATTAGTTTAAGATAGTAAGATTCTTAAGATGTTTAATGACTGGAGATAGAATACTATAACAATTTTGTAATAAAATGTTTAATAATTTTCTAATTTTTTCTCTTTAATTCTAAAGTACGTGAGTAGATACAGTAGACTGCACACATCATGTAGTAATCATTTTGTTTAGGCATTTTTTAGCCATGTCTGACTCTTCATGACCCCATTTGGGGTCTTCTTGGCAAATTTACCAGAGCAGTTGGCCATTTCCTTCTCCAGCTCATTTTACAGATGAGGAAACTGAGGCAAACAGTTAAGTGACTTGCCCAGGGTCACACAGCTAGTGTCTGAGGGCAGATTTGAACTCAGGAAGATGAGTCTTCCTGATTCTAGGTCTGACGCACTATCCATAGCGTCACCTAGCTGCAAGGATGTAGCATAATCATAGGACTTAGAACGAACTAAAGTTTGTTTGGAATCAAATGCTCCCATTTTAGAAATAAGAAAACCAAAGCCTTCCAAAATAACGCGACTTGCCTAGGCTCACCAGGTGATAAGTAATCAGGATTTGCACCCATGTCTAATAACTCCAGAACCAGTGCTCACCTTTGACCATGCCACATTCATTTCCAGTTAGTCTCAGTGGATTTGGATGGAGCAGGGTCTGTTTCATTTCTGACTTTGCACCCTCAGCACCTAGCATGGTGCCTGGCACACAGTAGGCACTTAATAAATGCTTATTGATTGATTAATATATTTAACAAGTTTGGCATGGGACACATTTTATCAATAGAAAAGTGGTATGGTTGCACTTCAGAATCATCTCTGTGTGCATGCACATGTACATATATAATACGTGCGTACACATGTACATATATAATATATACATACACACACATATCTATATCTCTCTATCTAGATAGGATCATCAGCTAGATGCCATACCAGAACTCCTTGTTCTAGCCAGTTTCTAGTTCAGAAGCCTCTTGAGAGGCCTCCAGTAGGGCATAACCTACTATCAGTTCAACACTGTAGGGGCTGGAAAGTTAGGACTGATTGACTCCATGGTCATGTAATTAGTAGATGAAACTAAATTGCATTAATCTATCCATAACAGAGACATGAGGCAGTTTAGCTTAATGGTTAGAGTATTGGTCTTGAAATTGAGAAGACTGGGGTTCATATCCTATCTTTGACACTTACTAGCTATGTGCCCTGGGAAAATACCATAAAAAATATCACAGCTTGTAAGCTCTTCCAGTTGACCTAGAAATTCCCCATCACTCTCTTCCCATTCCCCTACATTTACCTGATACCCATACATGGTAAGCACAAATAGTGAACAGTAGAGACCTTTTGGCTAATTTCTGGATTTCCAATTATATTTTCCTAAAATATTCTTTCCCAGGAAATTGGCATAAAGTTTAAGATTGTAATCGATGAGCCACTTTGCCTTTATGCATAATATCACTCAGTGCATCACAAACCTCATTGGCATTAACTTTTAGCAAGTGTCCAGGGCACTGGACCAGATACTATGTAAATTTGGTGAACTAAGGAAAACAAAGATCTACAGTGAATAATAAATGTATCGTCTTCTCTTGATCAGAAAGAAGAAATACTATGACTTCTCCCTGCCTTTCTTCCTATCTATTTCAGACTTGGTTTCTTCAGTATATTCTTTCTTATCTACCCATTCTAAAAACACTAGATTCATGGCCTGGCTCTCACCTCCCAATTCTATGATATCATCAACTGGAGGGGAGCCACAGGTAAAGGGCACTCACTGTACGACCCTGATTCAGTGGTTCAGGGATGACGCAAAGGGGGTGATTCTGCAATGTTTGATTACAATGTCAGAAGAAATGAATCCCCTTAGTGTAGCCCTACTTGAAAGGGCGGCTCAGTGGACAAATCTTACTAACGGCCACTCTAAAGCCAAGCCTCGCTTGTTCTATCTCCTTTATGTGGATATAAAACAATCTTGCCTGTCCCTTTGTTAAGGCGATTCAGTTACTTAAAATAGTTTACTACTGTCTAGCAGTCTGCTTGTCAGCTGTAGGCACTAAAAAGCATGCTGAAGTACAAAGCTCGCTTTCAAGCGGATTTGGGAAATTGTGGCTTCCAACAGAAATCAATTAGGGCCGAAGAATACCTCCTTGCTTACAGTCTTGGCTTGAAGGATATGTTGGGCAGCAGCAAGGCCGTACCAAGCAAAGAGAAGAATGTCAGGGCAAAAAACATAAGAATTAATTAAAGACCAAAAGGATACAGTTATCTGAACAAATTAACAGTATGTAGGTAGCTGGGTAGATAATACTGACCATGATGTTTCTTTCTTTATTCTGATCTATAACATTTGCTGCTGGGCAAATGGGCAAAAAGCCAATTGAGTATTCAATAATGAAAAGACCAAGTCTATCTTTTTGATAGCTCTCTTTGTACATCTATACAAGGCAAGTTTTTAACCGATTTAAGATTTAAACTGATTAATTGCAATCTATATTTATGGTGATAGATGACCATATGGGCAGCTGGGTGGTACAATGGATAGAGTCAGCAAAGTCTGAGTTCAAATCAAGCCTCGGGCACTTACTAGTTGTATGACCCTGGGCAAGTCATTTAACCCTGTCTGCCTCAGTTTCCTCATCTGTAAAATGGGCTGGAAAAAGAAATAGCTATCTCTCCAGTATCTTTGCCAAGAAATCTCCAAATGGGGTCATGAAGAGTCAGATATGACTGAACAACAATTATTAGAGGGGAAGGATTGCAGCTGTGGGCATGCAGAAAGGCTTTGTGTGGAAGGCTGCACTTGCTGAGTTTTGAAAATGGCTAGAGATTCTAAGAGGCAAAAGGGAGGAGGATGCTTTTTCCACTCATGGGAGATGGGACACAAAATGTCATAGTGTTTACCTATGCATAGGTGTTTACCCAGCAAGAAAGCCAGTTTAGTTAAGACATAACGTATGTGAAGGCTAAAGTGTGAATAAGGCTGAAAAGGCTGGGGGATGTCTCTATAAGCTTTACGATGCTGGAAAAATGTGAGCTGTTATTAATATATAGATAGAGATTTGGGAGGTAAACTGAAAGGAAGGGAATGAACATTTATTAAGCACCAACTGTATGCCAGGCACTTTTAAATAAAGATTGTCTCATTTGAGCCTCACAACAACTCTTCAAAGTAGCTGCTATTAATATCCCCATTTTACAGTTGAGGAAACTGAGGTTAAGTGACTTGCCCAAGGTCACACAGCTAATATGCACCAGAGGGCAGATTGGAACCCAGGTCTTCTTGAGCACAGTCCCAGCTCTCTATCCACTGAGCCATCAAGAGCCTCTATTTGGCCTTATAGTCAAGTCATTTATGAATGAAATGAATGAATTAACAGGATTTGTTAAGTACTTAACTATGTGCCAAGCACTGTGTTAAACAATGAGAATACAAATATACCAAAGCAAGATACTCTTTGCCCTCAATGAGTCAATTAACAAGTGTCTACTATATGTCAGATGGTGCTAAATGATAAAGATACTAATTAATACAAGAAAGCCCCAGTCTCTGACCTCAGGAAGCATACTTTCTCATGGGGGAAATACCATATAAACTACTAGGTGGTGGTATTCTTCAGTCATGTCCACTCTTCCTGACCCCATTTGGGGTTTTCTTGGCAAAGATGCTAGAATGGTTTGCCATTTCCTTCTCCAGCCTATTTTACAGATGAGGAGACTGAGGTAAACAAGGGAAATGGATTTGCCCAGGGTCACACAACTAAGTGTCTGAGGCCAGATTTGAACCCATGAAGGTGAGTCTTCCTGATTCCTAGGCCAGTGTTCTATTGACTGTGCCACCTAGCTGCCCCACAAATTACTAGGTACATAGAAGATATATAGGGAGTGGATGGAGGATAACCTCAACAGAGATGGAAGGAGTGAGGGTAGGGGGAATAGACAGAACACAAAAAGGATTCCTAGAGAAGGTGGACTTTGTTCTGAGTTTTTAAGGCAGCTGAGGAAATTAGGAGGTGGGGGTGAGAAGGCAGAGCATTTCGGGCTTGGGGGGATTGCCGGTGACAAGGCAAAGTCAAAGATGGAATGTGAGGAACAGCAAGGTCAGTGTCTCTGGTTGCAGAGTGTGTGGAAGGGAGAGAAGCATAGGAAGACAGGAAAGATAAGAAGGGGCCACTATACAAAAGGCTTTAAATCTCAAAGTTTATATTTGATCCCAGAGACAACAAGGAGTCACTGAAGCACAGGGAGCAGGGGAGTGGTGAGGTCAGACCTATACTTTATGACAGAAATCACCTTGGCATCTTAGCAAAGGATGGGCTGGAGTGGGGAGAGACCTGAACCAGAAAGATTAACCAGAAAGTCACTGTAGTAACCCAGGCAAGAAGCAATGAGGGTCTGAACTAAGGTTGTTTCTGTATGAGCAGAGAGAAAGAGATAGATATGAGATGTCATGAAGGAAAATTGGAAAAGAGATTGAGTATGTGGGGCAAGTAAGAGGGAGGAGTCGATGATGACACCGAATTTGTGAGCCTAGATGAAGGGAGAATGATGGTGCTCGGGACGGTCATGCAAAAGATAGAAAGATGGGAGGAAAGGGAGGAGACAAGATTATGGGGTCTGTTTCAGGCACGGTGATTTTGAAATGTCTTTAGTTTGAGATGTCCAAGAGGCCATTGGAGATGGGTGATGACCTCAACTGAGAGATTAGAGCTGGATATACAGATCTAGGAATTAGCTGCATGGAGATGATGGTTGAATCCATGGGAGCTGATAAGACCACCAAGCTAAATAGTGTACAGCAAAAAATAAAAGAGCGCCCAGAGAAGAGCCTTGTGGGACGTTCACGGACAGTGAGGATGACACGGATGAAGAACCAGCAGAGGAGACTGAGGAGTGGTTGGATAGACAGTTGTTGTTTGTCCATTGTTCTTGAAGAGGACCATGACATCAGGAAGATGATGCCATGAACTGCAAGTGAATTAGACTAAAGTGAGGGAGGGCTGTGCAAAGTCACCAGCCTCACTTTCTCCTCCAGAGCCATCTGGGTCCGGTGGCAAGATGGACAACTGGAGACGGCCCCTGGATAGATAGAAAGAGAACCAGGAGAGAGCAATATCATGAAAACCTAGGGAGGAGAGAGTATCCAAGAGGAGGTGATTGACAGTGACAAAGGCTATAGAGAGGAAGGAAGGAAACAATATAAACATAAGTACCTGCTACGTGTCAGGCATTATTTCCTGTCTATCCTATACATAGCTTGCTTTGTACATATCTTGAACGTTGTCTGGAAAGGTGATGGCGCTCTGACAGTAATACAAAAAGATGAAAACATGAGGGGGGATAGAAAAGGAGATTAATGGATTAGCACTATGCTAATACTATCTCATTTGATTCTTACAGCAACCCTGAGAGATAGTTGATATTAATTTCCTCATTTTACAGTTGAGGAAACTGAGACAAAGGTTGACTTGTCATACAGCTAGTAATGTCTGAGGTTGTATTTGAACTCAAGTCTTCCTAATTCCAAGCCCAGTCCTCTATCCACTGCACCACTAGTCAAGAAAGACAAAAATTGAGAAGAGGCAATTAAGATTGGCAATTAAGAAACCGTCAGTAATTTAGGAGACTGACATTTCAATTGAATAATGAAATCAGAAGCAAGATTGCAGATGTTTAGAAGTGAGAGAGAGGAAAGTAGAATGAGTGAAAGCATCATCCTTAAGGAGTTCAGCTACAAATGGGAGGAGAAATATAGGACAATTGTTACTGGGGATGGTAGCACCACGGAGAGTTTTTTTCCAAGATGAGGAGAAATGGGCATATTTATAGGCAGAAGGGAAGGGGCCAGTAGATAGAGGGAGACTGAAGATTAGTGAGGAAGGAGTGATGATAGTGATAATTTGCTAGAGAAGTCAGGAGAGAATGAAATTGAGAGCACTAGGGCTTATCTTGGTAAGGACAAAGGCAACCTCATCAGTTGAGACTTGAGAGGAAGTGATAATGGAGAAGATGGAACATTTTGACAACTGCTCTCTGCCTCTCTCTGTCTCTCTGTCTTTTGTGAAATATGAGTTAAGGTCATCAGTAGAGGTGGTAGGAGGCTTAAGGAGAGACAAGAATTTGAAAATCCATCTGCACATTTTCATGATTTCTTTCAGCTCCATCAGCAGCACGTGAATAATTAGGGAGGCAGATAGTGAGATTCAACTGAACTTGGGATTTGGTAAGGCATGATCAGCAACAGAAAATTAGGAAAGGGATTCAAAGATAGAGGATAGTGAAGAGTTGTTCGCCATTGAGTTCACTACCAAGAGTTGGTTAAGCAAGGGAGGGCTGAGAGAAGAAAGGAAGGTGAGTGTAGCTAATGCAAGCATGGTTGCCTGAAAAAAAGCTGAGGGCTGCAGGGTATGGAGGTCAAAGTGAGGAGAAAAAAGTAATGTGGGGGGGGGGGAGAGTGTTAAAAAGCATAGGAAAAGATGGAACAATAAAAGATTATGATCAGAGAAAAGAATTTCAGGGGCCATGAAAAAGAAAGTAGAGTCTTTCTGGGTGAGGGCAAAATCAGTATGTATGTGAGATGGAGTAAAGGAGCATGGAAACTGAGTAAAATTGAGAAACTTGAAAGTTAAGGTATTTGAAGGGATATCAATATGCATGTTGAAGTCCCCTAGTATGAAGGAAGCAGCTGAGAAGGTGGGAAAGCCTATGAGTCAAACACTGAACTCACTGAAGAATGAAACAGAATAACATGCGGGTCAAGCTACAATGGTCATCAATATCTGGCATGGGCAATAAATTTGGAAATCATGAACCTCAAAAGCGAAAAGGTTGTTTGGAAGTGACAATGATGAGCTAAGAGAATTCTGATTTAAAAGCAGTGAATTATGGAGATGTGGAAGTGTGGCGAGTACAGGAAAAGCCGATAAGAGAAGCCATGTCATCAGGAGGCAGTTATGTCTCACTGAAGAGCAGAAGATGGAAGGAGTGAGAAAGAAATGTAAGATCAAGGATCTTACATTTAGTGGGAGAGACAACACATATAATGGAGTGAGGTCAAGTGGAGATGTGGAAGTGTGGCGAGTACAGGAAAAGCCGATAAGAGAAGCCATGTCATCAGGAGGCAGTTATGTCTCACTGAAGAGCAGAAGATGGAAGGAGTGAGAAAGAAATGTAAGATCAAGGATCTTACATTTAGTGGGAGAGACAACACATATAATGGAGTGAGGTCAAGGCATGGAGTTATGGTCTGAGAAGTCACAAAAACATTGTGTACAATGATAGGGTAGGCAGTCTCTTTCCAGAGGTAATAGCAGTATTGATTATAATTCAAGACTAGGTTCTCACACATGAGTTGTATGAACATAGGTAAATCACACTCCCTAAAACTGTGTTATAGACAGGTTACTGATTCACTGGAGGTGGAAGTTTTGACACCAGAGGGACTGAAGTCACAGACCTTCATGAAACTACATAAGAAAATCACTATGAAAGTTTTCAGGATGTAAATCCCCCTAAATTCAACCCAAAAGTTAACAAATTTGGTTTCTTGACTGAGATACCAGAAAACAGACTTGAATTCTGACCTAGCCAAAAATTACTGGAGAGAAGGGTAAAGGGTAGATCTGGCAAAAGGAATTTTGCTTTGTGACAGGGAACCAAAAAAAATAGAGAAACTAGAAATAGCTGTTTCGGTGACAAAACTAAGATTTAAATACAAATGCTCATTTAAAAGAAGAGAAAATAAAGTCTATGTGTTAAAGATCAGGCAACCTAATAAATATAACTAATGATATCTTACTTAGATCCATCTTTTTCACTTTTCTCCTCGAAGTTTAAGGACGTTATTGAAAATAAAAATTCTTCACTTAAGCCTGCACTGTGGCAGTCACCGTTTTAGTACCACAGGCTCTAAAAAGCTCCATAAAACCATTAGCATTAACAGCCCATTGCTGGCAGACATAAGCAGATGTCCTGCTGACTGTATAAGTCTAAAGGATAATGTCACCATCTGGGTCAGTGCCTTCCACCAGCCTAGCTAAAGTCCCTTTTTATCTGTTTTAAGTAGAAATTACAAATTGGAAGTGAATTGAAATGTCAGAGGTTTGAACCAACTAAGAACAGGTTCCTTATTATGGATGGCTTCTTGGATTCACATTCCAAGTCATAGGAGGCAGAACACAAAAGCCCTAAAATAAAAGTTGATAAACTTCACAAATTTACAAAAACAACAAAAGAGCTGAAATTAGCATATTGTCTCTTTAGATTATAATTAGCTTTCAAAGCCAAAGTTGAACATTAACAGGGAAGTCCCCAGCAAAGTCATTCATGATGGTTAGATTTCTCAGGTTTGGGATGGGGAAGTCTACGAAGGGCTCGCAGCCCCAGGCTAGTTCAACTCCAGCGCTAAACACTCCAGTCTATTCTAAGGCTTGTTCTCTCTAGGAACTCCCCCAGGTCTGCTTGCTCTGCACTTCAGCCAAACCCCAAAATGAGTCCTAAATGGCCCCTGGCTCATTCTCTAGTTTAGAAATAACAAGATTCATAAGCAGATCTCTGTCCCTTAAGGCTCCTCCAGAAGAGATGCTACCCTCTCCCCTCCAGGTCATCCCAGGTCGGTAGCCATATCCTGAGGACTGGGCAGGGGAGGCCTTGGGAAGTCCAGCCCCAGATAGGAGCTGGGTAGGAAGCACTGGCAGGAGCATTCAGCCTTTTGTCCTACACAGGAAAACAACGGTGGTTAGGAAAAGGGTAATTATTCCTCTACTGATATTTTGAGCTAATTATTTTATTTTGCTGACTGATAGGAAATGACATGTCATTTAACTAATCAAAAGTGTATTGTACTGGGTTTACCCACCTCCCTTTTATCTCAAAAGTTGAGAGTCTGAGACTCAGGAAGGGAGGGAGACACTCTAATGATTCAACTGAGGTGGGGAGGATTGGAGTGGGGGGAGGGTATGGCCAGGAAGTCTGCACTAATGCCCCACTCTAAAGCCAGCCAGACAAAAAATACCCTGATTTGTAGGATCTAAACACCTAACATAGAACTACACATATAAACATCCACATGTATGTATATATACGTACACACAAACGTGTGTGTGTGTATTTGTGGGTGCCAGATGCGAGCAATCTCTTCTAACCCTAATCCCAACATCCCAGACAGAATAGAGTAGCTTGGTCACGAAGAAAGCCAGCCCAGGGCAGCAACAAGTGCAGCAGGATCTCGATCCCCTCTTAGTAGGAGGTTCGGAGGCAGGGGACAGGGGACGGTGGAGGTGGGTGGTGGACGGCGGGCCGGTAAAAGAGCTCTCCTTCCCCTCGGGACCCACTCCTAAACTCTCCCCGCAACACAAGAGGGCTCACCTAACCCCAGGCCCCGGCCAGCAGGTCCCAGCGTCCCGCCCCTTCAGAGCCTGGACCCTGGGGCTCTCCTTCCCTAATAACTGCCCCCAACCCCCTAAAACTTCTGCTTCTCGAGAAAGACTGATTCTTCCCAGGGAGGTGCTTGACCTAGAGCCCAGGCTGGAGAGCAAGGTAACACCCACATGTAAACTCTCCCTACTCCTCTCTAGCTCTCTCCTCCCATGGTGGAATAGAGGGGTCCAAGGATGGATGCGGGACCCCGCGTCCCCAACCCGCGCCCTTCCGACGCCCGCTTCCCCACCGAGCTTGAGGGAGCCCCTGCCGCCCCCCCTCCCCTTTTCGGTGCCCAGCTACAGCTGAGCCTGCGCTCTAGCTCTCCAGGCTTCCCAATTGCGCTCCCAGATCCGTATCCCTCCCATCCCTCCTCACCCGCCAGTCTCAGCTCCCGAGTCCACACAGTCATCTTCCTCCTCCTCGCCCCCGCCCGCCTTCGGGTCCATGGCAGGTTCGAGTCACCAGTCCTCCTCGGGCTCCCAGGATGGCGGCAGCAGCAGCAGCGGTGGCATTATGCTTTCCCTCCTTGCCTCCCCCCGGGGCCCGCCTGGCTGCTATCCGGGGACAGCGGTCGCTCCCCGCTCTCCGGCCGCAACTCTCGCTTCGGTGCTCAGGCTGCGACGGCGGCCGGCGCCTCCACCACCTTTCTCCGCCTCCTTCTTTCTCCTCGCTAGGCTGTGCACACTGGGTGTCAGAGCGTCCCCCTCCCTACTCCCCCTTCTCCCCCCTCCTCTTCCTTATCCCTCCCCCTCCCACCTCCTCTCCTGCCTCTATGGCCACGCTCCTCCCTCGCAGAGCTCTGTGAGTGTGTTTGTGTGTGTTTGAGTGCGCGCGCGCGTGTGCATGGATGGACGTTTGTGTGCTGCCTGCGCTGTGTACATTTTCCCTCCTGTCCATAGTTACCTTCAGCTCAAAGATTCTTTGTGGTAAGAGAGTGAACAGGCGTAGGGTATCAGAGGCAGGAGGACCTGAATTCAAATTCCACTCCATTCATTTCCTCGGTATGTGACCTTGGGCAAATCACTTTGTGCTTCAGTTTCCCTTTCTGCAAAATGAATAGTGTTGGCCTCAAATAGTCTATGTAGCTCTAAATCTATGATGTGGTCAAAATGAATGGGGTTGGAGTAAAGGGCCGGTAAAGTTCCACCCAGTTCTAAATCTGTCATACCGTGCCTTGATTTCCTTATCTGCAAAATGAAAGGGTTAGACTAAATAGGGCTGCTAAATTCCCTTCTGGCTCTAAGTCTCAGATGCCATGAAGGGGAGCAGGAGGGTGGGTGTTTCTATGAAGGAACTTACACTAAGCCCCCCAATCTCTCCAAATTCTAAATTTGAAATAGAAGAGAGAACTTTGAAGTCGAGATAAGATGCTCCAGGATCTCTTTTCCACCAGTGACCTGGTTTGACACCTAGGTAAGTTTTTCTTCTTTTTTTCTTCATAGTTTGCAACACTGAATTCATTATTACCTGTTTCAAGATCAGTCTAACTGCTATCCACCCCACAAGACTGTTCGCCTCTCTATCTTAATTTGTCTTCATTTAAAAAAGCATTCTTTTAAACAAACAAACCGGGATTATATTTGTCTCCAGGGTTTGCTGTATTAATGAGATCCCCACTATCAGTAAATCACCTTGAACCCTAGAGAAAAAAGCCCTAATAAGTGTGGGCTACTCCGAGGATAATTAGCAAAGACTCCTCGGCTGGAAAAGCCCTCCAGAGGTCAGGGTAGTTGCTCACCCCCAGCTGGCAAGCTGGAGCTCATTTAAATTACCCAAAGATGATGTCCATAATATCATCTTATGTAAATCCTGCAGGACTTGGATATTTCTCTAGACTGCCTTTTGGAACAGGTAAGAAGCTTGGTTCTGCTTTTTATTTCTTACTAACACTCTGGCGAAAGCTTAAACCGAATTCTTCACTTTAAGCTGGTAAAATAGATCGGCAGAGGAACCTGATGAAGTTGAATAAGAAAATGCCTGTAAGGGACTTTGTATCCTGAAGATCGGTGCTGTTTATGTAGCACCTAGACCCTAAGCATAGCTTTCCCAGATTGGACACATTCTATGGGTCAGCACGCACTCTAAATCACAGCTTAAAAGCAGCTATCTCCCAGTCCCCAATGTGTGTACCTTTTGCCAGTAAATAGTACTTAAAAACAAAAGTCATTTAATCAAATGGCATAACTCTCCTCCAGCATTTTACAGTTGAGGAAACCGAGACAAAGGTTGACTTGTCACACAGCTAGTCAATGTCCGAGGTTGTATTTGAACTCAGGTCTATCCTAATTCCAAGCCCAGTCCTCTATCTACTACACCCCTGGTCAAGAACTGTAGTATCTTTGCCAAGAATACCCCAAATGGGAAATGACTCAACCACAATCATATGTTGTCTCACAGTTATCTGTGGGAAGAGTGAGTGCCACTTGCCTAAAAGATTGCAATTATTGCCACCCTAGCAAATAGTCCCTCCTTGTTGGAGAAGAATAGAACTTTTTCCTCATTGTTTTCTCTACTTTTTGAAGGACAAAATCATCACTAAGGTAAGTCAATAAATTATTGACTGCTCTGCTTTAGGAGGAGAGAATTCGCCAGCAGATGTCCAAATAATAGAAGGCTGCCCCCCACCCCCACACGTCATCACTATTATGTCATGTGCCAGGCTTGTGATCTGTTTTCTTAATTTCTCATCTATTTTCCCTTTCAGTTCAAGTGGTCTGTAGTGTACGTAACATCACCCTGGAGGGAGGTCTCCAATTCTATGTCCCAGAAATGAGCACTTTTCTCTGGACTGTTTCACATTTTTATCAGTGATTTGGATAAAAGTATAGTTATATATTTGTCAAATTTGCAGATGACACAAAGCTCAGGGGAACTAGCTAACATGCAGCACCCACCCAGCTTCTTTATTTTTCATTGTTTTTTAAATTAACAGCAGCCTATTTTCTCTCTCTCACCTCTTCCACTACCTCACTGAAGAAAAAAAAGAAAAAAAATACCTTTTAACAAATATGCATAATCAAGCCAACCAAATTTCCTCATTGGCTGTCTACAAACACATATATCTGTCTGTTCACTTGTCTGTGCATTAGTTCATACAAGTCTTTCCATGTCTTTTTGAAATCATCTGTTTCCTAATTTCTCAGAGCACAACATTGTTCCATTGCATTCATGTACCATAACTTACTCAGTCATTGTTCTATTGATGGCCATCCCTTAACTTTCCAGTTTTTTGCCATAACAAGAAGTGCTACAAATATTTTTCACATGTAAGACCTGTTCCTATTTCTTTGATTCCTTTTGAGTACAGGCCTAGCAGTGGTATAACTGGGTCAAAGGGCCCTTTAGTAACTTTTTGTGTTTAATTCTGAATTGCTTCCCAGAAGGGTTGCACCCATTCACAGGTCCACCAAGACTGCATCTATGCACCCATTTCCCTATATCCCCTCCAACATTGATCATCTTCCTTTTTTGTGTGTGTAATTTTTGCTAATCTGATGGATACGAGGCAGAACTGCAGGATTTCTTTGATTTGCATTTCTCTTGTAATAATTTGGAGCATTTTTTCATTGTTTTGAAATGATGAAAAGAAGTAAGAACAAAGGGGGTTTAACTGTGCCTCAGTTTATGCTACAGAGTTGTAATTCTCAAAACCATTTGGTCCCAGTTTAAAAAAAAAGAGAGTTCAATCAGTGAATCCAGTTGCTGCACAACATACATTGCGGGTCTAAGGATTTGCACATGTGCTTCTGAGGGAAGAAATCCAGTGTGAAAAAAAATGCTCCAAACCAACTCTGGAGGTTTCCAAACCAAAACTATCCCTCCTTGGCCATCACCTTCCATCATCCCACTTGGCCACTATGCTGTTTTCTCATATACATACACACATATACATACACACGTATATATACACATACATACATACAAACATACATATGTATGCAATAAATTACACTGATTCTTGCTGCTATGAATATTTTGGTGTGTACAGGACTTTTCTTTTACTCTTTGTCCTTCTTGGGGGTTTATGCCAAAGAATGGTCAAAGGATAGATCATGAATTTTAGAGCAAAAAATTTTAAGAGGGGAGAAAAGCCTAAAAATTAAGAGGTTCTAAGTTGACCTAGTGATACATGCAGGATTAAGGAATAAAATTGGCAAAATTTGTTGTGGTGGTGGTTGTTATTGTGACTGTCGTTATGATTGTGGTTGAGTTGCAGTCCCGTCTGGCTCTTTGTGACCCCATTTGGGGTTTTCTTGGCAAAGATACTGGAGTGCTTTGCCGTTTCCTTCTCCAGTTCATTTTATAGATGAGGAACTGAGGTAAACAGGGTTGAGTGACTTGCTCAAGGTCACACAGCTAGTGAGTGTCTGAGGCTGGATTTGAACTCAGGAACACGAGTCTTCCTGTTTCCATGCCCAGTGCTCTGTCCACTGTGCCACCTAACGTCCATTTCTTGTTTCCAACTTGCTACTTCAGCTGATAAAGAGTCAGCAGTAATCATGAAAGCTTATAAGTGATTCTAACATTCACTATCTATGCAACCAGCAGTATTGAGAATCAGTAAATAAACATTTATTAGGCACCTACAATGTACCAGGCACTGTGCTAGGCATCCAAAGAGAGCTGAAAGAGCAATTATCTTGTTTTAGAAAAGTCTTTCTCTAGACAAACAAACCTTTTAAAAATGAGAAAAACCCAGAAAATAATTTTTCTGCCAAGCCCTCAAAGAGCCTGCCACATGGAACGTAAATATTATGACCACGGCAAGAAAAATGATCAGCTATTGGCAAATTTAGTTAGACAAAAGAAACCACTAGTGCTACATGTAAGCGGGAGGAGAGCAGATGGCAGAAGGATAAATGAAGCTAAAGATAAGCTGTTAAGAGTTAGAAAGTCTCAGGACAACACAAATAGCTCTTCTTTAATGAATGAAAGCTCCGTTCCTGCCCCCAGCACCATCCAGCTCTTACCTACACTGAGCTCTCTCAGAATGTGCAAAGGTGTCCGTCTAGATCGGAAGTAGAACACCACACTCTTAGACTTATGCTACATAGCTTCCAGGGACAAAATGGAGTTCCATTTATTAAAATGCTTGGAAAAATCAAAAGTGCTTGGGCGAAGAGGCATGGTAATCAGGGGACTACTGATCAATTGAGTCTTTCCAATTTACCTAGTGAAATTATAGAATGTAAAAAGGCAGGTAACCAAGACGATGAGATATAAAGGCTTGCCCTGGCTAGGCTCTGAGTGGCCTGTTTGAACCTTGTAAAGGACAGTAGGGGACACTAGGTGATGGCACAGTTGATAGAGTGCCTGGCCTGGAGTTAGGAAGACTCAACTTTCTTAGTTCAAATCTGGCCTTAGATACTTAATATCTGTGTGACCCCGGGCAAGTCACTTGATCCTGTTTGCCATAGTTTCTTCATCTATAAAATGGGCTGAAGAAGGAAATGGCAAACCACTCCGGTATCTTTGCCAAGAAAACCTCCAAAACCGAGTCACAAAGAGTCAGACACAACTGAAATAACAGTAAAAACAAAATATCTATACGTCCATATCTATAAAGATATAGATATGTAATAGGGCTTTGAGAACTGACTGGCTACTTGAGGACTGCACTTCAGTGGGACAAGCATTCACTTTCAGCCCTGAGATTGATTTGCATTTTGGGGATCTCTGAGCCAGAAGGCAGGTGGTGAAGTCATGCACAGGGCATCTGCAGTCTGTGAGAGAAAAGACTGAAAGGAAGGATTGAGGACTGCAAGAGCTAAGCAGAAGCAGTAACATGTGAGGTTGGTGTTGAAAAGAAGTAAGACATTTGAGAATAGAGAGCTTTCTTTTAAGCCAGGAAGAAGTGGTTTCAAGTACCAGTTCTAGGCAAATCACTTACCTTGTCTGTGCTCTACACAGTACTCTAAGTTAAGGAAGAGGGGCTGGCCTCCATTGGTAAAGGGAGTTTCTTCACCTGGGAATGTTCTATACAGGGGGACGGCGGCGGGGGGAAGGGACCTGCAGCCTCAAGGCCATGTGTGGCCCTCTAGGTCCTCGAGTGGCCCTTTAATGGAATGGATTGAGGGCCACACGTCACCTCCAGGCTGTGAAGTTTGGATTTAGTCAAAGGAGCGTAGTTGAGGACCTAGAGGGCCACACGTGGCCTTGAAGCTGCAGGTTCCCCACCCCTGCTCTATACTAATCAAATCATAGTCCACTACCTATCCCATAAGAGCTATGAAAGAAAAATTTGGCAGTAGAATAAATAGCTTAGAACTGAAAGTGAAAAATCTTACCCAATAATGGAAAATTAGAATGAAGCAAGCAGAACCCAATGACTCAATGAGACAATGAGAAATATTACAAGATAATTTTTAAAAATTAAATAAAATATAACATTTTCTATATTACAAGACTCTCTGAAAACCATGACTGAGCAATCAACCTGAACACTATATTCCAGTAAATCATAAAAGGAATTTACCCAGATTTGTTATAACCAGAAAGCAAAGTAAAACTAAAACCCCCCCAAATCAAAACTTCCAGGAATGTCATAGCCAAACTCCAGTTTCTAGCTCAAAGAAATTTTTGTCGAGAGACTAGAAAGATTTCAAGTACATAGGAGCCACAGTCAAGATCACAGAACACCTAGAAGTCGCTGTTTTAAAGGAGAGAAAATCTTGGAATCTGATATTCCAAAAGATAAAGACTTACGATCATAATAATTTATCCTATAAGACTAAGTATAATCCTTGGGCAGGGTGGGGGGTGAGGTTGAGGAGTGAGATGAGAGGGTGGAGGAAATGTGCCTTAAATAGAATAGAGAATTTTCAAGTATTTCTAAAGAAAAGATCAGAGCTGAGTAGATAGAACATTTATTCAGTACTTGCTATGTGCTAATCACAGTACGAGGTGCTGGAGATAACAAATATAAGCAAGCAATACAGATTCTGACTTTAAGAAGTGTTCTGATAAGATAAGAAAGCGCATATTAGGCGGTTGAAAAGCAAGAAGTGAGAGGGTTATATGTGCATTAATGTGACCAGGAAATGAGGTGGATACAGAAACTAGATATAACAAGTCACATCATAAACAAACTAGAGCAGCAGAAGAGATAACATTTGCAGCTGTGTCTAGGGAAAGATTTCTTCACCAAACAAGAGAGACAATCAAAGGAGGTAAAGTGGCCAGTTTTGATTAAATAAAATTGAAAAGTATTTGCACAACCAAGATCAATGCAGTTAAAACTGGAAGGGAAACAGTTAACTTGGAAACAATCTTCAAAGCAAGTTTCTCTGATAAAGGTATGAAATACAAAATATGTTGTGGGGAACTGGTTCAGATATGCAGGAATATGAGCCATTCTCCAATTGATATATGGTCAGAGCGTATGAATAGGCAGTACTCAAGGGAAGAAACCTAAGCTTTCAATAACCGCGTGAAAAATAAAATGCTCTAAATCACCAGTAATGAGAGGAATGCAAATTAAAGCAACAGGAGGTTTCATCTCATACCCATCAGTTTGGCAAAGATGACAACGGAAAATGACCATTCTTGGAGTGACTATGGGAAGTAAGATACACTGATGTGCTGTTGGTGAACCTGTAATAGCCATTCTGAAAACCAGTTTGGACTTTTGTCACACAGGTCACTAAAGTACGAATACCTTTTCACCCAGGTATACTACTAGGCATGTACCCCAAAGAGATCAAAGAAGCCACGGACACAAAAATGTTCATAGTAGCACTTTTTGTTGTAGCAAAGAACTGTAAACTAAGAGAGGGATGTGTACCTAAATATTGGGAAACTGTTGAAGAAATTATTGTATATGAATGCAATGGAATACTATTGTACCTTAAGAAATGATAAAAAAGGATGGATTCATAAAAAAACTTTGGAAGGCTTATATGAACCAGGACAGAGTAAAGTGAGAGGAACCAGGAAAATAATTTATTTATACAATGACTGCAACTTTGTAAAGAAAAATAAACTTTGAAAAACTTAGGACTATGACAAATGCGGTGACTGACTGGGACACCAGAGGGCTGAGGATGAAACATGCTCTCCACTTCCTAACAGAGAGGTGATGGATTGCACCTGTTAAATGAGGCACTTATTTCTGGACATGGACAATTGGTGGGTTGGTTTTATGTGATTATGTTTCTTTATTACAGGAAAAAATTGTGGTGGGAAGAGAGGAGTGTGATGATTCTAATGGAAATAAAACAAAGAAAGAAAAGAGTGTCATTGCAGATTTCTAAAAAATTCAGAGAAGAAAGCAGAATGGAATGTAGGGGAAGATAGAAGTATGTCTTTGACAATAATATGGTGAGTTTGTTATATATACGTGTGTGTGTGTGTGTATAAATATATATATACATAAATAAAATATGTCTACAACCTGTATACAATTGAGACCAACAATTTTATATCTAATCTTTTTCTATTCTTCCTTCTAAGTAGAAATGTTCATCTTTGTTAGTGTTTTCAAATTCAGAATAACCAAAAATAAAAATAAACAACCTTAAAAATGCAATGATGTTTGAGTCTTCTCTTTGCAAATGAATTTATTTTCTTCTCAGTCTTTCTGATCATTCATCTTCAATTGTGGCAGTACACCGTGCTTTATCGCCCCATAGTTCTGCGAGGGTTGTTGTTTGGTTGTTTGTTTCAGTCATCTCCGACTCTTCATGACCCCATTTGGGGTTTTCTTGGCAAAAGATACTGCAGTGGTTTGCCATTTCCTTCTTCAGCTCATTTTACAGATGAGGAAACTGAGGCAAAAGGATGAAGTGACCTCCTCAGGACCACACAGCTAATAAGTATCTGAGGCCGGATTTGAAGTCAGAAATATGAGTCTTCCTGGATCCAGGCCTAATACTTCACATGCACCTAGCTGCCCTCTGGGAGGATAGAGGTGTTAAAGGTTGGAAGTGGTTATTGACATACACAATCTAGTGAAATGGAGACACTCAAGAAAAGCCACCCAGGAGCAAGACTTCTAGCATTGCCTTGCTCTGTTGGCCCATTCTGCCCTGCTGCTCAGAGGTCTCATCTGGTTCCCCCTGCCTTATCCCCATATGGCAACACTTGGACTGTGTAGTTCTGTTTGAGGAAATGGGATAGATTAATCAATTTCTCAACCTCTCCTCCTGTGCTGTGGCTTAGGGTGATCACTTAACCTCTCTAGGCCTGAGTTTCCTTATTTATAAAAGGATGGGGTTAGACTAGGTAGCCTTTGAGGCCCCTTTGAACTTTAGATCTATGACCTAACATCCCACAATCCCAGGTTCAGCAAAAGGTCAAGTTTATAGTAGTTCTATGAGGCTTCTGATGTTTTCTATTGAGGAATAAATTTTTTTTGGGGGGGGTGGAGAATATATAACTTTGTTTTGTTTCTAACTGTGTGCTTAGGCATAGTGACTAAGTATAGTGTTTGAGACAGTCTTAGGGATAAACGCCAAAGATCAAGATAGAGCTCTGATATTAAGCTAGCAAGGTAGGAACACGCCTATGGGTCTATCAGACAACCATTGGCCATGCATATGGAAACTCAGATAAGCAACTGTCAAATTCAATAGGACATCAGTCTTTTCTACACGTACAAAAAGGAGTTGTTGAAAATTTTAAGAGGAAAATTAGAAACACATCCACATATTTTTGTCTACGCAATGTGAAATATTGGAATGTTTCAAAATATCTAGATGTTTGTCACCATGTAAACAAAATACACAAACATTCGATCCACGTTTTCATGATTCATCTTGCTTTTTGGCCTAAGACTTTTTGGCTTAAGACTTTCCCAATCATAATGTCTTTTCCCAAAATGACTGATCCAGTGCCCCACCTCTTTAGTTTTGTGCCAGGGTGCATCTTACCAGTTCATATATTCTTTGGATAACTATGTAATGACCAGATTCAGTTTTCCCAGCCTCACAGATAACATATTAGTTCATGCATTCTCTACCAGCATGAAGTCCAATCTGCGTCAGTAATGTAAGTCTTCCAAGACTTGCAGCAATCTTGCTGTTGCCAGCATTTTAAGTGATGAAATAGTTTTCCTAATCACTGAAAAATAGTCTCAGAAAATGAATAAGAGGATATATTTCTCCCTTTTTTCCCAGTGTCAGCCTTAGGAGGAAAAATTTATATGTCCATTGAATTGCACAACATAGACTTGCCTTTTCTGTTGAAACTTAATAAGATCTTGGAATCACCATGGGGAATGGAGATAAGTTGAGATCACAATAGAAGTTAGGTGGTTCAGTGGATAGAGTACTGGGTCTGGCATCAGGAGGACTCATCTTCCTGAGTTCAAATCTAGCCTCAGACACTTAACAAGTGTGGGACCCTGGGCAAGTCATTTAAATCTGCTTGCCTCAGTTTCCTCATCTGTAAAAATAAGCTGGAGAAGGAAATGGCAAATCACTCCAATATCTCTGCCAAGAAAACCCCAAATGGGGTCACAAAGAGTCAGACATGACTGAAAATGACTGAACAACAACAGCAGGTTCATTCCAATTACCCATCTATCGGATGCCCTTATGTATTAGTCCTATCCAAGGTGACTGAGAAATTGTGAAGGATATTAGAAAGACTACTGGATTTGTTTGATCTTGGGCAAATCACTCAACCTTTTTGGGCCTTGGTTTTCTTACCTGCAAAACAAGGGGATTGGAATAGATGAACTCTTTGAGGTCCTTTCCAGCTCTGAAACTTACCACCCCTGTGTTCTTTGAATTTCAGGGCCCCCATCTTTAGAGAGGCATCATGATATAATGGCAAGAAAAATCCATTGTTGAGACCTGGTTCAAATCCTCTTCTTCACACTAGCTAAGTAATGGATAAACCACTTAACAAAAAAATTGTTAAGTGCCTCCTATATAAGTGTATTTATATCCGCAACATAGAAACTATAATCTACAGATTATAGTCTCTCTGTTGGGGATATAAAGAAAGGAAAACAGTCCCTGCCCTCCAGAAGCTTATATTAAAAAATAGATTTCTTATTGATATAATTTGTTTTTCACAATACCTAGAGGCACATTAATGTATTGTTGGTGGAGCTGCAACCATTGTGGGAAAACAGTTTGAAATTAGGCCAATAAAATGGCTTAAAATGCTCAGAGCCTTTGATTCAGAGAATCCATTGCCAGACCTATGCCCCAAAGAGGCCTTGGACAAAAAGAAAGTCTCCATATACACTAAAATCTTTAAAGCAGCATTTTTTTTGGCAGCAAAAAACTGGAAACAAAATACCTATTCAATTGAGAAATGGCGAAATAAATGGTAGTATGTGAACATAATGGAATGCTACGCTTCTGTAAGAAATTGTGGACATGGTGAACATAGGGAAACATTGAAAAACTTATAAGTACTGATGCAAAATAGAAGTAAGCAGTCAGAAAAAAATAATTTACACAATGACAATAATGTAAATGGAAAGAAAAACAATATGAAACAATAAATGTTATCAAATTATTAAAATCAAGCTTAGACCTAAAGAAGAGATATATGAAGAGATATACTTCTCCCTATTCCATCGCAAAGATGAGTGGTCTTTGGGTGCAGACAGTGAACATAATGTCAGATTTTTTTGATATGTAGATCAGTTTTGCTGAATTTTTTCTTTTCCTCTTTTTCAAAAAATCTTTATTGTAAGGGAAGGAGGAAGAGATATATAGGGCAGAATGTAGGTGATATGAAAACAAAATAAAGTTATTATTTTGTTATTACATCACCTGTATTTCTTCTTGTATCCTTCCTCCCCCCTTCCCGGAGAGCTATCCCTTATAACAAAGACTAAAAAATTTTAAAGAAAAAAATAAGCAAAAGCAATCAACACATTTCTCCCTTTAGCCTTCCCAGAGAATCTTTCCTTATAACAAATACTTTTTTTTTATTAAACTAAAGGAAAAGGAGAAAAAAATAAAAAAACAATGAATGCACTGAAAAAAAATATGCAATGTTCTGCACCCAGAGACTACCTCACCCCCACAGGAGTTGGAGCAGGTGTCTTCATGTATCTCTTCTTTGGGGCCAAGCTTGGTCTTTATAATTTAGCAACATTCAATTTCAATTGTTTCATGATTCTTCTTCCCATTTATGTTGTCAATGCCATTGTATATATTGTTTCCTAGAAGGGCTTACTTTGCATCGGTTCACTGATGTCTTTTTTTTTTTACATTTTTTAAAATTTATTTTTTTATTTTTAGATTACAACACTCAGTTCCACAAGTTTTTGAGTTCCAAATTTTCTCCCCAAACCCTCTCCTCCCCTCTCCCCACAAGACACCATGTAATCCGATATAGGTTCTACATATACCTTCACATTAAACTTATTTATGCAATAGTCAAGTTGTAAAGAAGAATTATAACCAATGGAATGAATCATGAGAAAGAAGAAACAAAACCAAAAAAGAAGGGGAAAAAAAGAGAGTAAATAGTTTGCCTCAGTCTGCATTGACTCTGTAATTTTTTCTCTGGATGTGGATAGCTTTTTCCATCATGAGTCTTTTGGAGCTATCTTTGAATCTTGCATTGATGAGAAGAGTCAAGTCTATCAAAGTTAGTCATCACAGATACAGTATGTCTGTAATCGTGTATAATGTTCTCCTGGTTCTGCTCCCTTCACTCAACATCAGATCATGTAAGTCTTTCCAGGTTATTATGAAGTCTGTTTGCTCCTCATTGCTTATAGCATGATAGTATTCCATTACATTCATATACCACAACTTGTTTAACCATTCTCCAATTGGTGGGCAAAACCTTGATTTCCAATTGTTTGCCACCACAAAAAGAGCTGCTATAAATGTTTTTGTACATATAGGCCCATTTCCCACTTGTATGATCTCTTTGGGTGGTATTGCTGGGTCAAAGGGTATGAACATTTCTATAGTCCTTTGGGCATAGTCCCAAATTGCTCTCCAGAATGGCTGGATCAGTTCACAACTCCACCAACAATGTAACAGTGTTCCTATTTTCTCCAAATCTTCAGCATTTATCATTTTCCTGTTTTGTCACGTTAGCCAATCTGACAGGAGAGATATGGTACCTAAGAGTTGTTTTGATTTGCATTTCTCTAATCAATAGTGATTTAAAGCATTTTTCATATGACTATAGATATCTTTAATTTCTTTCTCTGAAAACTGCCTGTTCATATCCTTTGACCATTTATCAATTGGGGAATGACTTGTATTCTTATAAATTTGACTCAGTTCCTTGTATATTTTAGAGATGAGGCCTTTATCAGAGACATTGGTTGTAAAAATTCTTCCCCAATTTTCTGCTTCCCTCCTAATCTTTGTTGCATTGGCTTTGTTTGCACAAAACCTTTTCAATTTGACATAATCAAAATTATCCATTTTGCATTTTGTAATTCTCTCTGTCTCTTGTTTGGTCATAAATTCTTCCCTTCTCCATAAATCTGACAGGTAAACTATTCCTTGCTCTCCCAAATTGCTCATAGTATCAGCCTTTATATTTAAATTGTGAACCTATTTTGATTTTATTTTGATATATGGTGTAAGAGATTGGTCTATGCCCAGTTTCTACCATACTATTTTCCAGTTTTCCCAACAGTTTTTGTGAAATAGTGAATTCTAAACCCAGAAGCTGGACTCTTGGCATTATCAAAGAGTAGATTGCTATAGTCATTGACTACTGCATCTTGCATACCACTTATGTCTTTCCATGAAGAGCTTACATTCTTTTGGAGATTTCAGTATGTAAATAAATAAGTAAATACAAGTTTATTTGTGGAGAGAGGGAGCATTCGATCAAGAAAGGGTGTGGCAACCCGAGTGAGCCGGGAAGGCAGTTAATGATGAGAAGAGAATGGAGCATCTCCCCTTCAAAATGGGAGATAAGAGCATCTATTATTGTCCTACTGGGTTGCAGTGACAATCAAATGAGAAGGCCAGTAAAACACCTTGTAAACCCTAAAGTGATATAAAAATATTAGCTAGTACTTAGTAATGCCCTCCTTAGGATTACAGGCTTTCAAGTTTACTACTGACCTTCTGCACCAGCTTAGGGGGAGGGAGGAGGAAAGGAGAACCTCATCACAGGTAGATTTAACAGTGATTTTTCCAAAAACGTTTGTCTGCCAGAAGGAAAACCTTAGTTGTACTTCCACATCAAACAATTGTGCTACTGAATGACAGGGCTAGCCCCTCCATCTCTCGTTTTTTTACTTCAGTAATGAAGATGTTTAATATCTCTGCAAATAGCATGCTGAAACTGTAATTTATTAAATAGTACTCTGAAGTACCATTTGCACAGTGGCAGAATTGGATTAATAATTCAATTTGATTCAATAAGCATTCAGTTAATGGAGCCGATTCTTCTTATTGTGTAATCCTCAATGCATTCCTCAGTCACAAAGAAGGAAAAAGAAAGGAGAAGAGCCTTTTTGGAATCTCAGCAGGGGGAAACATTCTGGCTGTGCTCCTGGTGGCCTGGCTATGCCCGGGAGAGAGGCACTCCTTGTACACACAATTAGCCCGGGGAAGAAAAGTCCTGTGCTCAGAGGAATAATAATGGCAAGGGCCAAGGGACATGGGGCTAGCTGGGCTCCCTTATTGCATAGCTTCTCCTTTGCCTATTCTTCAAAGAGCCTGTATAGAGTCAGGCTCACTAGAGTTAGAAGGGAGTGACAAGCCCTGTTTGTATGGTCGGTCATCTGTGGTTGTCCAGAGCTTCATGGCCAGTCTCATATGCTGGGGTTCACTGTCCATGAAGAGAACTCAGGAGATCCATGAACTTGAGTAGGAAAAAAATACATCTCTATTTTCACTAACCTCTAAATGAAATTTAGTATTTCCTTCAATTGTTTTAAAAATGTTATGTTGAGAAGGGGTCTTTTTAGGCTTCACCAAATTGCCAGATGGGGTCACAACAAAAAATGGTGAAGCTTCAGTTTTGAAGGAAACATGAAAGAAACTTAATGCCAATAAAGCAAAAAAGCAAAGCAAAACAAACAAACAAATAAACAAAAAAAAACCCAAACCTCAAAACACAACAAATAGAATATTGGCAAAAATAAAGTAAACCAGATTACATATAAATATCAATATCATTTAGGTAACCCCCTCCTTCACAGGAAAGCTCCAGAAAAGCTGCCCCGATTCAAGACATTCTGTGCATTAACAACCTCCTCAAAACCACAGTTCATAATCCTCCACTGATGTGTTTACTTATACCAATCAGCCACAGGACAAAAAGCTATTTCAGTCAGAGAATTTGGAAGTTAGAACAGACTTTGGTCAGTGGTCATCTCCTACAATGTATATTCATAAGGTGTTCCCATGCTATCCTGTCCAACAGATGGTCATCCAGCCTCCACTTGAAGACCTCCCAGGATTGTGGATCCTCCATCTCTCAAAGCAGTTCATTCTACCTTTAGACAACATAGCCAACAAAATGACGGGTGAAGATTCCACATGCCCGTCCCCTTGTGCACATCTGATCTGCAGGTTACCCATACCACCAGTGGGGCAGGGCACACCAACTTAGAACACATGTGAGCATGAAACATGCACAGAGGGTACACAAGTAGGGAGCACATTTAGCCAGGGAATGTGTATAAAGAGGGATGCACCAAGAACCCACGTGCACACATTTGCAGAGCGCGTGTAAGGGACATGTATGGCTTAGGACGATATACAGCATTTTCGTCACACTCTGATTCTGTCCAGTGGCCAGTATTCTCTGATTACATCATAACAATTCTCTCTACTTTGTTCTGTTGGGTGTCACATTTTTTTTTCCATTGCTCCCAGTCATGATCTCTTCTAGCCATCTCTATTGGCTCATGGTCACTCCATGACTGGGGTGCTGTGGTTAGGAAGGCTTTTGTTGATAGGGCCAGGGTGAAACTCTTTTTGTGCACACTCCTAAGGGCTGTGAGCCACCACATCCAGCCAAATAGCCAACAAAAGTCAGTTGGATGTCAAAGACCAAGATTATTTACCCTTCCTTTCTTCAAATTCCTTAAGGGAGAAAATAGAGACCAAAAATTGGGGTCAAAACAGGGAATAGAATCCAGGTCTCCTGACTCCACGCCAGGCTCTTTTGGTCAAGTGGGTGAAATTTATTCTTCTAGTATAGTCAAGTTTCAGTCCTCATCACTGGTCTTTCCAAAGAACCAGCCACAGTTTTCATAATTCAGGACAAATAGCTGAGTGAGAAGGGGAGCCTTTTGATTTACTAACTCATGGTATAATGAAGACATCTTAGATGTCTTAATTCTGGCCTCTAAGTCCAAGCACAATGTTTAATCTCTCTTCTGTACAACAACCTTTCGAACTCTTGATAACAGTTATCATCTCTCCCACCCCATCCCTCATTCTGTGTTGGTAAGCAAAATGGGCTCCTTAGCACTTAGTGCCCTTGAAGAGTTTGGCTTTTGTTTGCTTTGAGTGTATTTCATTGAGCCTTACTAGGTGCTAAGCCCCAGGCCCAAACCCCTATTAGGTGTGGAACATATGTGGGTGTGGATTGGTGACTGGGTGGGGCCCAAGGTGGGGCTGGCTAACCCCCATTAGGTGTTAACCTAATCTATGTGAACTCCCAGGATCCTAAGGGGAGGGGCCAACTCATGAACCAATCATTCAGACAACACTTGATGACGTCAAAAACTCTATAAGAGGAGAAAAGACAGCTTGGAGATTGAGATTTTGTTGGAGCCAGAGACAGCTATAGCTGAAGCTGAAGATAAAGCCAAAGTGAAGACCCAGGAGCTGCTGGTAGCAGGGCTGACGCGTGTTGACCGAGGAGTGCTGAGCAAGGACATGAGGCCAGTGGGTAATCTTCTTACTGGAGGGGGGGGAAACATGAATATGATTTGGTTTAATGCCATCATGTTTTTCTGTGGCTTCCTGGTTACTCTTGTGAGGCGGACTTATTGGGCTTGGAAGTTTTTGACCAAGATATCAAAATGGGGATGCCAGTTCGTGGGTCTGCTACTTTGGAGCTTGAATAAATGCTTTAATTCTTCTGCCTTCTACTTAGGGAATTCCTTATATCCTGCGGTTCTGAACCGTTCAGACATATATATGATTCTCTTTGAAATCATAAATTCCGCCTTCATACTACACATTCTCAGAGTTTTCTCTTCTCTAGGATAAATATCCTTGGCTCCTTCAACCCACCCTTCACTTCTATTACTTTCATCATCTAGATTGTCTTTCTCTGGAGTATTCCAGCAAGGGCAGCTAGGTGAGTGAGTGGATAGAATACTAGGCCTGGAGTCAGAAAGTCTCATCTTCCTGAGTTCAAATCTGGTCTCAGACACTTACTAGCTGTGTGGCCAAGTCACTTAACCCTGTTTACTTCTGTTTCCGCATCTACAAAATGAGCTATAGAAGGAAACGATAAACTACTCAAGTATCTTTGCCAAGAAAGCCCCAAATAGGGTCACAAAGAGTTGGATACAACTGAAAACGATTGAACAGCTCCATCTAGTCCATGTTCTTGAAATATGGCACTCATGCCTGTATACAGTTCTCTAGAAATGTTCTGACTAGAGTGAAATATAACGGGAAAATCACTTCTTTTGGACATTATGTTTCTCTTAATGCAATGCAAGATCACAATAGCTTTGTCTGACCAATCATATTGTTAACTCATATTGACATTGCAGTCCATTTATACCTCCAGGTCTTTCTAGCAACTTCTGTTCCATCTTGTACTTGATTGGTTGATTTATTTAATTCAAATACTATACCTTTCTCTAGCTCAAAGTAGATCCATTAATCATTATTCCTGGTTCTGCTTATTCAACCAATTCTGAATCTGACTAACTGTGCTGCTGTCTAATTCACACTTCCCTATCTTGTAATTAGTAATTATGAAATTGCTGAGATTTATTCTTCTGAGATAATGAGCAAAGCTCAGTTCTCATCAGTAGTCCACATATACAGAATAAGGAACTTTTGTACCTGGAGGAATACCACAGATCATGTTCAGAACAAGCAATAGACACTTTCTCTTAGTTTAATGGGATTGGAGGGTGGGGAGTGGGGTGGGGTAGGGATAATCAGTGGTGTGTGACGAGACAGAGACAACCCCAGAACCCCATGATGCTGCCCCAAGAAGAGAAAAGAGAGCATCTGGTAGTTTTGTACTTTAATAAATTAATCATGGTAAGAAGGTGCTAAGGTCAGTTGTTCCTTTATGCTTGCCATCAAAAAACCTGACTGGGGTTTGAAGGATGTAGAAAAGTCATAGCAAGCTGATTGGTGCTTTGGGGGAGGGACTAATAAAAGACCTTAAAGCCACATTACCCCTCACCTCCAAAGCCCAAATTTCAAGTTAGAACATTAAGGAAACTTTGTTGTTTAGTCACATCCTACTCTCTGTGACCCCGTGAACCAGGCCAACACTGTCCATAGTTTTTCTTGGCAAAGATATCATAATGGCTTGTCATTTACTTCTCCAGTAGATTAAGGCAAACAGAGATTAAGTGACTTTTCCAAAGTCACAGAACTAGTAAGTGTCTGAGGTCTTATTTGAACTCAGGTTCTCCTGACTCCAGGCTCAGCATGCTGTCCACTGAGCCACTTAGCTTCCTCCTGATGGGAATATAGGGATCACCTAATCGAACTCTTTCATTTTAGAGAGGAGAAAACTGAGTCCCTAGAGAAAGGAAGTGCTTTATCCAAGGTGATTAAGAAAGGTTTATTCATCTTGAGTGGAATGCTGAAATAGTGAAGGCCCCTCAGTGTGGAACAAGACCTTACCTCTCCTCCCATCCACTCCCACCCTGCACCCCTTCTATATTTTGAGAAACTGCTCTGCCCAGAAAGTAGAGATAAGAAATTACATCGGGAAACAGACACCTGCAAGGTCCCATTTATCAAACTTTTACTCCCTTTTTGCTGAATACTAGTCCCTGGTTTCACGTCTGTCTTTTCGTTCTTTGTTCTCTGTTGCTGGGAAAAGATTCCGTGTTTAGAATGTGAGCTCCAAACCCAGTCAATAGGAAGAGGAGCCAGTGGAGATAGTGGGGGGTGGGACTCTGCGTTAGGGTCTACATAACTTGCTTTGAGTTATATGCAAGACACACACACTTGCTGGCATCATCTTGGGCCATCCCGGGTGTGTCCTTTCTCATGAGAAAGCAATAAACTCCTTTTTGCCTTTTCTCAAGAACATTCTCTGTTAATTTTTAATGTGAGTAGTGGTCTCAGACCCACACAATCTTACTGAAATTGAGGCTGAGTTCAGGTGGAGTCCAGGGGAGCCCAAATCTCACAGACCACAGACATTAGAGCTGGAAGAGACATTGGAGATTACCCAGGTCAACACCACTGCCCCTCCCCGCCCCCTCAATTGACAGAGGAAGCAATAGAGGCCCGGAGCTGGTGTGGCATCAGGGAATAGAAACCAGGCATTCCAATTCCCAGTTTGGCTTTCTAGTCTAATGGCTTCACTTCATTCAACAAGCAAGCCAGCAAGCATTTGTTAAGCACTTACGTTGTATCTGGCACTGTTCTAAGCATTGGGAATACAAATACAAACAAAAGAGAGACAGTTCCTACCCTTAAGGAGTTTATATTCCAATACGGAAATATAACATACATGAGAAAGGGGGCAGAAAGAGGGGAGAATGAGGGAGAAGATATCCACTGGAGTGCGAGCACGGCATTGTAGAGAGAAGTCTGTAGAGACAGAGTGAAAGGGTTAATATAACTGCCACTGGGTACTTTCTTTAAAATGGAGGTTCCAGGAGGAGCTGACAAATCAAAGGAAGGGCTATAGGGACTGAGAGATTTTCCAGGATGAGAAGGCTGCTGGATCTTGGGTGTGGAAGCATTTTCTAGGGTGAGAAGACAACTCACAATGTTGGAGAAATAAGGTCAGAGAGTCAGGAATGGAACCTGGAGAAGAAAAAATGATATGGCCAAGGCTCGGCCTTTAGCACTGGTCCTTCCCAATCACCAAATCTTGGTTTGTGAATTAGGAGAAACAGTGGAGTGGAAGAGGTATTCCTTCGTGAATAAACTCTAGGGCTATGTTCACAGATAGGGCGGCTTATCTATTATTCTTTTTTTGGAGGGTAGGAGTAGGGAGATGTTGCCAGATCTATGATTTCATCAGGGTTGTAAGCTTCTGACGAGCAACTTTCTCCACCAATGCCAATTAATATTTTCTTTGCAACTTACAGACTTTAAAGAGTTGCTTGTGGCCCTGAGTGTATGGCAGGGGTAACACTTGAATCCAGATCTAACTCCAAGGCTAGATTTTAAATCCACTGCGCCTTTATTTGCTTTTTGTTTGTTATTTACTATTATTAAACCTGGAGTGTGGAAAGGGAAGAAGATTTTTAAAAATTAGCATATGTCCTTTAATGGATTAATATTCTTGTTTTAATTTTTCAACTAGGTAAGACCATAAATTTAGGTGCAAAGACAAACCAGTGACAAGGTTTCTGTAAAATTGGAGAAATGAAAAGGAGAAGGAATTAAGCCAAGTTAAATCATAGTCAAATCCATGACATCCCTAAATTCAGCACTTTGATTATTTACTATTCTTTTCAAATCATACATGGAAAATTGAAAAAAAATTTTTTTTAGTCTAGACCTACCAGAGATTTCATTAGAATGGAGGAGCACCCTCCCCATCAGCTCCTCACTATGGTGGATTGGTAACTTAGCACGTTGAGAGGTTAAGTGACTTTCCCATTGTCTCACATCTGGTAAGCGTCAACTGTGGGTCTCAAATCCAGGTCTTTCTGTCCCCAAGGCCAGCCCTCTAACACTATACTACATTTCCTTGCTAAGTAGAAAATACGCTTAAAAACAAAAGACTAGTCATGCTGATGGCTCCATTTTTTGCACAATAAATGTATTTATTTGTTGGCTGTTAAGCCCAGACTTAAGAGGCAGAAAGAAATAAATGTTAGTGAGGAAGAATTTAAAATCTCCCTTCTGGGTATCATTAAACCAGGATCTGTCCACATCTAGTAGAGATGACTTGGGTGAGAGCCTGAAAAAAAAGGCTATAGGAGATGATTTGTCCAGTTTCCCTGGAAATACTGCTTAAATTTGAGGATTTATTGTTGCTGTTGATAAGAACCTGAGAGGCTGCCTTTGTGTACCTTTGTAGGCATTCTGTAGCCTTGTATACCACTTTCTATACAAGGCCAATCCTTTGCCCCCACTCTTGCTTGTGCAACTTTTGGCCCATGCAGAAGCTGTGTATGCATACTATCACAATATCCAGATGAAAAGTTACAAAGTCAGTCACACTTTGCATTCATGCTTTGCATGGTGCTAAATCCCACTCTATACTCATGATATACTTGCCTCCAAACCTAATCTTGACTTCATGGTCTGCTACTTGAATGATCGATTACCCAGATAATTACTCTACCCATCGCCCTACCCTTTGCCTCTATTGCCTTCCGCTCTTCCTGACTTACCCATCTTCAATTCTGAGTTTGTCCTGCTATCTGACTCGTTCACTTCTCCAACAAAATAGAACGTTAACAGGAAGAGGCAACAAAACTTTGGTCAATTTCAGCGGCCAGTGTAGGTCTTAGGGACTGTCCGTAAAAGTTCCTTGATGAGTATAGCTTTTGTGTTGAACAAGTAAATAAAGCGTCCACTGCTAAACTGAGCTGACCCAGGCTGTTTCGGAGTAATACTTCACTGGACAGAACATCTCGGCTGGATAAATGGATATGTCAAGCTGCTTCTCTGCTCTGCTTCTAACTTACTCCTTTACTCAACTTGGCTTGCCCCTCAATGGTGAGTGTAATATCCTAGTAAGGCTGCTAGGCGGCATGGTGGATGGAGTGCTGGGCATGAACTCAGGAAGACCTGAGTTCAAATTCAGCTTCAGGCACTTACCAGCAGTGTGTGTCAGGATTCAGATTCAGACCTTCTTCACTTCAAGTCCAGTTCTATATCCATTACATTAGTAGTTTTTCAAATGTAGTCTAGGGATCCCTGGAGATCCCCAAGACCCTGTCAGGAGATCCATGAGGTCTAAACTATTTTTATAATAGTGCTAAGACATTTAAATTTCTAATATGTTGTTGTTTTTGTTGTTGTTGAGTTATTTCAGTTGTATCTGACTCTTCATGACCCCATTTGGGGTTTTCTTGGCAGAGATACTGGAGAGGTTTGCGATTACCTTCTCCGGCTCATTTTACAGATGAGGAAACTGAGGCAAACAGGGTGAAGCGATTTGCCCAGGGTTTGAGTTCATATTTGAACTCGGGTCTTCCTGACTCCTGGCCTGGCACTTTATCCACTGTGTTATCTAGCTGCCAAAAATTTCTAACATGGTAAACATCAATTGATATAACCCACATGAATAAAAGCTTCTTTATGATTCTCAATAATTTTTGAGATAATAAGAGCATCCTGAGACCAAAGTGTTTGAGAACTACAGCACTATGCCACCTACCTGCCAAATAATTGCTAGAGATTATTTTGTTTTATAGCCCACAGGTTCATAGATTTAGAGCCAGAGGTGCCTATTCCTATTCCTATCTCCCTAAAGTTCCACAAAGACAAGAAATGTTAAATGTCTGTTTATATTTTAAATAATAACATTGGTAAAAAAAGATAGCTAATATTTATGTAGAATTTTGAGGTTTTAAAAGCAGTTTCTCACTTAACACCCAAGATGTACTATGTGCATTTTAACAGACATTTTTAAAAGGTCTTGTTGCAGATTGCAAGCCAATGATTGGCTAACTTTTCTCCTTTTTAATCCAGATATTTTGGTGTCATGTAGACACAGCCAGAAAAGATTGAGAATGACGGATGAATATCTCGATACTGAATTTTAACCTGGACAAGATCTCTGATTCTGACTTGAAAACATACAGAGAATGTGGCTTCCATGTTAGCAGAAATCAAAGCCAGCCAAAAAGGAGATGAAAGCCAGACGAGAGTCTGGGAAATTTGTCAAAAAGATTTTTTTTAAAATTTCACTAGCAAGAGATGAATGATGATGTTACAGCAGAGATCAAACAGTCATTGGAAATGAAAACTGCATGGGAAGCAAGGGTCAAGGATTGCAAGAATTGAAGAAGACTTCAGTGAAACAGGCTGACTGGGAAAGGATTTCTGAAAATCAAGAGAGGCAGAAAAGAGGATTTTCTGAACAGTTTGATCTCTTATTTTTACCTGTAAACTAGGTCAGGATCGGTTGAAGCGAAGGGCAAGCACGCAGCAAATTACATTTAAATTCCGCGTCAGGTTTAGTAGGGGCATTCTTGAACAGTGCGTGCTTTAACTTGAATAGTTAAAATCTCATATAATACAAAGGACAAAAACATTTTTAAAGGACCTGATCTATGTTCTCAATATCATAATAACTGACATTTATGTATGCTTTTAGATTCACAAAGTGGTATTCGTGGATACATATATGATCTTTGATTTTCATAAAAAGCTTTCATGATAAATACTGTAGGCATTTTACAGATGAGGAAATTGAGGGTCAGAGAGGTTACAACTTGCCTATGGTCACACAGGTAATAACTGCCCAAGTCAGGACTCAAATTCAAGTGTTTCCTGATCTCAAATCCAGTACGCTTTTCATTTTTGCCTCTAATGCTTAATATAGTGTCCAGCACATAGCAGGCACTTAACAAATGCTTGATGATTTGACTATAGTATTATTAGATTGTAAGCTCCCTAAAGGAAGGCACCATATTTTGTGGCTTATCTAAATAGCAAAATCCACTGCCTGCCACAATGCTTTGCACACAATAGTGTAACACCAATGTTACTAGCGGCTGCTGTGGAGGTGTAAGACCAACAACACCAGCACACAGATGGGCTGCTAGCACAAGTTCTTTGATCTGCTTTTCTAAAGGAAAGCAATTTTAAGGGGTTAACAATCTTACTTTAATTAAACATACATTTATCATTCACTTAGTTCAGGGGAAAAAGTCAGCACTCTGAACATCAGAGAAAATACAAACAGAAATTACATAAACAGAACAAATAACACAAATCAGCAGACAATGCTTCTGTCTGTCCATAGCAATACGTACATAGTTACTAGAGAAAGAAGCACCAACATCTGGGTTTTCAAAGCCGGGGGACCCTTAACAGCTACCCAGAGTCTCATCTGACCAATCACATGAACACTCTTCCAATGAGTGAGCCCCAAAACAAAATGCTAACCTCAGAATATACGTACACTTCTTCAGGGTCAGCCCACAGAGGGCGTCACAGCCACGTGGCTCAAACTCATGTGACTTAGGCTTTCTTGTGACTTAAGCAGGTCTTCAAAGACTCTTGATTCAATCAAAGGCAAGACTCAATCAAAGGCACTTGATTGCCATAGCGTTGAGAAGTACTCCAAAGGAAAAAACAGCAAAAAGTCCCACTTTGTTTGCCATTACATATGGGTGCATTATAGTTGGTTTGTTGAAGTGGATTAATGAATTGTGCAGCACCATGTTGGTGATTAATTTAGTAAAGATGGGAAGGATGGTAATAATAACATTAATGTAAATAACTTAATTAACAAGCTAAGCCCTGGCTCTTGAACAGATGTGAGGAATAACTATAGTGGAATAAGACTGATTTATTTAGCAGTCAGATCAAAACTTGTCCTTACTAGCTACCTGTGTGACCCTGGGCAAGTCACTTAACCTCAATTGCCTCAAATATGATCTGGGTTACCTCCATACCACAATAATTATAGTAGGGGTTGTTGTATACATGGGAATCAGTGGGGCATAGAGGCTAGTGTAGTAGATTTGAAGGACCCAGAAAGACCCTGATTCAAGTCCTTGCCTTAGGCATATTCTTTTTGTGTGACCAAATAAATCACTTAACTTCTCTGTACCTGAGGCTACTATCTCTTTTGTAAAATTGTTTTTCAATTAACAACCATTTGTTTCTTCTCCCTCCAGCCTCTCTCTAGTTTAAAAGGGAGGGAAAAAATCTTTGTAATAAATGTTATAGCCAAACAAAACAAATACCCACATTGTCCATGTCTAAAAATGTATGTCTCATTCTGTATCCTAAGTCTATCATCTCTTTTCCAGTAGATGAGTGACATAGTTCAGCAGTAGTATTCTAGAATTATGGTTAGTCATTGCATTGACCAGAGTTCTTGAGTCTTTCAAAGTCATTTGCCTCTACAACATTATTATTGTATAAATTATTCTCCTGGTTCTGTTCACTTCACACTGCATCAATTTATATAAATCTTCTCTGGATTCTCTGAACTTATTCTTTTCATCATTTCTTATGGCCTGACAGTAGCTTCTTACATTCATATACCATAATATAATCATAAATGCAAATGATGGGCACCCATTTCATTTCCCATTTTTCGCAAGCACCAAAAAGAACTGCTGCAAATATTTCTTTATATATGGGAACTTTGGCTTTCTTTCTTTCTTTCTTTCTTTCTTTCTTTCTTTCTTTCTTTCTTTCTTTCTTTCTTTCTTTCTTTCTTTCTTTCTTTCCTTCCTTCCTTCCTTCTTTCTTCCTTCCTTTCTTTCTTTCTTTTTCTTTCTTTCTTTCCTTCTTCCTTCCTTCCTTTCTTTCTTTTTTCTTTCTTTCTTTCTTTCTTTCTTTCTTTCTTTCTTTCTTTCTTTCTTTCTTTCTTTCTTTCTTTCTTTCTTTCTTTCTTTCTTTCATCTCTGTAGAGTATAAACCAGTAGAGGTGTCACTGGGCCAAAGTATATGTGACTTAGGGGAAGTAAGTCCAAACTTCTTTCCAGAATGGCTGGACCAATTCACAGCTCCACCAGCAGTGCGTTACTATGCCTGTTTTCCCAGAGTCCCTCCAGCATTTATTATTTTCCCTTTTTTTTTCATTGCAGCCAATCAAATGGCTGTGAAGTGGAACTTCAGAATTACTTTAATTTCCATTTCCCTAATTATTATGGATTTTGAGCATTTTTAAAATATGGCTATAGATAGCTTGGTTGTCCTCCTTCAAGAACTGCCCCTTGGGAAACTCTTTAAAATCATAAGTTATAGATAAGTATTCTCACACCTGAGAAATCTCAGGTCCTTGATATATTGTGTTCATAAAACTAAGTTACAAGATGAAATCAATATCTATTTGCCTTCTTTAATGAAATCTGAAAGGGTGCAGTGCGACTTTGTCTATTTTCTGAAGCATTGTCAAGTTTCTTCCTTTCCTTCCTTTCCTACTGTGAAAAGCTATTCAATTGATCACTAGAGATATTTGCAGTTCACCTTGATGACAAAGGACAGATGTTGGCACAGAACTTCTATATTCCTATGACCATGGTTATCCAATGAATTGATGGGTCAGCACCCTCAGATTGTCCAAACTGACAAGTCCTAGTGTTGACATAGCCTCAGGGTCTGACCTTGTAAAGGATTCCTTTAGAACTGATGGACTGTCAGAACTGTGGTTTCTGGATTTCAAAATTATTATTTTGGGGTTTTTGCTTTTGGAAGCAGTTGGGATTAAGTGACTTACCTAGGGTCACGCAGCTAGTAAGTGTCTAAAGCTGGGTTTCCTCTTGACTCCAGGGCCAGTGCTTGGATTTCAAAATCATTAACCTGTGAGGTGAGCTTGATACAGCTTTGTCTGCTTAGAGCTGGGAACCTTCGTCTAGCTGGGTAGCTCTTACCGCGTGCGATCTGAATAAACATACTCATAAATGAAAAACATTTTGTCCTGTTGGAAATTGTCTGAGTACTAACAGTTTTCATTTGTGTTTGCTTTTTATTATAACTAATGACCAACAGAGATGTAACCAGGGACAGCCAAAAGAAACCCTGTTGTGACCAGGAAAGGGAATGGTAAGGATAAATGAAGGGAGCAAAGCAATAGGAAGCTGACATACTCTCCTGATTACTCCCTGCAATATCATTGTATGTGTGTATGGCAGGATGTGATAACACATTTGGAATGTGCTCATTTCAATGTTTCTTGTAGCTGCATTTTCACGTAAGATAATCTGACCACACACACACACACACACACCACCCAATCCTCTTCCTCTCATTTTCTCACACACAACTGACCCAGTCCACACGTGATTACTCTAGGATCACATACAAGTTCCTCTGTTGGGCATTTCAAGTCCCTCACAATGTATATCCAACCTACCATTCTGGTCTTATTATATACATTCTTCTCCTTCATCTATCCTGTGGTTCGGCCAATCTGTCCTTGCTGTTCATCACATCTCCGTGTCTGAGCCTTCACATAGGCTGCCCCTCATAGCCCTGTGTTTACATAGATGCTTTGTCCTATCTCTACCTCTCAAAATCTTAGGATTCTTTCAAAGCTCAGTTCATACAAATACTAGTCTCTTTCCCCAAACTACTTTATATTAAAAGTTTTTACATTTGGTATATACATTATTGTGTACATCTTGTCCTCCCCATCTCCCTATAGAATGAGTGACTTGAAGTAAAGCTATATCATTTTTATCTTTATATCCCCAGAGCTTAGAACATGCTAATCTTTCAAATCCTTGTTTACTGGTGAATTGAGTCATTCAACCTGTGCTTAAAGCTACTAATGCCCAAAGAGAATCAGTCGGTCAACAGACATGTGCCAGGTACTATGCCAAGGGCTGCTGCATCTATACAGTTTGCATCTTTCCATTTCCTTGTGCAGGGAGCACAGCAATTTTTGGTCACTGCTGGGAGGAGAGCAAAGGTCCTCAGCCTCACAGTGCGGTGGAGAAAACAACTCATAGCCCAGTAAGGGCTCTCCAGAAGACATCAGCAGCTCCATAGGGAAGTAAGGGGCAACATGAGCAGAGCTGCCATGACTTCACGTTCCCCTGAGAAGGCAGCCAGGTGGCGCACTACATAGGGTGCTGGACCTAGAGTCAGAGTTCAAATCCAGCCTCAGGCACTTACTAGCTGTGCGACCCTAGATAAGTCACTTAACCCTGTTTGCCTCAGTTTCCTCATCTGTAAAATGAACCGGAGAAATAAATGGCAAATCACTCCAGTATCTTTGCCAAGAAAACCCCAAATGGAGTCACAAAGAGTTAGACATGACTGAAAATGACTGAACAGCAACATGTTCTGGCCATGAAGGTTCCTTAGCTATATAGGGGTATGCATATGTGTATAAATATGTATATACATATGTGTATGTAGGTACATATGCATACATACATGTATACACATATGTATATATTTCCCCCATGTATTTGTATATAGATTTTCCCCTGTATGCCTTTTTTCATGTCTTCTAGTCATATATGTGACCAATGAGCGTCCCCTTCCCTGCTGGTGGCATGGTAACCCATGGGAGAGTGTAACTTTGGGTGTATGGGAGGAATTTTTATTGTTTTTTATTTTTCTATGTCATTTAATTGTTTTTGTTTTAAAAAAATGTCTTCTGTTGACTAGTAAAGGAAGTATGTTAGTAGGGGTCCATGCACTAAAGATTTGAGTGGATGTCAACCCACAACATGCCTTGAACCTAGAGTAGGTTTTAGGGGATCTGCATGTAGGAAAGGATCCAGCTGCTATACTTAAAAAGCACAAAAGCAGTTTCAAAAAAACCTAAAACTTAAATACGCAATAGGAAAAGAAAAGAACATCATTATAAACTTAAATATTGTAACTTAAATACAAAATAAGAAAAGAAAAAAAACCATTGTCATGGATACAGTGGAGTGTAAGAGAAGATTCAAAATATACAACAATAAATTTCCATTTCAAGAAAGCCTATATAATAAACACTGCAGTCCATCTTTTCTTTGCTTCCTTGCAAGTTTTTTGTTCAATTAGAAACAATTTTCAGAAAATGTGGGTTGATGAGTGTCCAATCAGAGAGAGCTGGCCTAGCAGTAGTGAATGGTTTCCCCTTTATCATCTATGCAAGAGTGGAGTTTTGCACAGAACAGAACTATCTAAGTATATAGTCCCTAGGATTTGTCAGTTCCTGGTCTCTTGACATAGAGAAGGGAAACCAAGGTAAGAAGGAAAAAGATTTCCCTTTCAAAAAATATAAACCTAACATAAGAAGTGACGGAATTTATGGTTTCTTAAACCAATTGAGGTTTCATTGTCTCTTTAAGCAAGTCTTTACGAGGAGTGTCCAATGTTATTTTATCTTTAATGGACTGATATCTCTCCTCTTGCTGTTCAACTTTCTCTCAGATTGTGACTAATGTCCAGGTATCTTGGGCCTTCCATTGAAACAGTTTGAAAAATCCAACACTTCACTACTCTAATGGATGTGTGATTTGTTTCACCTATGTAAATGTTTCCTCCAGTGACTCTAATCATTGTCTATCTATGCCTGCCCATCCTGTGCAGCTATCATCTATTCCTTTCCATAATTCACTACAGGGGATTCCACCCAATATATCTTGACATCACAAGGATACCAATGGAACTCAAGGGCTTTCCATTAATTATCTCTCACTCTTACCCTGTAATAAGCCTGTTGTTCCATTTGTTTAACACCGGTTTTCTTGAGTGATGCCTTGTAACCTGTAGCTTCACTTACCATATGCCTTTCTATCCTCCTTTTGATCATCCATAACTCCAGTTGTTCAGAGACTGTAATATTCCATGGCTCCCAGCCATACAACATTGATGGAAGAATGTGCTTATGAATATATATACATATATAAATATACACACATGTATGTGTGTATACATATCCTTATACACATATGCATACATGTACACATGCATAGACATAGACATAGACATAGACATAGACATACACACAGATACTTCCTTTCACAAAGTAGCTACTTCCCTAACTCACCTCTCTGGGTCCTTGGTCTACCTTATCTCCTGATCAATAATCTCCCCATAGTGTGTTGAGGAGGCACAAAGATGACTTGAAGTGGAAATCATAGCTTTTGTTAGAAAAAAAAAGTGATGCTTCTGTTGTTACTCTTTGTCTACTGGATGTCCATCTATGTAGAGCTAGGTCATGTATAGAGCAGACACCCAATCCAACTCCTACACTTTAGTGTCTTATAGAATTGACAGTGAATGTACCAATATAAGAATACCACACAATTGTATGATTGCTTTGAAGTCTGGTTTTGGTTGTAGACTTTTCTCCCCATCTTCTGTAATTTAAATGTGTATGTGTGTGTGTATAAATAAACAAATGAATGTATATGTGTATATAATATGTTAAGTTCAAATACCTTGAATTGCATTCAATATATATTTTTTCTATTTAAAAAATTTTAATGAAAAATTAATATCTTTCGTTTTTTACATCACTTTATCCTTTTCTCCCTGAAAGAATCATCCCATATAAACAAGGAATATTTTTAAAGGGGGGGGGAAGAAAAAGAAGAGACAAAAATCAGCAAAACTGATCAATATTGAAAATGTATGCTGTTTGCCACACTTGTGTATCTTTCATCCCTTCAGGGTAGTGGGGTGGGGTGTCTTCCCATATCTCTGCTTTGGAGCCATGTTTGTTCTTTGCAATTTTGTAGCATCCACTTTCAAGGACTTTGTGGCTGTACTTTCTATTTACATTTTGCAGTCATTGTTTATATAGGTTTTCTTGGCACTGCTTACTTCACTCTGAATGAGATCATGCAATCACTTCCATGTTTCTCTGCATTCATCATATTTATAAATTTTATGGTCCAATAACATTCTATCACATTCATATACCATAATTTCTTTAGCTATCTTCCAACCAATAGAAATCTACTCTGTTTCCAGTTTTTTTGCTACCACAAAAAAGTACTGCTCTGACTATTTTGGTGGATGTGGAGCTTGTCTTTTTATCAATGACCTTCTCAGGGCATATCTTAGGGTACAGACACTTTGGTCACTTTATTTGCAAAATTCTGGGTCACTTTGCAGATTATGGTACTGATTCACAGCTCTACCAAGAGTGCACCATTTTCCTCCAACCCCTCCAACATTGATTCTTCTCGTTTTTTTTGTTATCTTTGCCAACTGGCAGGGTATGAGGTGAAATCTCAGCATCCTTTTGATTTGCATTTCTTCTATTAATAATTTATAGTATTTTTTCATGTGGTTAATAGTTTGCGGTTTTTCCTTTGAGAACGATTTCTATAAAAATCAGCATTTCTCTTAGTGTTTGCAGCATTCTTTCATATGGTTAATAATTTGCAATTCTTTTGAGAACTATTCATATTTTTTGATTACTTGCTTTTGGGGAATGATTTTTGGTTGTTTATATATATGTCTATGTATGTGTATACGTAAATATATATATGTATATGTGTATATGTATATGTATTGTTATTTGCCTGTATATCTTAGATACCAAACCCTTACCAGAGAAATTTGACTTAAGGGTTTTCCCCACTTGACCGCTTTCCTTCTTATCCTAGATGCATTAACATTGTTTGTTAAGAAGTTTTCAATCTTATGTAATCGAAGTTAACTATTTTATCTCTTGTAATGGCCTCTTTCCTTTTTTTTTTATTAAGAACGCATATCCTACCCATAGCTGTAAAAGGCACGTGACCTTGTACTTCATATACTCTGAGTAATGTTTTCATAAGCCCGTACACGGACTCTGCTTCCAAAATCCCAACCATCTGTTTTGGCTGATCAATTTTGTAACATTGAGGGACAAATTGAACTACAAGACATTCTATTTCCCAAGACATACGCAACATCTTTTCAGGCAAATTTTCCTAAATATGTCAAGCTCATGTTCAGTTCCAGCCACATCTGGTGGGCAGAGTATATCCTGAGCTCAGGGTGCACATTTCTTCTCTTTGCTTCTAGATGTTAGTGTATCATTGCAATGGGAACACAGTGTCATGTACCTAGACAGACCACTTTCTGGTTCCTCTTCAAACACAACACATTGGGTTGCCCCGGTAGAGCTTTCTTGGACTAGGATAAAAAAAAAACTCTATTACTGGACATGCCGTTATGTTCAGATGCCTGGTAATCAGAAAGTCTCTTTGATTCCACAGGAAGCCCTCCCTCGTAACCTGTAGTACGATGGAGAGAGCGCTAAACTGGGAGTCTGGAGACCTGGGTTTGGAATCTGGTTCAGCCATTAATCAGGTGACTATAACTTACATTAAGTCATGTCACCATCTAAGAAAGGAGGAGGTTGAACTTATTAGATAGATCCCTAAGGATTCTTTCATCCTTAGAATTCTATAAATCTATGGTTCTATAAAGCTACGATTCCTTTGCCTCATTCTTAAGAGTCCTCTCTTTGCTGGTGAGGAATTTGTCCTTTTCATTCCTTTAAGAGCTAAGATGGACCATTGCTGGAGAGGAAGCAGGAAGGGTGGGCATTTGTAAAGGGAGTATGGGGTGGGGGGAAGGGGGTCTCTTTTTAAGGGAAGGCAATAAAGAGGTAAGCTTTCATTCCCATGGTTAGAATCCTGTTGCTGTGACTAGGAAAAGATCAGGTGTCTCTTAAACTCTCATGGCCAAGTGTTTCCTTAATATAGATTCATGCCTAGCTGGGCCTTCAGTCAATCAACTCTGGTGCTTCCTGGTTCCTTGCAGGCACGCTGGAGGACATCAGAATTTTGCAATTTGATTATTAGGATTTGGACTAAAGCTGGTAATTCTTCCACATTCTCTCACTTTCAGGCTTTTGTTATTAGACTGTGATGCTGATGATCAGAGAAGCTTTCACAATCCTTCAGCTTAAGTGGCGCTTTGTTGCCTCTCAGTGTGAAACACCAGCAGCTGGAGTGTCTTCGAGCAAACCTGTACTCTAAGCTTGAAGTTAGACCCCAAGTAACTTTGCAAAATGTTCTCCCAAACCAGCAACATCGTGTTCCATTTCCAAATTGGCTTTGGCCCCAAGCACGTTGGCCAGTACCAGTTCCTCACCCTCCTGGGCACTCCTGCCTCCTTTTACTACTTTCTCGGTAATATTAAAATAACGACAATACCATCTAGCATTTTGTAGCACCTTAAGGTTTGCAAAGCTCTTACGTATATTACATCAAATCAGTTGGTTTAGAGAATTCAAGTATTTTCCTGTCTCAGGATTTACTCACAGAGAGTTGTAGAAAAAACAAGGAAGAAGAGCTGAACAAGGCATGGCGTTAGAATGTCGTGGAATATTATTGTGCTGTTAAGAAACGGCCGAAGAGACGATTTCAAAGAATCTTGGGCGGTATAAACTGACGCAGAGTGAAGGGAGCAGGACCGGGAGAACAATTAAAGGACAATAATATGGTAAAGAAAAACAACTTTGAAAGACTTTAGAGCTGATCAAAGCAATGATCCACGGTATCTCTAGAAAAGCAGCTCAGTGGCACAGTGGAGTGCTAGGCCTGGAGTCAGGAAGACCTGAGTTCAAATCTGGCCTCAGACACTTACTAGCTATGTGGCCCTGTGACTTAACCCTGTTTTCCTCAGTTTCCCCATCTGTAAAATGAGCTGGAGAAGGAAAGGGCAAACCATTCCAGTCTCTTTGGCAAGAAAACTCCAAAAGGGTGTCACGTAGAGTCAGATATGACTGAAAATGACTAAACAGCAACACCTATGTACAACTTTTACCTGCTTCCTGACAGAGAGATAATTCAAGATGCAAAAAAGAGAAATGTATTTTTTGACAAGGCTACTGTGTAAATTTATTTTGTTTGATGCCTGGCACATAGTAGGCATTTAACAAGTATTGATTGATTGATGTGTTTCAAGGGTTTTCTTCCTCCTTCCCTTTCTCCCTTCCTTCCTTCCTTGCTTCCTTCATTCCAAGGAAAGAAAGAAAAACATATGAGCTTCCAAGGAAGTTAGCATGAAAGATGCAGAACTTATTTGGAGGTTCACATTTAAAAGGTCAAAGATCCAGAATGAAAAGGGATTTCAGAGGCAAACTAGTGCAACCCCCTCATTTTACAGATGAGGAAACTGAGTCTCACAGAAGTCAAATGACTTTCTCGAAGTCACAAGGCACTGTCAGAGGTGCTCTTTCTACCATACCTGCCGGTGTGTTTGGTTAGGAAATAACAATGGTATATTTGGAAGAGGCCTGGATTTAGAGTGAGAGGACCCGGATTCAAGTCCCAGCTCTTCCATTTACTACCTGTGTGACCTTGGACAAGTTATTTAACTTCCCCGAGCCTCAGCTTCCTCATCTACGAAATAAGGGGGTGCTGAACTAGATGGCTTCTGAGGTCCTTTCCTCCTACAGTTGTGTGGTAACATGAACCTCTACTTGGGTTTTGGTTCAACCAAACCAGGCTTATTGCTGACACTTAACAGGGAATTAACTTTATGTATAGAGAGCTGGGCCTGGAGTCAGGAAGACTCATCTTCCTGAGTTCAAATCTGGCCTCAGACACTTACTAGCTGTGTGACCCTGGGCAAGTCACTTAATCCTGTTTGCCTCAGTTTCCTCATCTGTAAAAATGAGCTGGAGAAGGAAATGGCAAACCACTCCAGTATATTTGCTAAGAAAACCCCAAATGGAGTCAAGAAGAGTCAGATACGACTGAACGACAACAGGAAATATATCTTCTGTGTCTCCCTCCCCACCCCCAACCCTTAACTGCATGTGTGTTTCTTAAATAGCCTAACCTAGACCCTTCAGCCTTCAGGGGAGACTTCTTATGCTTCTTCAGTTACTCCCTCTGCTATTGGTTTTCTGGCTTGAGTCTGACCATGGAATTCTCTACATCCCTACAACAATTGGCATAGAATTTACATTTTAGTCCCAGCTGCAGCAGTTCTTTCTGACCACAGGCAATTCACTCTAACTCACTAAGTGTCAGTTTCCTCACCTGTACAAACTGGGATGATGATACCCTTACCACCTACCTCACAGGGTGCTTCCAAGCCTATGACAGAGGCCAGAGAAATGCTTGGCTAAGGCCACTGGGGCTAGGTACCATTACCTTTCCTTACCTCCCTATCGTGGTTTGTCTCAGTTCAGATCTAGGGGACCTTGATTTGTTAATAAAGGTAGACTTTCCATTCTCATGTTGGGGCTCACTGCCTTACTTATTTAGAGTCACAGAGAGCCTCCTGGGGCAGGGGGTAGTTGAGTGGATTGTCCAGGGTCACAGAGCCAGTATGAATCAGAGGCAAGACAAGAACCTGGGTCTTTTTAACTCCAGGGTCACCTCTGACTCCTCAAGGATACGTGTATAACCCCAAAGAAGACATGTAGCCAGCCTAGATCTGAGAATCTGACTCATGAGTGGGAATGGGAGTGGGGCTAAGATGCTTAGATATTACATGGGCTAATTTAGTTAATCGAGTTGTGAGGATCAAATGAGGTAAAGTCCATGATGCATCTTGCAGAACTTAAAAGCTCTATGTACATGCCAACCGTTATTATAAAAACATTATATGTTATATAAATACCTGATAGCACTCTGAAGTCACTCAAAGCCCTTTAGTTGTGAGCAGTCCAAACTGAAGCTTTCATACAGTCAGGAAGATAAGCAATAGAGAGAAAAGGGATGGGAAACTGACCTCTGAGGCAGCAGAAGTTTATGGAACATTTAAAGAAATGCCTTAACCAAACAAATGTATGCCACATTCTCTTAAGATGTGTAATTCGGATCAGGCTATGCATGTCCTAACCTTCGTAAAGTTGATTTAGGAGGTAAATTACTCTGAACACAGGAAATATTGACTAAATGAATGACCCTGATAGTTAAAGGCCATGTCACTTAAACACATTATTGGTCATAAACTCCTTCTGGAAACTGAGAGGCTGATGAGAAGTAATCGAAAATAATTGTCCTTCATTTTACATCAACAACACTCAATAATGACTAATTCTAGAGAGGCAGTGCGGTGCAATGGATAGAGAGATGCCTTTGGAATCAAGAAGACCTAGGTTCTTGTCTTACCTCTGAGTCATACTGGTTATGTCAACATGGGCAATCCACTCCACTTCCTACTGCCCCAGGCAGCTCTCTAGGACTCTAAATAATGATGATATCTAACATTTATAATAGTGCCTACAATATGTCGGGCATTGTACTAGTGCTTATCTCATTTGATCAATCCAATTCAATCCAATAAACATTAAGCACCTGCTCTGTGCCAGGCACTGTGTTAAGCGCTAGGGATATAATTAATAAAAAGATAGTCCCTGCCCTCGAGGAGCTTACAATCTAAAGGGGGATACAATACACAAAAGGAGGCAGGAAAAGGGGTGGAGGGGGAAAGGCTGAAATCAGGCAGAGCACCAGCTGCTAGAGCAGAGTCCACTTTCTGCTGTCTCTAAAGAAACACATCTGGAAGAAGCCCTCCAGTCAGAGGGGAAAAGAGGCTAAAAAAGATGGTGTCAATCAAAACTTGAGTTAGCCACATGGAGGTGGCTGAGAAGTGATGAACGTATGCAGGGCTGGGCATCTTGTTCCACTGAGCTGAAAGCAGGCAGGGCAGCAGATGCGAAATGCAATGAACAGCAAAGAATCAACAACAACCCTGGGAGGTAGATGCTATTATTATTTTCATTTTACAGTTGAGGAAACTGAGCCAAACAGAGGTTAGGTGACTCTCCCAAGGTCACACAGCTAGGAAGTGTCTGAGGTAGAATTAGTTGCAGATGACTTTTGGTAGAAAGAGTGTGCTGACTGGCAATTCCACGTACCAGTGATCTCCAAAGCATAGGCTGCATACTCCTAGTAGGCTCTGGCATAATCCTAAGAGAGCATGACTCCAAGGGATAACCAGTTGGAGGGTGGGAAGATGGGCGCATTCCATCTTTCCTGTGATAACCGATCTCCGGGGCCGATCTGCAGAGTAACTGCTTTGTCCTCTCCTTACCATTAGCATGCAAAATGCTCCCACTTTGCTCCTTCTTACATCTGGCCTCCTGTAGCCTTAGAGTGCTGAGTCCTGCCTTCTCCCTTCCTTCACAAGGAGTCGGCCCATCAGGTGGATTGTGGCCCAGGCACCAGCAACACTGAAAAAAATAATTCCATCCCCCCCACCCAGGGCACTCAGACTAAGCCCAAGATCAACTTATGGCTTCAGAGGGTTCCCCTTGGGGGTCTAGCTTTGCATCCCAGACCAGGGGTTGGTGAGGAAGAACTCTATCTCTCCTTACTTCCACCTTTTGTTTTATTTCCCTTTTTAAAAAATATATATATATATATATATATTTTTATTTTTAGTTTACAGCACTCAGTTCCACAAATTTTTGAGCTCTGAATTTTCTCCCCTTCCCTCTTCTCCTTCCTCCCCCCTGAAGATGGCATGCAATCTGATATAGGTTCTACATACACCTTCACATTGCCTTTTTCGTTTTAAATGGAGTAGAATCCTCACTATGAGAAGGCATGGTTGAATTGAGATCTGCCTTGCAGGCCTATTATAATCCTCCCCCTCCTCTCCTCCCAAACCATCCCTCCTCTGAATTTCCCCATTTCTGTCCCCGGTACCACCCACATCTCCCAATCTTCCCAGTTTTCACCCTCCTCTTTACCTTCGACTCATTACTCAATTGAGACTACTCTCTCCAAAATGACCAAAGATCTTTTTATTGTTAATGTCTTTTCTTAATTCTCATCCTTCTTTGCCCTTTCGCGATGTTGGACACTGTTGACCACCCTCTTCTCCTGAATACTCCCCCTCTCCTTTCTGGGAGTTAGGTTTGGAACTTGTTGAAAATATAAAAATGTGACAACTTCTGATTAGTTTGTAAGAACAATTGATTGACATTCAAGAAGATGAAAATTTTCTAGCCAAATTTCAGCAAAAATTTTTACCCAACTGGAAGATGGGATTGAAGAATGAACACTGTGATTTAGTAAGTATAACCAAAGGTACACTTCTTCCACTTGAATCTATGTATCTTTGTGGAGTTTTTATTTCAGCCATGACAACCAGACTACCATTAAAACTAAATTTTGAAATAAAATACTTAGAATCAGACCTATGAGTCACTGTATCACAAAATTTTAGATCAAGACTTTCAAAAATAATGAAGCATATTCAGTCAAATCATTCTCATTAAAGATATTTGTAATTTTTAGTGAGTTTATAGCATTATTATTTTATATAATTTATTATTATATTATACATTACATTATATTTATATCATTAATACATATTTCCAAATATATTCAATCTTTATTTCATCCTTTTAAAATGTTTATCTTAGAGTAAATTTTATAATGCACACAATTTTTATCACAGCAACCAAGTAAACAATAGTCAATCAATAAATACATACTAAGTACCTAAATATATGTTATGTGCCAGGCACTATGCTAAGTTCTAGGGATACAAATAAAGGCAAAAGCAGCTCTTGCCCTCTAAGGGGCTCACATTCTAACAGAAGAGAAAACATGCAAACAATGCATGTATGCGTGTGTGTGTGTGTGTGTGTGTGTGTGTGTGTGTGTGTGTGTGAATAACTTGGAGATAATCTCAGAGAGAAGATGCTAGCATTAAGGAGGATCAAGGAAGAATTCTTGCAGAAGGTAGGATGTTAGAGGAAACATTGAAGGAAGCCAGGGAAGCCCGGAGGCGGAGATGAGGAGGGAGAACATTGCAGGCACGGGGTTACAGCCAGAGAAAATGCATAGAGTCGGGAGATTAAAGTCCTGTGTGAAGAACTGCAAAGATGCCACTGTGTCATCGGATCATACAGAAGGCTGAAAGGGCTAAGATTCAAGCAGACTGGAGAAGTATGAAAGGGTCAGGTTACGAAAGGATTTAAAAGCCAAATGGAGGATTTTACATGTGATCTGGGAGGCAATAGGTAGCAACGGGAGGTTATTAAATGGAAGTGTGGCATGGTCAGCTTTGTGCTTTAGGAAAATCATTTTGGTAGTGGAGTGGAGGAAGGACTAGAGTAAGGAGAAATGAGGTAGAGAGAGTGATTGGAAGGCTATTGCAATAATCCAGGTGTGAGGTGAGGAGTATATTAAGGGATTCAGAGTGATGAAAGTAGAACAAAAAATAGCAGTAGACAAACTGATTGCAGTTATGTAAATAGCAACAGCAGTAATAAAATATTCAAAATATATAGAAATCAGGAAAGTGGAGTGTAAACCAAGAGAACAAGTCTGATTAAGTTCATTTACATATTTTTGTTAAACTATGAATGATGGAAGTTTATAATTTCATGACCTAATGTTTTGAAGTCATGGGAACAAAACTTTATTTAATTTATTTTTTCCTGTTTAATAGAAAACACATGGATCTCTGAAATAAAATACAATCATCCTAAATAGCATTTTGGGAAGCAGGGAAGGGCTGGAGCCCCAAGAATGAAGCATGAAGGAGGTTGAGAGTCAGCAGCTACTGTGGTGGGGAGGCGACCTGGAGACTTCCATAATAGTCATGAGGCTCCCTGGTGAGATGCTCCAATTGTGTTTTCACAATCTAAGAAGCAAACATAAACTCAGTGTAGCCTGTGGAGTGGATGCAATTCAACTTGAAATCATGAAGCAGTTACCCTTGCCTGGGGGTTCAGGGCCATGATGCAAGTTGGCTTTATCGTGCTTACAATGAGACGCCCTCCAGCTTGATGTGTCATCTATACTTAATAAGGCAAGATTGCTGTTCATCTGTTTCTTGGCCACAGTGAGGAGGCTTACTGAACAGAGCAGTAAGCAAACTCTACAGAGGAAATCTGTGCTTCAGGGAGCATGATGTTGGCAGTTTGGAACACCATATTGCTCAAGGCCAGACAAATATTTGGGCAGAGAACATAGTGGGGCAAACCGCCACTGGGAGCTGTGTCTCAATGTCTAAATGGTTTCTACCATTTTCTTAACCTTCATTTATAGCTTTGTTTTTGTTCTGGGGTTGTTTTGTTTTGTTTTTTCACTTAAAATTTTATTGCATTTTTTAGTTAATGAGAATTCATTTTTCCCTCCTCCAATTTAAAAAAAAGAAAAGTAAAACAAAACACTTGTAATAACACACAGTCGGCCAAAACAAATTTCAACATTATCTGTATCCAAAAATGTATGTCTCGTTCTTTGTCTTGAATCCATCACCTCTGTGAGGAGGTGGGTAAAATGCTTTATCTCCGTTCTTCTGGAATCATGGTTGGTCATTGCACTGATCAGAATTCTTATGTCTTTCAAAGTCATTTGTTTTGACAATGTTGTTGCTATCGTCTACACCTTTGTTTTCAATGATTTATTTCTGCCATTTTGAAGGGGTATTTTTTTAACAGAAGCTAATGGCTGTCAGCGAGTTGTCCCTGTTGAGATTGTGGCGTCTTATTGGTTCTTAGGGAGCTGGGCCCATCTCTTGCCTTGTTTTTAGCACGTAACAACAAAAGACAATATAGAGAAATTATCAGCATAGTAACACCAACAATTCCTATTTACGGAGACTTTATGGCTTGAAAAATACTTATAAGGAGGAACCAATCAAGTCATAAAAATACATACCTTGTGCAAAAAAATTATGTCATATAGTGTTGAATATGCAATCCTTTAAGTGGAGGCAGTGAATGTGGCCTAGTGGAGAGAGAGCTGGCCTCAAAGTCAGGAAGAAATATATTCAATTCCTTTCATTAACACACACTGACTGTGTGACCCTGGGAAAGTCACTTAATTCTCTTGGTGACCCAGGTGGCTCTTTAAGACAATAAGCCACAGCAAGTTTCCAAACTACATTTTCTCACTCCAGAGTTCCCTATACCCATGGAAGCACAGATCCCTATCTCTGCCCTTTAACTGGGATCCTTTACTTAAGTCTTATACATACATTTATCCTCCACTAAAATTCTGATTCAATGCCTTGGTGATGATATTAAAGTGACTCTGGTTAGTGGAAGGCTTTTCTAGCAGAGAACAAATTCTGGAAGGTCCCTCCAAGCTGAAGAGGGCTCTAGCACAGACCCAGAGATGATCCAAGGATGAATAGGAATTTGAGAATCAGCCTGCCTTGTTTAGAATTGGGTCACCATGGGCAACTCTGTTTTTTGTTTTCACACTACTGTGCTTGATGAAGACAGTTTACAAAGATCTGGAGAGGTTGGAGGAGGTAGAGCTTCCACTGATGATACCCTGGCTCTCCTGGAAACTTACAGCCCTGAATAAAAAGCACTGAGGCAGAATGCAGGATGTAACACAATGGATATGACTGATCGCGGGTCACTCATTGCATGGAAGAATCCCAGTTGTAATCACAGTAACCCTGAGATGCTCACGAAATGATCTGACAGCCATGACAGTAATAGCAGCAAGGGGGGAGAGAGAGAGAGACAGAGAGAGAGAGAGAGACAGAAAGAGACAGAGAGATAGAGACAGAGTGAGACAGAGAGACAGAGATAGAGAGAGACAGAGAGAGAGAGAGAGACAGAAAGAGACAGAGAGAGAGACAGATAGAGACAGAGAGAGGCAGACAGACAGAGAGCAACAGAGATAGAGACAGACAGAGACCCATAGACAGAGATAGACAAAGAGACAGAAAGAGACAGATTGAGAGATACAGAGAAACTGACAGAGACAAAGAGAGATTGAGAGAGATTATGAGAGAGACAAAGAGATGGAGAGAAAGAGACAGAGAGATTGAGAGAGAAACAGAGAATGAGAGGGAGACAGAGAGAAATTGAGAAAGAGAGCGATATACTGGTTTCTGATTTCTGACAGCCAGTCATATCCTTGCATTCTATTTCCCAGATGAGGGTCATCTTCTCAGTTTCACATTGCCACTGTAGAAGGCCTGGGGGAGTTGAGCAAATCGAAGAATTCTGGGGTTCGCTCTGATGCATCTTTCCTTTCAGCTATCACTTAGTCACCCCTCCCTCTCACTCCACCCCTTTCTAGCCTTCCTTTTGATATCTGTTTTGTCAATGACTGTCAGTAAACACAAGCACGCTGGTGTCTGAGACTTGTGGAAAGCTAATTCAGGGGAAGAAACCAGAGATCTTAGGAGAGCACGTTGGCTTTCCAAGGGCTAACAGACAACTTGGACTTGACTGAAGTTCTGTAGATCCATTAAAGACTAGAAACTGGCTCTTAATTTTCTTCAGAGGATGGCACAACTTTTTACATTAGAAGGGGGAGGATCTGAAAGTCAGTATCTGAAAACAGTGTGGAAGAGAAAGTGAAAGAGGAGCCCTGTGTAATCTGCAGAGCCATAGGAAAGTACGTGTCATGGGTTCATCAGTTTGCTTTTGCTCCTGCAAAAACCATTTTTTGTCTATCCCTTTCCAAACATAGAGGAGCATTTAGGGATTTAGAAGGAAGTAGCCACCATCTTAGGAATGAAAAAGGCATCTGAATATCTTTTTTTTTTTTCAAAAAGACTTGTTCGTTCTCCTGGAGGTGCTCTTACATTGTATCCACATGATATCAAACCAACTAGCTGATGTACTTAATCCAATGGAATAGCCATCAATTCAGTGAAACGACCAACAGAGAGGGGAAGAAAAATCAATAAAACCAACTGTTTCATTGAACTGACTGATTGTTTCAGGTCAATTTAGGCCACTTTGGTTGTCCTATTATTGCTCAAGAAATACAATCCCACAAGACACAGAGAAAGTATACTGTGTAAGACAATCAATCAATCCATGTCCAATAAGGTGGTGAGACAGATTGACCTCTAAGAGCCTTCCACGCCTCCTGTGTACAAGACAATGACAAGGCAAGACAAAAGACAGCTTGCCAAATGATAAAAGATGGGTGCTTTAGGGCTAGGGAAAGGCCTTAATATCATAGATTTAAAATTAGAAGGGACCTTAGAAATCATCTAGTTTTACAGATTAGAAAATTGAGACCTCGAAGAGTAAACTGGTCTGCCTAAGCATTCTGATTCTGGACTTCAACACCTCTTTCCCGACTTGGTCTCCCTGCCTCATATCTCTACCCACTTTAATCCATTCTCTACATAATTGTCAAAAAGATTTTCCTGAAGCATAGCTCTGACCATGTTACACCCCCTCCCTCCACTCAACAAACTCTAGTAGCAACCTATATCATCAGAATCAAATATAAACTCTTTCATTTGGCATTTAAAACCCTTTATAAGCTGGTCTCTCTTTATCTGCAATAGAGGCTGTCTAATGAAGGCCCAGATCTGAGAGCATGAACAGGGCTCTCTGCTTGAGTCCAATTCATGCAGAGGCTTGGGGAACTCACTTCTGGAAGCATGGGGGAGACCAGATTTTCTACTCAATAGTATGCGCAGATAGTCTGTGGCTGTTTCTTGTCTACTGATGAATGAAGAAAAGCTTTTTGACTGGCCATTGAACGGAAACTTATTATATATACAAAAGACAGTAGCCGGCCAAATCGATCTCTCTCTTTTTGGTGGTGATAAAAACAAGGATCGCTGTAAGCCTCTGGATAGGGAGAAAGTCAGCACCAGCAGCCTATTCTGCGTACCTGGGCTGAAGTGAAGGTATGAGCACTTGGGACTATTTTTCTCTCTCTTTGGTCTCATTCTTTCATGATTTTTGGTGAATGTGTTGGAAAGGGAATAGATTGAGCTATGACTCTGGGAGCGCCAAAGAGTTGGAAAAAGTCACCGGCGGTCCAGAAACTAGAGTTTGTAATAAAGTTTGCCAACATCACAGCCCAGTGGGGAGCACAGCTCCAAGGAAGCCCCTGGGAAACTCAGCCGGGCCTCTGATTGAATCAGGTCGCTAAAACTCCAGGCTCTGGAAGCAGAAGAGTGACGGATCCAGCTGTATTTACTGTATTTAGAATACTGTAAAAATACTGTACTTAGAAGTGAACTTGGTGGGGCTGAATTCTTTTAAAAAATGCTTTAAGTTTGATTTTAAAAATTTTTCTCTTCTAAGATTTCTCACACATGATTTCCCTCTACGTTCTTCACACACACCATTCCATCACCCATCTCCACACCTTCACACTGGCCGTCCCAAGGCCTGCAGTGCTCTTCCTCCTCAGCTCAGCTTCCCAGAATCCCTGGCTTCCTTCCAGACTCAACTGAAATATCACCTTCTGCAGAAGACCTTCCTCAATTCACTCAGCTACTAGAACTTTCTTCTCTAAGGTTATCTTGTACATACCTTGTATTTATCTATTTACATATCTGTTGGTCACCCCAAGAAAATGTAAATTCCCTGAGAATTTCTTTGTTTTTCTTTATATGTCCACTCTCTAGGGACTGAGGTGGTAGAGAGGAGAGTATACCGAGGTTCAGGGAGATGTTTTTGTACTTTGATCCTTACTATGGCTTTTCAGTAAATATCCCTTTGTAAAAGCTAATAAATATTAATTGGCTATCAATATTAAGGTGATATCAATTGGCTAAATTGATAGCAGGCCACTAATTACTGGCATTGACATTGGCAAATGACATTGGAAAGAAAGCACAAGAATTAGGGAACTGTGTGACCCAGGGGCAAGATAAAATCTCTTCTTGACCAAGGAGAGAGTTATCTAGTCTGAGGAGTTCACTCTTAGTGGTCTACGGGGAATCAAGAGACATGTTGGAATCCTGGTGCCTTGTCACATGACTACAGTTCCAATCCAAATTCCATATCTTCTCTCTTTTTCCGTCTCTCTCTCTCATCTGCTTTTCTCTCACATAAATCTCTAAGACTTTAGGATTCACATCTCCACATATCCAGCATCATAAGACCATTCTTCAGTGGACTGCCTACCAGGGGTGGGGAACCTGAGGCCTCCAGGACACCTGGAGGCCTCAGGTTCTCCATCCTTGGATCTCTTCTGGGCAGAAGTGTTACAGACTTTTTAAGGTTTCTCACACATTAGTTCCCTCTATGCACTCCAGCATTGGTAACTAAGGTGGGGCTTTCTTACTGTTTTAGAATGATAAATTAATTAAGTCTCTTTGATTGAGTCTTACTAGGTGCTAAACCCCAGTCCCACACCCTTTTACTATGAGTGCAAAGCCCCAGGCCCAAACCGCAAATTACTAGGTGCTAAGCCTATGTGGGCATGAAGCCCTGGGGTCCTAAGATGAGTTGCTAAGACCAGAACCAATAGTAGGCCCCTAAGTTCTGGTTGCTCACATGATGTTTGATGATGTCCAAAGACTGTATAAAAAGAGATAACAGAGCTATTTGCTTGGGGCTCTCATTCTTGGAGGAGTGTTGATGTGGAGACTCTGGGCAGCTGTAGTTAAGGGCTCTCCAGCCTGTGAACCCAGATGTTGATGCCTTCTTGGTAACTATGAATTATATTTGGGCAGTTTATAATGTATCTTTGTAATTTGTTTGTATTTGCTCTAAAGTTCAGGGTGCTGGCTTTTGCCCCTGAACTAAAGTGCATGATATTTGTATATGTTGGATTAAAGTAAGATTGTTAACCCCTTAATGTTACTTTCCTTAGTAAAGCAGATCAAAGAACTTGTGTTGGCAGCGTTCTTATTGTTGGGCTTGTGTTGGTCTTTCAGCTCCACGACAGCTGCTAGGCAAATTGTTGAAACAACTCCATGGCCTCAGGATATTGGTTTGCTTACTGTTCTTCAAACCCACCATTCTGTCACCCATCTCCACACCTTCACATTGGCTATCCCCGAGGCCTGGAATGCACTCCCTCCTCAGCTCAGCTTCCTAGAATCACTGGCTTCCTTCCAGACTCAGCTGAAATATCACCTCCTGTAGGAGAGCTTCTGCAATTCACTCAGCTACTACTACTTTCTCTAACCTAACAGCCTTCCACTAAGCCTAGAAGTATATGCCTATTTATGTATGTGCTGTCACCCCAAGAGAATGTAAACTTCCTGAGTAAGAGACTCCCTTGGTCTTGATTTGAGTCCCCAACAGGTGGCACAGTGCCTACCACAGAGTAAGGGCTTAATCGATATTTATTAATTGATTTTTGAATGTGTAGCTAGTTAGTGACAGAGGTGGTACAAGAACCCCAATCTCTTGACTGAGATCAATTCTCTTCCCACTATGCTTTACTGCTATCCCTGGCTTAAACACATTTAAAATTTAGCAAGGGCCACTGGATTGTGGACCAGGCAGCTGGAAGTCTGGAGTCTCTTCCTGACTTTATGCCAATTGCTTATGATGCAGCTTTGGAGAAAACCCTTGGCTACTATATTAGGATGGCTGTGGTACTGACCCACGACATGTAAGGTTTGAACAGCTCAAACTACAGGTGAATTATCCTGTTCAAAAAACCGCCTTCAGGACTCATAAAACCTTGAGTGTTTTTGCCCTGAAATTTGTCCGATGCAACCAAGAGCAAAACCCTAACCTGGGAGATTTGTGCCCTATCCCTTTTTCTCTAAAAGTCAAAGAAATATGTGTGTATCATAAGGTGAAATACATCTTTAAAGATTTCACTTGCTTGGTGGTATTCTTGACGTATTCTTGAAAGGGCCTTGTCCTGGATAAAATAAAAAGTCTTGCCAAGGCCATGCAGGTCTAGGCTGTGTGCCAAGGGACAATCCCATAAACAAGGCCATGATTAATCAGAAGGCCAAAGCACTTTCAAGTGAAGGTTAAAAATATGGGAAGTAGAAACCGCCCCAGTTCCCCACCAATTAAAATCCAGAAAAGCCCAAAACAGAAATCAAAAAACAGAAGGTCGGAGACAACATTCCAGAAGGAAACATAAGAAAATGGATGGATAGTTCGATTGCATTAGCTCTGTCCATGAAGAAAATGCCTTCATATGTCACTGTCTCACTGTTAATATCTAATACAAAATTTATTAAATGTCTGTTATATGTTAGGCACTATGCTAGGCCTCAGGAAAAAAAACAGACAAAAATGAAATTGTCCTTGCTTTCAAGGAGGATTTCTTTCTTCCAGAGGATATACTATGCACATAGATTAGTAAATGTAGAATATATACATAGCAACAGAAAGTAATCACAAGATCTAGGAAGCACTAACAATTAAGGTATAATCAAGGAAGGCCCTCTGGAGGAGGTGCACAAAGTACAGGTGATGAGCAGGGTAAACTGGAGTTCCTAATGCAAGAAGGCAAATTTGACCTCCCAGGTGTCATTGAGACATGGTGGGATGAGCCCCATGGCTGGAATATGGCTTGGGAAGAGTATACCTGATTTGGAAGAGATAGGAGAGGTTGGCAGTGGAGGGGGGTGGTCAGGAGGGGAGATAGCTTGGAGGCAAAGGATGAGAAGGATGCATAATAAGGAGATTTACACTCAAGTGAGGGAATCCATAGTGGGTGAAAATGGTGGAGAATATTTGTTTGAAGATTAACTGAGACAGAAACTGACTCCAGCTATGGAACACGTGTCCTTGCAGGTATCACTGAATCAAAGTTGAATGAAGCACCTGTGTATACAAGCATGATGTTAATTCCAGGCTAAGAGGAACATAGTGCCTGTCTTCCTACTAAATAGATTTATAAGATGAGAGAGATTAATCACCCTAATCATTTTGGAGGAGTAGGATGCATTGATTGCTTGTTTCTCATTTTATCTTTTATCATCCTAAAAAAGCAAATTGTGCCTCAATTTCTTTTCAAAGACCAGATTACTTTTTTTAATGTGGTCATGCAAAACACATTTCCATATCAGCCATGTTGTAAAAAAGAAGCTAGAAAAATTTCAAAAAGTGAAAAAAATGCTTTAATTTGCATCCAGAGCTCATCAACTTTCTTTCTGGAAGTGAATAGCATTTTCATCATGAGTCCTTCAGAATTAGGACCAAAGATTCTTAATCTACTGTCCAAGGACTTGTTTTACTTTTTAAAAAATTGATAACTATATATCAATGTAATTGTTCCATTTGTAATCCTATGTATTTTATTCTATGCATTTGAAAACATTATTCTGAGATAAGATCTGTAGGCTTCACTGGAATGCTAAAGAGATCCATGACAGAAAGTTTAAGAATGCTTGCCCTAAATGGAGAATACAGCAGAGGGATGATGGCACCTACCAGATAGAAGGCAATATTTTTGGTTTGTTTTTTTTTTAAATCTTTAGGTGAAAGATCAACAGTGCAATAAATATAAAGAATTCTGTTTGATTATGACAAAACTTGGCACCATGATGGGCTGGGTTCTACAAACAAAATTAGATAATAAGAAAACCCTGCATTGGAAACCAGCTAGCTGCAGTATATATCCTAGTGGAAGAGATCCAGATTCTGTTATGAAACAAAGGAGACCCCAGCTTGGTAACCATGGCAGAACGACATGGCCCTCAAACTGTGAATGAGCTACAGAATAAATGAGATATTTGGCAGCCTTTCTCTCGCCATCAGTTAAAACGGCCACACACAAATTGTAGCCACACTTGTGGGAGAGGTCAATCACCGAAAAATGGTGCCATTGGAAAAATCGTCAGGAGAGAACATTCCAGATTGCTTCCCTTCACCCACAACCTCCTCTCTTTCTTGGAGTGAGAGACACTAAGCAGTTCTCTGTGTAGCCTATACAGTTCAGAGGGTGGGTAAGATGCAACTATTCTGAAGTCCTATGCAGAGAAGCCAGGGACGCTGAGTTTCAATAAATATGGATCTTTATTTAGCTGAGCTTTCAGTTGTTTTCAGTCATGTCTGACCCTTCATAACCCCATTTGGGATTTTCTTGACAAAGATAATGAAATGGTTTACCATTTCCTTCTCCAGCTTATTTTACAGATGAGGAAACTGAGGCAAACAGCATTAAGCAACTTGCCCAGGGTTATACAGCTAGTAAGAGTCTGAGGCCAGATTTGAACTCAGGAAAATGAACCTTCCTGACTCCTGGCCTGGCACTTTACCCACTGTGCCACCTAGCTTCCCTGACTCATTTTTACTGCTGTCAGAAGAAAAAGATTAGAATTCGTTGCTTTGAAGATTTGGCTCTTCAAGCAAATTGTAACAGGGTTGAGACGCATCAATCTAGAGAAGAGGTAGTATGATTAAAATTTTGTGTTAGAATTCATATTATATAAGATACTGTTTGCTGATCTTTAGTGACAAAGGTCAAGTGAATTAATCACTTGGGTAAAACTCATTGGGGGGGGCGGAGCCAAGATGGCGGCTGGGAAGCAGTGACTGGCGTGAGCTCCCCACCAAGTTCCTCCAAAAACCTATAAAACAATGGCTCTGAACCAATTCTAGAGCTGCAGAACCCACAAAGTGGCAGAGGGAAGCAGGGCCCCAGCCCAGGACAGCCTGGATGGTCTCTGGGTAAGGTCTGTCCCACACGGACCTCCC
>CM053622.1:736566820-736622197 GCA_028646595.1 Phalanger gymnotis | reverse complement strand
AAGGCATTCTTCTCCTTATTGGCTTTTTGGAGCTCTTTTGACATTTGGGTTAGTCTATTGTTTAAAGTGTTATTATCTTCGCTATTTTTTGGGTCTTCTTTAGCAAGTCATTGACTTGTTTTTCATGGTTTTCTCTCATCCTTTTCATTTCTCTTCCCAATTTTTCCTCTACTTCTCTTACTTGCTTTTCCAAATCCTTTTTGAGTTCTTCCATGGCCTGAGACCAATTCATATTTTTCTGGGAGGCTTTTGATGTAGGCTCTTTGACTTTGTTGACTTCTTCTGGCTGTATGTTTTGATCTTCTTTATCATCAAAAAAAGATTCTATAGTCTGAGTTTGAGTCTGAGTTCATTTTCACTGCCTGGCCATGTTCCCAGACAACTACTTGACCCTTAAGCTTTTTGTCAGGGTATGACTGCTTGTAGAGTAGAGAGTACTTTCCCCAAGCTTTAGGGGCTGTGCTGCTGTTTTCAGAGACTTCTATGCCACCATCACCACAAGCTCCACCACACCAGCGCTCCTCCTCCCCCAACAACTGCCAACCAGGACTGCGACCTAGATCCAAGCAGGGCAAAGCAAGAGAACCCTGCCTCTGTGCCAGCGAAGTGCTCCCTGCACTCCTGCTCTGTTCTGCAGCTTGATTCCTCCCTGGGGCCCAGAAGCAACCGCAGCTGGAGCTCTGGAAGCAACCGCAGTAGCTTCCTGCTGCTGCCACTACACTACCTCCACTGCCACCAGGGCTGGGGCCAGATTACTCTCACCCCAATCAAGCAGTTTTCCCACTAACCTGCTCTGTTGTCTTTGGTGTTTGTGGGTTGAGAGGTCTTGTAACTGCTACAGCTCAGTGATTCACGGCCCTAAGGCCTGCTCCACCCACCTGACTCCTGGTCTGGTTGGTCCTCACCTGGCCCATGCTTGGCTGTGCTCTCCTCCAAGCACCATGTGATAGACCCTGCCCAGCAACCATTCAGGCTGTCCTGGGCTGGAGCCCTGCTTCCCTCTGCTATTTCTTCGGTTCTGCAGCTCTAGAATTTGTTCAGTCATTTTTCCAGGTGTTTGGAGGGATTTTGGGAGACAGCTCAAGCGAGTCCCTGCTTTCCAGTCACCATCTTGGCCCTGCCCCACCCCAGTATTTTTTTTAAAGTTTTTATCATTTTAATTCAATATTTTAGTTTTCAACACTGATTCCCACAAGGTTTTGAGTTACAAATTTTCTCCCCATTTCTACCCTCCCCCCTCATTCCAAGATGATATATATTCTGATTACCTTGTTCCCTAGTCAGCCTTCCCTTCTGTCATCCCACTCACCACCACCCCCATCCCCGTTCCCCTTACTTTCTTGTAGGGCAGGATAGATTTCTATGCCCCATTCTCTATATATCTTGTTTCCCAGCTGCATGCAAAAATCAACTTTTTTTTGAGTATCTGCTTTTAAAACTTTGAGTTCCAAATTCTCTCCCATATTCCCTTCCTGCTCACCCTCCCTAGGAAGGCAAACAATTCAACATAGATCACACATGTATCATTATGTAAAACACTTCCACAATGCTCATGTTGTAAAAGGCTAATTATATTTCCTTCCATCCTATCCTGTGCCCCTTTATTCAATTTTTTCCCTCGACTCTGTCCCTTTTCAAAAATGTTTGCTCTTGATTACCTCCTCCCCTTATCTGCCCTACCTATCATCCCCCCTTTTTGCCCCTTCCCCTTATTTTCCTGTGGAGTAAGCTCCCGGTAATTTTTTGACAAGTTGTCTGGCCCCCTTATCATCTGTGGGCTGAGAGCTTAGAAAGTCTGAGCCACTGATTCAATCATCCCCCAACACCTCTGCTGCTTTACGAGGGTGCTGCCCACACTGGACTGCATTACACTCTCACTCCAGTGAGACAGAAATTCCCTGTTAACCTTCCAAGTTTTCCTGGGCTGGAAAATTGTTTCATCCTGTCCTTTTGTTGATTCTACCTCTCTAGAATTCATTTTGAGGCATTATATGTTTGGAGGGGAATTTGGAGAGCTCAGGCACATCTCTGCCTTTACTCTGCCATCTTGGCTCCTTTTTAGATGTTATCTCATTTGAGAGAAGAACAGAAACAGTTTTGTCATTGGAATATACTACAGTTTGCCTAGTAAGAAAAAGGAAATAGATGAGGAGTTCAGGAAGTCGATAACAAGGTTGACACAAAGGCATACTATAGTAGTGATAGGAAACTTCAGTTATCTAGCATCTTTGGAACTGTTTCTCTCCCAAACTGTGAATCTCAATTTTCTACAGATTGATTTTCTTTTTAAGTATAAAAACTCAACATGTTGCTTTCAAATATGTCCTGATTATTTATTATTCTTTCCATCCTTCCTTCTATTCTCTTGTGCATTTCAAAAACATTTTGGGCAAATAAACTGGATTTTGTGCTCTATTCAGCCAATGAAAAGTCTCACTCTCTCCCTATGCAAAACAGGGAGTGATGGTAGCAATATAGATATCCAGACTCGGCGCTATAGAAGTATGTGAGAGGAAGAAGCAAGTATTTTTGTCTGGGGAGAATCAGAGAGGCTACATGCAAGAGATAGCACCTAAGCAGAGCCTTGAACAAAGATAAAGAATGCAGAAGAACAGAGATAGTGAGGGAGTCCATTTCAGGTATGAGGGCTAAGCTGTGAATGTATACAGGTGGGAAATGGAATGTCACATTCAGGGAACATTTAGAAGTCATATTCCAGTCAGTTTGGTGAAATGTGGAGTACATGAAAAAGAGTATTATGAAATAAGAAGGGAAAAGTCAGTTGGATAGATATTGCAAAGAGCCTTAAATGTCAGGCTAAGATATTTGTAATTTATCCTAAAAGAGGAGTCACTGAAGATTTCTGCTCATGGTCAAACCTGCCCCTGAGCAACGATATTTTAGTAACTGGGTGAAGATTGGATTGGAAAAGTTACTGATCTAAGTCTTTTTTTCCTTTCACTGCTAACCATTCAGAGAGCACCAAGGCATCTTCACCACACAGCCACTCTTCCTTGCAGTCCAGCTTCTCTGAAACTGTTTCCTAAAAAGCCACTGATGATCACTAAATCCAGTATATTTCACTCAGTCCTCAGTGCTAAATCATAGAAGTTTCCCCAGCCTCCTTTATTTTTGTAGCATTTGGTGCTGAGGACCATTCCCTCCAGATATCCTTTGCTTCCATGAGAATGTTCTATTAGTTCTCCTTTCCTCTGTAGAGCAACTTCTTTGTTGGTTTCTCATCTTTTCCATACCCCTAAGTCCAGATTTTCCCCAAGGTTCTGTCCCAGGCTCCCTTTTCTTTGAAGGAGGTTTCTGAGTGATACCAGTAGAGGGAGAGTTTGGAAGTAGCAATGGGGAGAAAGGACTATGCCACCTCCTTCTCCTGGCTTTGTGCTTAGAGGAAAGGGGAAAGGCAGTGGATAGGAGGAGGAGAAGTAGCCAAGAGATAGGATGAGTGTAATGGCAAGTAGAGTGAGACTTTTTGCTGTCTTTTGTTTTGGAGTGCTTCTCAGCAGTAAGGCAATCAAGTGCCTTTGAATCTTGCCTTTGTTTTAATCAAGAGTCTTTGACTAATTCAAGAGTCTTTGATGACCTGCTTAAATCACAAGAAAGCCCCAGGTCTACACCCTTTACTTAGTAAATGCTAAGCCCCAGGCCTACACTCTTCACTTACTAAGTTCTAAGCCCAGGCCTACACCCTGGTTGGGTTGAGACTCTGGATAGCCGTTAAAGAGCACCCCTTCTCCCCACTTTGAAAAACCCAGATGTTGGTGCTTCTCTCTCCGGTAACTATGTATGTAATGTATTATACAGACAGTTAGAAGCCCTATCTGCTGATTTGTGTACTTGCTCTGTTTATATAATTTCTGCTTGTAATTTCTGTTTGCGTTTTCTCTGAAAGTTCAGGGTGCTGACTTTTCCCCCTCAACTAAGTGAATGGTATATGTATGTTTAATTAAAGTGAGGTTGTAAACCCCTTAAAGTTGCTTTCCTTAGAAAAGCAGATCAAAGAACCTGTGCCAGTGTTATTGGTCTTACACCCCCATAGCAGCTGCTAGCAACGTTATTGTTACAATGAGAAAGCCAGATTTCTGGGAGGGCCAGAAGACAGAAGGAGTGCAAGAGGAAGAGCTCTAGATGAAGGAATTTATTAACAATACATTGGGATGGTTCCAAGGGCCACAGTGAAAGGAGAAGCAGATGAGGGCAGGGATTAGGGAAGGGTAGAAATGAGCCAAATAGGGGTGAGAATATGGATGGAGACTTCAGGAGAAAGAGGTTTTTGCCTATGCTGAGGGAAATTCTTAACCACAGAGGATCAGAAAGTGGGGATTTGTGAGCCAAGTGACAAGAAGATTGTTGATTGGGGGAATCTTGCAGGATAAATCAGTCCCAGGTTTTCATTAAAATAGTACTTTAACCATACTCCCTTATAGACATAGGATACTCTGGATGTTGACCATAATATACATGGTCAGACAGGATTGATATTTTCATTGATTTTCTGGAATATTTTTTCCCTCTTTCTGTTTTTTCCTCTCTCAACCAATCAACAAACTGGAATGTATTAAGTACTTACTATGTGTCAGGCAGATGCTAGGTTTTGGAGATACAAAGATGAAAATGTCATGGTTCTTGTCCTCAAGAAGCTAGCATTCTAATGACAGTGAATAACATGAACATAAACAATTTTACGAAATACATAATTATATAAAGAACACATATAAAATAAACAAGATGTGGTTTTGAGAGGAAAGGCATTAGCACTTTGGGAGATCAGCAAAGGCTTCACATAGAAGGTAGAAATTGAGCTGAATTCCGAAAGAAGTAAAGGTTTGTACCAGGCAGAGGGGAGAAGGGAGCACATTCAAAGTATGGAAAACTGCCTGTGCAAAGATGTGGGGATGGGAAATATAACAGAGGGAAAACAAGAAAGCTAGTTTGGCTCAACGGTAGAGCGCAAGAAGAGGAGTAATGTACAAAGAGCTGAAAAAAGTAGGCAGGGGCCAGATTATTAAAAGATTTAACAATCAAAGGTGGGAATTATACCTGATCCTGGAAGTAATAAAGATCCATGGGAACCGACTGCATAGGACTATGTCTCAATTAGACCTGCGCTGAGGAAAAGTCACATTGGCACCTATGTGAAGTATGGATTGGAGAGGGAAGAGATTGGAGGCGGAGAGACCCATTAGGAGGCTCTTGCAGTGATTTAGACGAGATGTGATGAGGATCTCAACTCTCGCACAAGTAGCTGTGTGAGCATTGAGAAGAGGATGGAGTCGAGACATCATACTAGTAGAAATTACCAGACTTGGTAACTAATTGAATGTGTGGGTTGAGGGAGTATGAGAAGTTGAGAGTAACACTGAGGTTTCTAACACGGGAGACCAGAAAGATCGTGGTGCCCTCAAGAAAAATTCAGAACTTTGAGATAAAGTGGATTCTGGAAAATATAACAAATGAGTTCTGTTTTAGACATGTTGAGTTTTAGATGCCTCCAGGATATCCTGTTCAAAAGATCCAATAATCATTTGGTGAGGTAAGACTGAAACTCAAGAGAGAGACTAGGGTTGAACGTATAGATCTGGGAGTCATCTTTATAGAGAAGATAATTAAATCTATGGGAAATGATGGCATTACCAAGTGAGAAAATAAAGATGGAAAAAGGAGCACAGGATAGAAACCTAGGGAACTACTTCAGTTAAGGGGCATAATATGGATGGTGAACCAGCTAAGGAGGCTGAGGAATGATCAGAAATGTAGAAGGCGAACTAGGAGAGAGTAGTATCATGAAAACCTGGAGATTACAAAGTATCCAGAAAGAGAGAGTGGTTGACAGTGTTCAATGGTTCAGACAAGTCAGGAAAGATGAGAACTGAGAAATGGCCATCGAGTTTGGCAATTCAAAGATCACTGGTAACTTTGCAGTGTCATTTGAATGATAAGGCTGGAAACCAAATGGCAAAGGATTTAGAAGTGAATTAGAGGAGAGGAAGCAGAAGCAAAAAGATAGCTCACTGGGAGTAGTGGAGGGAAAAGATTCATATTCAAAAACGAAGGTGATCAAAAATCAAAAGGAATCAGTGGAAATAAAATAAAAATGATTCTGTAAATTTTCATCTGCTGATGATGTCTGATAGGTAGATTTCTTTGTTGATTATAACAGGAGAAGCGATGGCCAAGGCTAAGTGTAATGGAAGCTGAAGGGTATTAAGGATCATGAGGTGTCTACAATTTTCACCTTCATGTGGAGTTCCTTCCACCATCCTTTCTAAATGGTTTAGACTTTCCCATTTCAAGAGGCTGGGGAATGGATGGGAATGTTTAAGGTCCTAATGCTGTAGATTTTATATGTCATCATTGCATCAGATTTTAAATTTCTCCATGAGAAGACTTATGAATTGATGCAGAGTGAAGTAAGCTGAACCAGGAAAACAATATATACATTTATTATAACAATGTAAAGGAATGAATAGCAGCAGCATCAAAACCCTGAAATTGAATGCTGCATGATTATAATGACCAAGCTTGAACCTGAAGGAAAAAAGAGAAAATGCCCCTGCCTCCCCTCTTTGCCAAGTGGCTGCAGAACATTACATATACTCTTAGACTTGATTGAGATGCTGATTAGTTTTACTGAACTGTTTTTTTTTTCTGTTTTTCTTTCCTAGGTAGGGGATGCAAAAGCTAAGTGGAAACTAAGGCAATAAAGGAAAAATATACCAATAATATTAAACATTTAAAAACTTTTAAATTTCTCTAGGGATAGTCTTTGGTTCATATAGTGTCCAGCATGATTCCATGGACACAGCGTAAGTATAGTAAATACAGATAATATTATTAACAGCTCTATTAGGTAGAGTAGTTTTGGCCACTGCCTCAGCAGTTAATAGGTTTAAATTCTAGGCTTATATCTGAAAGAGAAATAAAGCATAGGAAATATATGGCTGCCATTCATTACATAGACTATCTTCTTAAACCATTTATTTGAGAAATACCAGTGGAAAACAACTTTCAAATTCTAGTTGATTTATGAAATAGCTAAGAAAAATCATTTATTTTGGTTTTGAATTCACTTGTCATCATACAAAGTACTGCTTCTGTACAATACTTTTTGCCACCTCTCTGGCTGATTGAAACTTTTGTGAAGAAAGTAATGGATCTAGATATCTGAACCCACCTAGTCCTTAACAATGGGGTAGTATCAGATAACTGCTACCATCTCTTGGTTACCGCAGCACATGACCAAGTCCCTTCTAATGACAGGCCAGTGCTTGCTCAGAGTGGGGGACTTATCGACAGCAGCTAAGAGCTGCATATGCCAAATCCTCGCAATCCTAGCTTGGTGAGTGGCTTATACACCGAATAGGTACTCCTTACGATCTGTCTTAGTGCTGTCTTTAATCCCTATGCAACTGGATTTCATTTTGGACCCAAGAATTATTTCTTCAGGACCATGGTCAGCACAGAATACATAGCTCTGTAAAGCTGAAATAAAATTGATCCAGGCAACGTACTCAAATATATTACAGTGACTGAAATGAAAGGGAACAGTGGAGCAGAAATGAAGTCTCTGGCTTCAGTTATCTGACTGGGGGCCCTTTTGATGGAAGATAACCAGAAGATATTTACACTAATAACTCTGAAGCTTCAAAAAATGCTTAGGTCTTCTTTGACACTCATTGGGCACTAATTTATGCTTTCAGATTATTTATGCTGTCATTAGTTATTAAATAGAAATGTTTCATATCTGACACATGCTCGAGACAACTACCTGACAGAGTTTTCATACGCTGAGACTCATGAGGCTCCCCACCTTCTAGTAAAAGGCAAGGGGTATGGAGGCAGACCACCTTGCCCCAGTTTAGATCAAGTGGCTGAAGGGAGATGTGTAGGAGTCACCAAGAGAGGGAAGCAGCACACCATGTTTAGAAAGATTCATTCCATCTTTCAGTCCAATACCCAGAGAAAGTCCCTGACTGATGAAAGCTCTTACTATGATGGAACCAGCCCAACTGTAAGGCTGATCCGCAGTAGCTCTGTGTACATTGTAGGAGGCAATGGGGAGAAATTCAGTGAGTCCTTAAAAAAATACAAAAGCACCACCAGCATCGACACCAGCATGTACTACCAGCAGAATGAAGAGAATCAAGCATGGACCTACTCCCGGACTCAGGACTGCTTGCAGTATTTACAGGACCTGTTAGCCTTGAGGAAAAAATATCTCAATAGCCTCAATGAATTGAAGGCCAGTCGCACCCATGGGATTTCTTCAACTTCTTCCAAATCTTCCAAGGGAGGAAAAAAACCTTTTGGCCCATTACCTCTTAAGGAACATAAGGTAAGCATAACTATATTATGGTAGGTAGATAAGATTCTTTCTAATTGCCTGGCATAATTTTCTCTGAGCATTGTCTGTTTTCTCGCTTTCACTGTCCAGTTTATTTACTTAATTTCTAAATACTTGCCAACTATTCCTCAGAACATTCTCTTTCCTTTTTCCCAATGTGAGGAATGAGGGCTAGACTCATCTTTACTTTTTAATACAAGAGAAGCAGAGGCAGATAACTGCATCTATGCAATATCTGACATTCAGATAAAAAGAAAAAAATTCAGATAAAATCAGATATTTCCAGGGATCCAAATTTATATGATATAAACCAAGCCAGAGAGTTAACTTCAGGCTTCCTCTTTAATCCAGATGTTTTGAGGGTATTTCCATGGACACAAAGACAGTCAGTGACTCACACAGAAACCAAGTCGGTATATACAGAGGGGATAGAACTCAAATTCAGCAGACACCTATGATTGTTGGAATGCCTTGAATTTATTCAATATTCTATATTTTTAAAGATGGCCTTCATAAACCTTGTTTTACTTGGCCCTTACAAAAGGCCTGGTAGGTAGAGCAGGTGTTATTATCTCTATTTGATGAAGATGTGGAGACTAAAAGAGAGGGTAGATCACACACTTTCTATTGCATCCCTTCTTTTATCAGTCTTTTTTCAGCATTGTAGTCCTGAAACTGGTCGTGTTCATGGGTTTGAATCTCTGTTATTGAGTGTTCTTTTGTATTTTCATTTCTGTTTACCCTGGTGATTAGTCGATAAACCGCTGTGGGGCAGGTCTTGTATTTTCTACTTTGTCTATAATGCTCTATGGTGTTGTGCACACACAGTGCACACTTAATGAATGTTGAATGACTGATTGATCGCCTGCCAAATCTCGGGTGTCGTGGGTCAGTCTGACTAATTTAAACTGTATGTATTTAGCTCCAAAGATGAGCGGTTTGAAGAATGATTTGAACACTCTGAAAATAGGCCAGCAGATCCCTTGGCACTTGTACAAGAAGAGGAAGAATGACTTACAGTATCCTCCTGGGGTGCCCTGCTTGCTATACCATTCTAGATGTATCATGCTACAATGGAAAGAACCCTTTCCGGAGTCAGAGGATCTAGGTTTAAATCGTACCTCTGATGCTAACTTTGTGACCTTGGGAAATTTACTCAATTTCTTTGACATCAGCTTCCTTCTCTGTAAAGGGAGGAGGTTGGACTATCTGGACTTTGAGGCCTATTATTGGCTCTTGAGCTATGGTCCATTGATCTCCCTTCCAGAAAGAATTTATTAGTGTCATCACCGATGATAAATATCAATATATTGTGAAGAATGAATCCCCTTCCTCTTCCTTTCTCTCTCTCACTCCTTTATGTCTCTGAAGGGAAACAGGTAGATTAGGAGTAGGGGCCATGGCATGGGTATAGAATAGAGTTTATAGAAACATCTGGGGAATGGAGTAAAGATTATATAAAAACTTTGGAAATCCTTCAGAAATTATCTCCCTTCCCTCCATGTCAGTCATCTGTTGGGAAGCAGTTGTTAGGGGCCAAAGACTGCAGAGAAGAGAGTTTGTGCTTCGTGATCTTCCTTGCAGTTCCTGTTTAGATTATGAGTAACCTGAGGTCAGGAAAGATGCCATTTTTTATTTTTGTGTCTCCAGTCTGCATGTAGTAGTGGGTGTTTAATAAATGTTTGTCGAATTGGATTATGTTAATGGCTTAGAAGTAGCTGCTTGTCTCCTCTTTTCTAGATTGTAAGCTCTTTGGTGTAGGGACCCTATCTTACTCATCATTATGTCATATATCACGCCAAGCTTAGATCTTTTCAAATAGTAGGGGGCCAATAAATATTGAATTGAGATTAATTCAGTTGAGTGCATTATTCTATCACTGAAAAAGCTCCTCCCTGAGAGTCATGTGGAAAGTGTCCATCCTCCACGTTCTTTTCAAGATTCATCGGCAGCCTCTGGTCATTGGGGCTCTGTGGAGAAACTGTCAATGGCCTGAGGTCTGGGTCTGTAAGCACTTTAGAAAGGACTCCAAAGTGGGAAAGTCAAGTCACAGATTCTGAGAAGGAATTTCCCTGTGGGTCTCAGATTCAACAACTGTTTAACTAAAATATTTATTAAGAGCGAACTGGGTTTAGAACACTGGGTGAGATAAAAGCTCAATTAAGATGTAATCCTTTCCCTCTCTGAGCTTATAAGCAACATATACAAAGAATTACAATGCAAAATGGTACATGATAAGCATATTGTAGAGGATACAAGAGTATGCTAATGGTTCTCTTGAAGAAACATTTGACACTGGCATCCCTCAGTGTTACACAGAGAATGATAACATGTAGTGGTTCTAGAAAATAAGGACCTGCATATTTTGTAAAAGGGCTGGTAATTTGTAACCAAATGATCAAAAGCTACTTTGTGAACAATTCACGTCAAATGGCATGTCAACTACTGTTGTTTTAGTTTTCTGCACCTGGTTGAAGATAAGGGACTTGTAGGGGTTCAATTTTATTCAATTCAACAAATATTTATTAAGTACTTACTATGTGCCAAGCCCTGGACTAGGTAATAGAGATTAAACAGGCAAAAAATGAAATGTTTCTTGCCCTCAAAAAACTTATAGTTTACTGAGGATATGTGACTTGCACACACAAAGGTATAGTAAAAGGTTGTCTTAAGATTCAAGCTGAGTCTGGAAGGAAGACAAGCATTCTGAATAAAGGAGATGAGAGAATGCTTTCTGGGCATAGGTAATTATGATTTTTGAGAATGTACAGATGCCAGAGATGGAGAAGAAGCTTTAGAGCCTGAGGAAGAGCTGTTTTTAAGTATAAAGTCACTTGTAAAAATATTGACATCATCTGGAAGTAATAATTCATTATTAATGAACTTCTAAAAGCTTATGTCCAATTAATTTATCAAGCTTTCAAGGTTCCTGAGAGAATGGACCTTGGGATCAATAGGGAATGAATTAGGACAGTTCTAAAACAAGAAGGAAGAAAGGAAGGGAGGGAGGGATAAGAAAGGGAGAAAGGGAGGAAGGGGAAGGAAGGAAGAAAGCTGGGAGAGAGGGAGGGAGAAAGTGACAGAGGAAAGAAGGAAGGAAGGAAAGAGAAAGGGACAGAGGAAGGGAAGAAGGAAGGGAAGGAGGCAGGGAGGGAGAAAGGGAAAGAGGGAGAAAGGGAGAGAGGGAAGAAGGGACAGAAAGAGGAAAGAAGGGGGGAGGGAGGGGGAGAGAGGAAGAGAGGAGAGGGGAGGAGGAAAGAAGGAAGGAAGGAGAAAAGAAAGAAATAAGTATTTATTAGGCATCAACTATGTGCCAGGCACTTTGCTAAGAGCTGTACAAATATATATCATTTGATCCTCACAACAACCCTGGGAGATAGGTGCTATTATTATCTCTATTTTACAGTTGAGGAAATTGAGGCAAACAGGTAAAGAGAGTTACTTAGGATCACAGAGCTAGTAAGTGTCTAAGGTGGGTTTCAACTTAGGACTTTCTAACTCCATGCCCTGTGCTCTATCACTTGTCTAGAGGGGGACATTATTAAGATATCTGAGGGTCATGAGGTCATTGATCCCTTGAAAACATGGAGGTGGGGATTACCACAAAGGAGCTAAATTTTAAAGGGGGCAGGGGAGGAGCTAAATGAGAACTTGAGATAAAATTAATTTTACAATTTTCTTTAGATCTAGCACTTTAAATGATACAGACCAAGTGACCATCTGCCCTGGGTCATACCATGTTGCATATGCGAAATGAGGAATAAAACGGCTTCATCCAGATTATTGTTGAATTACAGTATTGATCCTTTTTGCTTTTATATTATGGTAATTTCTAAACATTCCTCTCACCAAACACCCACCAACAAACCAAAGAAAAATAAATTAAGGAAAACTAATCACCACGGTAACTCAGCTGACATCATGTATAATATGCCCACACCCCTCTTCAAGGAAAGAGAGGGATGCTCTTTCCCATCTCTTCTCTGGGAACAAGATGGACCATCATAATTACACACAGGGTTCATCTTCATTTTATTTCTCTTTATCTTTACATTATTGTTGTCATTGGGTATATCATTTTCTGGGTTCTGCTAACTTTATTTTGCATCAGTTCATACAGGTCTTCCCATATCTCATGGAATTTCTCATATTTGTCATTCCTTCTGGTGCAATAATAACCCAATACATTCAAGTATCCCAAATTTTTTAGCCATTCACACAATCAATGGGTACCAACTTTATTACTATTTCTTTACGATCACAGGAAGTGCTGCCATGAATGTTTTGTTCCAGACTCCCTAAACCTGAATTCGTCAGCCAGTATCGTCCCATTCTTTGCCTTTCTCTATGTGATTGAGTTAGTCGATGAGCATTTTTTCTCTCTCAAACTCTATTATTCCATACAAATCATAGGATGGACACTGTGAGATTTGTAGGGAGGCCAATCCACTTAGCATTTACCTTGTGGTCGCTCCAATAGTCACTCCATTGTGCCGCTTCCTTCTCTTTATTTATGCTTTTAGGGAGCCAGATTACAGCATTAGTGGCTGGCATCATCTCTTCTTTCTCTAGGAAAAAAATCTAGTTGAATTGGTGAGGGGGTAAAAGGAGGTTTTTTTCTCCTTCCTGTGCCCTGGGAGGTATGTGACAAGCAGTCTTCTCTCCACCAATTTGTTACTTCTTTCAAAACTCATCTTTTCCAGAAAGTTTTCCTTGATTATTTCTATCCGATTTTGATTAATTCTCCCCTCTGACTCTTCACAGTCCTTATGTTTAAATTTATAATATCTGGTATTTGTTTATTTGATGACTGGAAAATATTTTAAAGTTACAATGGATTCCCAACCAGATCATTCAGAAGCACCTGATCACCACTCTGATGGGGAATATATGTACACAGGGTGTCCCAAAAGCCTTAGTGTAGTTTTAAGCTATTAAAGGTTTCAACTGCACTAAGACTTTTTGGGACACCCTATATATACTTCAATATTTAACAAATTCTTGATTTTATCATTGTGAGTTTTCCTTCTAGCCATGAAGATTATGATATCTCCTGGATTAAGCCTGCTAATTTTCCCCCTGCAAATTTCATAAATATGTGTATGTATATCTACACATGTATGTATATACATACATACATTTAGAGTATATACGTAAATGCACACATGCTATAGATGTATATGCCATGTAGTTGATTATATAGTATACATATATCCATACATTATACACACATATAATCTGTAGTATATATGTATATGCCATGTAGTCTACTATATCATAATATAGATATATATACATACATTATGCACTCATAGTTTATATGTATATACATGTCTACTACAACATACTTTCAATATTTTACAATATACTGCCATACATAGTATATACCACAGTTTTTGTTCAGTCATTTGAATTGTGTTTAGTGACCTCATTTGGGGTTTTCTTGGCAAAGATACTAGACTTGTTTACCATTTCCTTCTCTAGCTCATTTTACAGATGAAGAAATTGAGGCAAACAGAATTAAGTGATTTACCCAGGGTCGCCCAGCTAGTGAGCGTCTGAGGCCAGATTTGAACTGAGGAAGACGAGCCTTCTGGATTCCAGGCCCAGCACTCCATCCGCTGCACCATCTAGTTGCCCCTTATATACCATATATGACATATGCCATATCTAGTATACTAAAAGGTATATATGTGGATAGTAGATATACACACATGTACACATACATATACATACATATATATGTATATATACATATATGTCCATATCTATTTATCTATGCTTGTGTGTGTGTTTGTTTTTGGTCCACATCTATGAGTTCATTGGAATAGAGAACTCTTGGTGTGGAAGTTCCCTCCACTGATGCAACTCATCGATTTATCAATAGCTCGTTTTCTTAAAAGATCCCTTGGGAAGGTATTTAAGGATTAATTGATTTGTCCAGGGTTGACTATTACAAAGAGAAAAGCAGGACTTGAACCCAGATCTTTCTAATTTGACTCAGTGATTTTCTATGAAAGACAATTTGTAAATGATGAGAAAAACATGAAAATAAAGAGCATGAGGGGCAGCTGGGTGGCTCAGCAGATAGAGCCCTGACCCTGGAGTTAGGAGGACCTGAGTTCAAATCTGGCCTTAGACATTTGACACTTACTAGCTATATGGCCCTGGGAAAGTCACTTAACCCTAATTGCTTAAAAAAAAAAGAAATAGCATGGGCATATATATATATACATATATATAAACACATACACGCATATATGTACACAGAGAATATATACATATATACACATATATGTATATACACATATATACATACACACATATACATATGTACATATACATATACACACATAGATATAGACATAGGTATAGATGTAGATACAGACACAGATGGAGATAGAGATAGAGATAGAGATAGAGATAGAGATAGAGATAGAGATAGAGACTTACCAGGCAAGGAAGGAGGTAGGTAGTCTCAGAAGAAGAGAACATACAGAGCCACAATGAGCCTTTTGCAAGCCTCAGTGCAGTGCAGAGTGTAGTAGCAGACAGTGCTCAAGACTAGAATTAGAGGCCTGAGTTGAATTTGGTCTCTGCCACTTAGTAGCCGTGTGAGCGGGTCACTCTCCCTCCGGGCCTCAGTTTCCTCTTCTGTAAAATGAGGTAGTTGCTTTGCACTGGATTGCCTCTACAGTCTCTTGCAGCTCCAAGTCTCTGATCCTGGAGGTTCAGAGTTCTGAGAGTGAAAGGCTGAAAAGGAGGGAGGTTGAAGAGTGAAACCAGGGATGTTGTGCTGCAAAGAGCAAGCTTAGGAAGAGGATCCACAGTCCTCAAGAAATTAGAAATTTGGACAAGAAACCCAGTGGGCTTTGGTTTGGAAAGCTGCACACTATTACATGTGTGAAAGAAATCAATTTGAAATGCAGACTTGGGGAGGGGGTTGAAAGCTTGAAAGGGGCAATTCTGAAAACCACCGAAGGCTAAGTGTGGACAGCAGATTGGACAAGGGTCTGTAATGCGATATGGCAGAAGAAAAGACCCATTCTGTTTAGAGCTGCCTGTAGGGCTGCACAAAGGAGCCATTGCGTCATGGAACACTGTCCCTTTGCTCCGTGTGACACTAACAAACCCGAGGATGGAATGCAGGCTTCTGGGTTTAGTGAAGAGATAAACCCGTGGCAGCAGTCCAGAGAAGAGGGGAAAATGCCCTAGAGAAAAGGCAAGATTGATTGAGAAGCAACGTTCTGGATGGACACTGGAAACTCCCCATATCAGTATTGGTTCTAACGGTGAACTCGATATAGCCAAAGCCTGCCTTGGACCTCATCCCCCTAAAGGAATTTAGTTACTCAAGTACCTTGACAACCTCTCTAGAAGAGAGATGCTGTTATACAGTGAAAGGCGTCCTGAGGGAGGCATCGGGAGACCCAGGTTTTCAGCGTAGCCCTTACTGGCCATCTGATCTTAGGTTGGGCAAGGCTCTTTCTGTGCCTCAGTTTCTTTGTCTGTATGTAATCTGTGGGCCAGAATGTTAAGCTCTAGGTTTACGTGGTTCAATCCCCTGGCTGTTACTGGACATTTGATCTCAGGCAAGTTTTCCCTTTCCGCGTCTCAGTTTCTTTATTTGTATACAACCTATTTACTGCAACACTAAAACTCTGGGCTCATATGTTCAGTCTTAGAGGAGAACCCATTAAATCATACCTTTCTTTGTCCAACACTGGTTGGATATAACTCATGTCTAGGTTCCCAGAGATACAGATAAAAAAATTCCCCAGATCTCATACAAACATTCAAAGTAAAAAATATATATTCATCAAGTACGGGACAATCTTTATTCCACCTTATAGAAAATGCCAAACACACACACACACACACACATGCACACACACAGTGTCCGAGGCTGAATTTGAACTCAAGTCTTCTTGACTCTGGGCCCAATACTCTCTTATCCACTGCACCACCTAATTGTTTTGATTAAGTGTGTCGTGACCACTAAGGGATAGTGTGGCAAAGAAGATGAATATAAAGTTTAAATGAGTTTAAATCCCACCTCTGATACTTGCTAACCCTGTGACCGTGGGAAAGTCTCCTGTCCATTAAAAAAAGTTTAAGCTTTAGTTTCTTTATCTATAAAATCCTCTTTCTTTTTTTCCCTGAGGCAATTGGGGTTAAGTGACTTGTCTGGGGTCACACAGACTGGATTTGAACTCAGATCCTCCTGACTCCAGGCCCAGTGCTCTATCCACTGCACCACCTAGCTGCCCCTTCATTTTTATTTTTTGCAGCCATTGCACCCAAGGACCTTGCCTCTAGGAGTTTCCTAGGCTACATACAGCCTGTTCCCAAAAGTCTTAGTGCAGTTTTAATAGCTTAAAACTACACTAAAATAAATTAATAGATGAAATATAGATAATAGATGAAATAATAATGAAGTAATAGATGAAAAAGTTTTAGTTTTATTAGTGTTAACTTAAAACTAATCATTTAAAGCTAGTAAAACTGCACTAAGACCTTTGGGACACCCCATATCATAAACATTGCATTAGGACAAGTCAACAAGCATCTACTCTGAGGCCCCTTCACTCCGTTCCCATCTCTCTGTTACCTTATCCTTCATCATCACTTCACTCTATCTTCTCCTTCCCCTACAAACATTCTCCTTTGTCCCAATAAGAAAACTGACAAAAAGCATTCCTTTCTATCCACTTTTCTTGGCAGTATGTAGACTCTGCTACACTTTCCTTTGATAGGGGTCTGACGTAAGTCAGGAGGAATCCTAAGATCAGTGGGTGTAGAGGTGCAGAGGAGGGGTGGCTAGGAGAAGGGATAGGTGTGGGGTGAAAAAGCTTAACAGTCACTGATCTAGGACTCATCACAAGGAAGAGACCATTCATTCCATCCTTCAAGGTCAGCCAACTTTGGAAGCAAATGTCCCCATATAGACAGCAAATAGCCAGGGTTCAGCTTTTTTTCCCTTTTAAATAGTTTTTATTAGGAATTAGAAATTTACCAACAAACATGAATATTTCCATACACAAAGAAGTCTAGAAAATAGCAATAATACAAGAAAACACAAATCTACAACATATGGCTTGTTCCTTTTAATGTATATTAAATGTTGCATGGTACTTCCAACATTGCTCTGCCTCTATATGCCCCACCTCCCCCAAATCCCTCTCTGGTCTCCTGTACATTTTTAAAATGTGTCATTTATCTATTTTCTATAGTGCTCCCTTATCTGCACCATGATCACGATTCCTTTATTATCCCCGCATTTGCCATCCCTACATATGAAGCTTTTCCTTGTAACAAAGTACAGTCAAGCAAAATCTGTTTGAGTTGTCATGGTCATGACTGGAAGAGTTCAGTTTTGAAACTTAGATGACTCTGTCTCTCTCTCTCTCTTTCTGTTTCTCTCTCTCTGTTTCTCTCTCTCTCTCTCTCTTTCTGTTTCTCTCTCTCCTCTCCTCTCTCTCTCTCTGTTTTTCTCTCTCTTTTTCTTTCTCTCTCTCTCTTCTCTCCTCTCTGTTTCTCTCTCTCTCTCTGTTTCTCTCTCTCCTCTCCTCTCTGTTTCTCTCTCTCCATATATATGTGTATATATATATATGTGTGTGTGTGTGTGTGTATAGATAGATAGATAGATAAATAGATAGATAGATATAGATATATAGAATGAGTCTTGGGCCTGCTGTTTATTAGCTTTATATATACACACACACACATATGTAGATATACATATACATTTTTGCTGTTGTTGAGTTTTTCAGTTATGTCTGATTCTTTGTGACCCCATTTGGGATTTTCTTTGCAAGGATACTAGAGTGGTTTGCCATGTCCTTCTCCAGTTCATTTTAAAAATGGGGAAACTGAGGCAAACAGGGTTAAGTGGATTGCCCAGGGTTTCACAGCTAGTGTCTGAGGTCAAATTTGAACTTAGCTCCTCCTGATTCCAGGGCCCACATTCTGTCCACTGGGCCACTAAGCTGCCCCAAGGTTATGTATGGGAAGTGCTTTTTAAAATCTTAAATCTATTATAATTATAGGATTTATAGCTAGAAGGATCCTTAGAGAACAGAGAACATCTAATCCAATGCCCTTACTTTACAAATGAGGAAACTGAGTCCCAGAGAGGGGAAGTGGTTTTGCTCATAGTCCCAAAGGTAATAAATAGCAGACCTGAGATTCATCCTAAGCCCTCTGATTTCCAAATCCCATGGTCTTCTTTCTGAGCTACAACTGCCTTGTTATCATAATGACAACCAGCATTTATACAGGGCTTTAAATTTTGCGGGATGTTTTCCATGCATTATCTCATTTCAACCTCCTGATCAATCTGAGAAGCTATTGTGACAGGCAAGATTATTCGCACTTTGGAGGTGGGGAAACAGGTTTCAAGAAAGTTAAGTGAATTGGACAGGGTCACATGTCTAGTAAGTGTCTAAAGCAGGATTCCAACTCAAGCCTTTTTGTATCCATGTCCAACCATATCCACAATGCCACCCAGTGCCTTTAGTGCTGGGGGGATGGAAGGAGAGGTCCTGCTACAGATGCTATGTTTTCAATGACTAATAAATTGGTTGGACTCAATGAGTCTGGCCAAGGAGTGTAGGCAAGATGACCAGCTTATAAGGGACCTTTCTGTGGGAAGGATTGATCTCTGAATAATGGAGTCTTGGTCCCTCAGTGTACAGATTGGTCAGGCATAAATAATGTTTGGTTAATGGTGTATGATTGCCCGTTTTGCACTTTTCAGTCACAATCAGGATTCAAATGTTCTTCTAACAGAAATAAGTTTTATTATGATAAAGGGATGAATAGCCCACCGGAGGCTTCTGAAGTAGATCCCGAATAGCAGTCTGTTCTAGGTCAGCTCATGCGTTTACTTGTCTAAGTTTCAGGTGTGGCTGGAACAGTACCAGGTACACAGTGTGAGGGAAGGAGAAGCCTGAAGCTTCTCCTGAGATCTCCCGAAGCCTGTAGGTTTAGAGCCAATGAGTTTGGAAACCAGTAAAACGTTCCTATGTTTGGAGTAAGAGGCTGGGCTGCGGCTTAGAGACCAGGCTAGCCAACTTTTGAGAGCACAAAGGATGCTGGCAATACAGGCTGCAAGCCCCAGCTGAGATGTGAAGATAGGACAATAGCCTGACAGTGATATATTTAGTTAAAAGTTTACATGCAAAGCTATCCCCCCCAGGGACAGGTCCACATGATATAAGAGGTTCACAAGAATCCAGAGAAACAACAGTAGCAATGTCTCCTAAAGTTGGCTTCTGCCCAACAGTGTGAACAGCCAACGAGGCCAAGCCCTTTTTCCTATTGGTTTCTTTTATTAAGTCTTCGAAAGGTAAGAGATCAATGCTTGCTTTCTTTAAGCATCCAAATACCCTTGTTGAAACAAGACAATTTGCTTAGACAGGTTTGAGTCTAGTTCCAATGTCAGCTTTCTAGTCATTTATAAATGAATAGACCAGGTCAAGTGAAGGGTTAATTAGCAAACCACCTGAATGAAGGAGGCAGGGATTCTGTGAAACTCTGGCTCTGGAATCAGGAGACCTGGGTTTGAACCCAGACTCGGAGGTTTCCTGTTTGTGTGACCTTGGGTAAGTCCCCTGAATTCCCTAGGTCTCGCTTTCCTCATCTATGAAATGAGGGGTTGGATTAGATCACTTTTGAAGTCTCTTCTATCTCTACATCTACAAGAATAAATGCTATAATTTATATAGTGCTTTAAGGCTGGCCAAATGCTTTATAAGCTCTTCGTAACAATCTTCTGAGGGTTTGTCGTTCAGTCATTCTTCAGATGAGTCCAACTCTTATGACTCCGTTTGGGGTTTTCTTGGTGAAGATGCTGATGTGATTTACCATTTTCTTCTCCAGCTCATTTTACAGATGAGGAAACTGAGGCAAACAGGGTTAAGCCCAGGATCACACAGCTAGTAAAGTGTCTGAGGCAGGATTTGAATTCAGAACGACGTCTTCCGGATTCCAAGCTCCATCCACTGCCCCACCTAGCCGTCCCACCCTCCGAGGGAGGGAAGTGCTTCCATTATCTCTCTCTTACACGTAAAGAAATGAAAAGAAGTGAAGCCACTCAGCTCCTCCAGTGTCCTCCAGATGGTAAATGTCTGAGGCAGGATGAATTTCCAAATCTCCCTGCTTCTAAGCTGCCTGCTGCCTCTAGTTATGATCCTACGGGGCTGAATGAAATACTTTGAGGCAAGATTAATAATAACCATCATTTATATAGCACTTTAAGGTTTGCCAAATGTATTTCCATATATTATCTCATTTAATCATTACAACAAACCTGGGAAGTAGGGGCTATTGTTATCCTCATTTCACAACATAGGAAACAAACAGTGTTTTAATGACTTGGCCAGGGTCGCACAGCCAGTAAGTGTCTGAGGCAAAATTTGAACTCAGGTCTTCCTGACTCCGGATTCAACACAATACACTTTGTGCCTTCTCTCTGTCTTGACTGAGATATCTTTTTTTTTATTTTTATTTTTTGAGGGGAGAAGGCAGGGCGGTTGGGGTTAAGTGACTTGCCCAAGGTCACACAGCTAGTAAGCATGTCAAGTGTCTGAGGCTGGACTTGAACTCAGGTCCTCCTGACTCCAGGGCCGGTGCTCTATTCATTGCTCCACCTAGCTGCCCCGAGATATCTTTTTTAAACAAAACATATTAAGGGTTGTCCTTTATCAGAGATTTCCCAGAATTGCAAGAAATTAGAGACTTATAGTTCTTTTCCCTGTGGGTCAGACTAAGTAGTTCAGATGGTGTTTCCCTCTGTTTGCTTCAGCCTCCACAGACTTTTCTGTCTCTTAACTGCAGCTGTAACATTTCAATGCAATTAAAGGAACTTTTTTGTTTTAAGTAGGAAGAAATGTGTGGAGCAAAACATAAGGGATGAACAGAGACAGAAAGTCAGAAGACTTGGATTCAGGGGTGTGCTAGCAAATGTTTAACAACTGGCCGGCGGGGGGGAATGTAGGCATGACACATTTTAAAGTTTAATCTACGTTATTCACACTTTTTTTCTTTCTCTTTCTCAAGTCTACTCTAGGCAATAAATGCAATAATAAATCAAGCTCTTGTTTGAATTTTTTGCTGATTTCTGAAGTGTAAATGTTCACAATGAAAATTTAACAGCCAGCTCTCACTGGTGGGTTTGAGCTGTCTCCAGTACATCTTGCCTAAGGCCTAATCTTGGCTCTGTCTCTTATTAGATATATGACCTTGACCAAGTCACTACTTTTTTTTAAGGCCCCATCTTGAGGTCCCCTCTGTAAGGGTAACTAAGGTGGGGCTCCAGGTGGGGCCAATGAAGGGAGGTCTGATTATATCTTTGCTTCCAAGTAGGCCCACAGCCCCTAGCTACTAGGTGCTAAGCCGATGTGGGCATGAAGCCCCAGAGTCCTCAGGGGAGTTGCTAAGACCAGAGCCAATAGTAAAAGCTTAAGTTCTGGTTGCTCAGATGACATTTGATGATGGCTAAAGAGTGCATAAAAAGAGAAGACAGAGCTATTTGCTTAGGGCTCTCACTCTTGGCGGTATGCTGGTGTGGAGACTCTGGGCAGCTGTAGTTAAGAGCCCTCCAGCTTGTAAACCCAGATGTTGGGACTTTGTTAACCTCTGGTAACTATGAATTGAGATTTGAATCAGACAAAATCTGTCTGTTGATGTTTGTAATTTGTTTGTGTTTGCTCTGAAGCTCAGGGTGCTGGCTTTTCCCCCTGAGCAGAGTGAATGATATTTGCACGTTTGATTAAATTGAGATTGTTAACCCTTTAACGTGGCTTTCCTTAGTAAAGCAGATCAAAAGAACCTAGGCTTGCAGCATTCCTGTTATTGGGCTTAAGTTTGTTTTTCACCCCCACAGCAGCTGCTAGCCGAATTGTCAAAACACCCTCCTGGCTCTCAAGTTCTGTAATCGGTGATATAAGTTCAGAAATACGGTTATAATTGAAAGCCAGATATAGCTAATGAGAACTAGTGGATCTGAACAGGTTTACTACTTAAAGCCACTGTTGGCTTTTAAAACTTGAAGTGTTTAAATGGTTTCACTCCGCCCTCCCCTTTTCCAATAAAAATGTCTCCAAAGGCTGTTATTCCTGTTTCATGATTCAATGAAACATGCTTAGGAAATGACCTTGTTGAAGAGGGAATCTGTCCAAATTACTCCTTTTGTGTGGAATTGTGGGTATACTTTTACAACAAGTTTCAATTTACCTAAAGAGCTTTAGATGCCTGCCAAGATGCTTCAAAGATGTTTTCTTTATTTTCTTATGACAAAGAGAAGGGATTAGTCATGGTTCAAATCTAAGAACACACTCTATAAACATAAAAGAAAAAGAGTCAACTTATTTAAAATAGTTTCATAGAAATACGAATTTCATGTATTTGGATACGTGTGAAGGGTAGCATGTTAGAGTGCTTGCAGAGTCAACCTTGGAGCCAGGAATTTGTTGTTAAGATAAGGGAGTTGTTTGCCATTTGCTTCTCCAACTCATTTCACAGATGAGGAAACGGAGGCAAGCAGGGTTAAGTGACTTGCTCAGGGTCACACAGATAGTAAGTGTCTGAGGCCAGAGTTGAACTCTGATCATTCTGACTCCAGGACCAGAGGTCTATTTACTGAGCCACCTCGCTGGGTTCAGATCTGGCCTTTGACATATACTGATTGTATGGTCCTGGGCATAACTTCTAGGATCTGTACGCCAGAAGTATCAAACATGGGGCTGAGAGCTTACACGAGGCCAACATTCCCCAGTGGTACACAAACCAAATTAAAATGCAATTGGAAATTTTAAAAAACAATAATAAAAATACAATAAAGCATAGATAATGCTAATTTGTGATTTTCTAAGTCAATATGGTCCTGTTCTATTTGATTTTGATACCACTACTTTAGTCAGCTTCTTAAGACTAGAAATTTCAGAGAAGATGCCAACACGCATTGGTAGAAAGTTTCCTTACCTGAGAGTTTTCTATACCAAAGAAATCACAAGGCCAGATGTGTGTTTAAATACATGCACATGCACACACACAGAAATAGCACATTTCCCATCGTGCGAAGCTATACTTTTTACTCCTGTTCAGCTTTAAGACTACATTTCCCAAATTAAATAAAAAATTATATCTATAATTGCTTCTGTCAACCTGAATTCATAAATATTTCTAGTCGATCTCCCATTTTCTCTTTTTTTTAGATTTAACTATTTATATTACATCCTCAGTCCCATGTTTTAGTCTCTTTACATGCTGATTCTGTCTTATTATCTATCCATCTATCTACCTATCTATCCATTCATTTATTTACTTATTTAGTTGGCTAGGGAGCACAGTGAATTGAGAGCTAGACCTTGGAGTCAGGAAGACCTGAGTTCAAATTCAGCTTCAGATACTAACTGTGACCATGAGCAAGTCACTTAGCTTCTGTCTGCCTCAGTTTCCTCATCTGTAAAATGAGGATAATACTAGCACCTACCTCCCAGGGTTGTTGTGAAGATCAAAAGAGATAATAATTGTAAAGAGCTTAGCACAGTGCCTGGCACATAATAAGCACTATATAAATGTTAGCTGCTAATATTATTATTATTATTAATTACTGTTATTCCTGTCTTCGATTGGATTGTAGCTTATCTATTAGATATGTGCTATAACTCCCATGACATTGAGGGATTATGAGGCATAATGAAGACTGCATTAGAATCTTGGATCTACCACCACTCACTGGGCAACTTTGACCAGGTCATTTAACTCCTAGTACGATAAAGATAATACCACTTACGTCAGAAGGTTGATGTGAGATAAGTTCTTTGCCAACTCTAAAGCAGTTCATAACTGGGAACTATCATTGGTGAAGCACCTGGTGTTCCCTGAAGGCTGCCCCAGGTCCAAGGCCCTTTGTGGGAAAGGGTAAATAATCATTCAGGAGCTCATGCATCAGCGAGCCCACACACATTTCTTTCATTAGCAAACCAGAGGACACATTACCTCAAACCAAAAGATATTTTATTAAATAGCATAGTAGGATGTTAAAAGAAAGATTCCCTCCCGGTCCCCTTACCAAAGAGGGTATATTCTCCCACAGGTGATCACATAACCAATGGGAGAAGAATCATGTGCCAGGGAAATACGTCCAGGGCAACTCACACTTCAGAGGCTTCTGTTCTCCCTAACAGAAAGCCACCAGTGATCTCTAATGGTCTCTGCTGAATTAGGTTCCTCTGCTTTTCTGTTCTTTCTTCCACACTCTTTGTTGCTGGATGTCTCTAAAGTTTTCTATGACCAGCTGCTGCTTGAACTTTTCCCCCATTAAGGGAGAAGTCTAATAGTTTTTGTATTGCATAGCAACAAGGGCTATTTAGTTCTTTTGTGATTTCAGGCCCTAGCCAACTGTATCCAGCCAGCTGGCTAGAGAAACTTTAAGACATTTAAGTTTGTTTTTCGAACTGCTTTCCCTCTCCCGCTGTTACTCCAACTCTCTCAGTCTAATTTCTTATTTTTAAGTCAAGGCTAAACATTCATTTTAAATCCTGTCATACTTCTGGGTCACTAGGCTGGTTCTATTCCAGTCATCCCAGGGACTCCGCTTAATGAAACTTCAAGGGAGCTGGGGTAAGGAGATTCTTTTCAATGCTTCTAATGCCTCTGGTTACCAAGAAAAACAATTCTAGAGCTAGGCTAAAAAGGAGTGGGAGGAGCTGGTGAAACTGGTGAAACTGGTGACTTTTGCCCTTAGCAACTGAAATTGTTTTACTGCTCCCATGGTGGGATTCTAATTTGTATACTCCTTTCCTGAAAAGTCATTAAAACCCTCCTCTCTTTTTCTTTGTTTTGTTACCCCAACCCATTCGATAATAAGAACTCAAATTTATAAAGTATTTGTCAAAATCAATGTCTGAGGAGAAACTTAATTGAATCTGCAGAGGCTGGTCACTAGGAGGCTGCCTATGAGATAATGACTTTTTCAGGCACAGAAGCTTATGGTGTCCATAATAATAACTGCAACTTATACAACACTTAAAGTCTGCATATACTGGTATATATTATCTGTATATATTATGTCATTTGAACTTCACAACAAGCCCAAAGGGAAGCACTACTATTATTCCCACTTTGCAGATGAGAAAACAAAGGCTTATTGGGGTTAAATGATACATTGGTGACCACACAATTGGCAAGTGTCATAGGCAAGATTTGTATTCAGATCTTCTGGACCTCCAATCCAGCATGCCATTTAGTGTGTAACACTACATTGTCGTTCAGTAATTTTTCAGTCATTATCTGACTCTTCATGACCCCTTTTGGAATTTTCTTGGTAAGGATACTAAAGTGGTTTGCCATTTCCTTCTCCAGCTCATTTACAGATGAGGAAACTGAGGCAAACTGGGTTAAGTGATTTGCCCAGGGTTACACAGCTAGTAGTCTAAGGCTGAATTTGAACTCACCAAGATGAGTCTTCCTGACTCCATGCCCAGCACTCTGTGCACTACGGCACCACCTAGCTGCCCAACACTACATTATCCATCTCTACTAAGGTATGAAGGGATACCAATCCTCATCAGTGAAGGGCTTGCTCATGCCAGTGAAGTCACAGATCAACTGAAATAGGTTGAAATGTCATCACATATATTATTTTATTTCATCTTCACAACAACATATTATCTAGATAGCACAAGTATTACGCCTGTTTCATAGATGTAACTCAGAGAGTTGACCAAGGGGTTACATAGCTAATAAGCCGCAGAACCGACTCAGAACTTTCGACTCCAAAGCTAGCTCCAATATCGCATGACTTCAATACTTCAGCTTTGCAATGCTTTTTCTCCTAGCTACTTTTTTGCAAAGTGATTCCTTTTCTTCTATCAGTGACAATGGTAACCTGCACAGAAATCTAACAGATGCAACAAGGCCAAGAGGCCATTTAATATACTGAGGAAAATTTTCAATGCCCTAGTTCATAGTTATCTGAAAGGGAAAAGGCCCAAGAGAAGCTATACACAGTAGCCTAGGGGGCCACGTATCAAGGACTGCCTAAAACAGTATACCTTAAAGAAATGGCATAAACGTTAAAGGCATGAACTGTCACTTTGTTGGGGAGTGAATATGCCAACTGCCCCAGGGCAACTAAGGTTTAAACAACTTTAAATCATGGACAGAGAAAAATCAGTGAAAACTCAGGTGTGAAAACCTAAGTAAAGCACATGGCAAATCTTAAAATCCTACAGGCATAGCTCAGAGATATTGCAGGTTCAGTTCTAGACCACTGCAATAAAGCGAGTCATGTGAATTTTTTGGTTTCGCAGTGCACATACAAGTTATAGTTACACTATATTGTAGTCTATTAAATATGCAATAGTATTATATCTAGAAATGTATGTATCTTAATAAAAATACTTTATTGATCAAAAAACATTAGCCATCATCTGTGCCTTTGGCAAGGGGTAATCTTCTGCTGGTAGAGGGTCTTGCCTTGATGTTGATGGCTGCTGTGCTTGCTGAAGGTTGGGGTGGCTGTGGCAATTTCTTAAAATAAGACAGCAATGAAGTTTGCCACATCAGTTAACTCCTTCTTTCCTTTGAACACTTAGAAGCCATTGTATGGGTTATTAATTGGCCTAATTTCAATATTATCGTGTCTCAGGAAATGCAGAGGCCTGAGGAGCAGGAAAGAGGCTGGGATGACGGCTTGGTGGAACAGTCAGAACACGCAAGAGAACACACAATTTATCTATTAAATTCATTGTCTTATGTGGGCACAGTCCATGATTCTCTAAAAGAATTACACTAGTAACGTCAAAGATCGCTGGTCACGGATCGCCACAACAGATGTAATCATAATGAAAAAGTTTGAAATATTGTGAGAATTAACAAAATGTAACGCAGAGACACAATGTGAGCACATTCTATTGGAAAAATGGTATCGTTAGACTTTCTTAAGGCCAGGTTGCCACAAACCTTCAATTTCTTTCAAAAAAACCCAATATATATAAAGCACAATAAATCCAAGAGTGATATAATGAGATATGCCTGTAAATAGAGGCCAATTATTATTATTAGCTATGGGTGTGTCTTTCTGGGAGATAGGTGTTCTTCAGTTGGTCAAATTGTGGTTATTGCTCAGCTGGGTAACAATTCAATTCAGCAAACATTTGTTTCTTAACTTCTTGGGTGATAATGGATCGGTACCTTCTCACCTCTCACTGTTGTATTACAGAAAATAGCACCAAAGAAAGCCCCACGATTGAATGCCGATGTAATGGAAGCCATCGCTTTCTTCGATTCCATCATTGCTGAACTGGAGACAGAGAAATGTCCCCGAGCTCCTGTTGCAGAGCCCCCAAATGAAGACGTCGACTTCGATGGTAATTGCACCAGACACATTGAAAATGGAATTCTTTGGGTAGCAAAGGACGTGAAGTAGGTGGTGAAATGAAGCTTGGTTAAGACCATAGGCTGATATTGCCATCTTCCCTCTGCGGACCCCAACAGTGCCTCCTGGCTAGCCCCACCCACATGAAGTCTCTCATCTGCCATTCCAACTCTTCTGTATCCTTTATCCAATGCCATTCAATTCAACATTTATTAAGCACCTACTATGTGCATGGTTTGAGGTGCTGTGAATACAAAGAGAAAAATAAACCAGGCCCTGTTTTAAAGGAGGTTGGGGGGGGGTGCTTCTGCTGCTGCTATATTGTACCCTGTATCTTTAGCACAGTTCCTGGTACATAGTCAGTGCTTAATAAATGCTTGTTTATTAAATGACTGACCATCACCCTCATTTCCACAGCCTAATGTCATTCATCCATTTGAATGGGAAGTAGACCACAGATTTGAAGAATATTTGAGATTTGAGAACTTTACTTCAAATCCCAGCTCTATAATTTACTGCCTGTGTGACCTTGGGCAAGTCATGGCCTATCTGGGCCTCAGTTTCCTCATTTTTTAAATGAGAGTATTAGACTAGATGACCTCTGGCAACTCTTAACCCATGAACCTATAGTATACACAAAAAGGACGAAGGAAGTAAGCATTTATTAAGCACCTACTATATGCCAGGCACAGTAATAATAAGCACTATACAAATATCTCATTTGGTCCTCACTACATCTCTGGGAGGAAGGTATTATCATTCTCTTTTTACAGTTGAGGAAACCAAGGCAAATGTAGGTTAAGTGACTTGCACAAGGTATATAGCTATCAAGTGTCTAAGGTCATATCTGAACTCAGGTCTTCCTGTCTCCGGGCCCAACAGAATTTGCTGCTGCCATTAGAAACATAGTCCTTCCACAGACAAAGTTTACAATCTCTGATGCACTTGGATTTAAGAAGGATTACTGCCCCACCCTTCTCCCTCTATCACCTAGTTTCAGAAAAGATTGAGGGAATCCTTTCTCTCTCCGAAGGGTGTATTATTAGCCTTTTCCTGAAAGAAGTGGGTGGGTAAATTGAGCTCACTTTAAAATTACTATTTACCCTCTAACAGCTTTGAAATATGATTTATTAACACTGGTCTAATTAAATGGTGTTTTCTTTCCTGTCTTTATTCAATCTGGACCAATTTAGGGATATGGTAGCATTTGGTGTGATTATCCCACAATTCTTGTGAAGTATAGCCAAAGTGAATTAAACTCTTCTGTTGAGCTGTTCTCGCTCTGGCCTTCATGGCAATGTGGAGGATATTTTGATCATCACTGGATTCTGTAAAACGTTCCTAAACAGTGCCCCTTCCCTGGATTTCCTTAGGCTGAGATCTGAGATCTGTTATTTGTTAGTTTGGTGGAGATGTTTTTGAGCTAGTTACACCTTTGTTTTGACTCTCAAAAGCTGGAAATAATGTTCTTTTAAAAAAAATCTTTTTTACTATGAACTTAATGATAATAAACAAACATTCCAAATACAACAAAAGAGAATTGTATATGAAACCATGAACTTCCGTTAACATAATTTATCTATTAAAAGCATACATTAAGTTTAATAAAGTTTTAACAGCCAGCTAGGTGGCTCAGCGGATAGAGCTCTGGGCCTGGAGTCAGGAAAACCTGAGCTCAAATATGGCATCACACACGAACTAGCTGTGTGGCCCTGGGCAAGTCACTTAACCTGGGTTTCCCTTAATCCACTGGAGAAGAAAATGCCAAACCACTCCAACATCTTTTCGGAGAAAAATCTTGTGGATAGCATTAGTGTGCCCATGGAGTCAAGAAGAGTCAGATATGACTGAACAACAACAAAATCATCCTGCTTTTGTCCCCTTCTAAAATTTGTGTGTGTTCTGTGTATTTTTTAATATTTAATTGACATCCTTTATCCTTTTTGACACCTTTGTCACCTTTACACTCCCTTCCTCCCGCTCTCCCATAGAAGCACTCCCTCGTAACCAATAAATGATATCTGTTTTTGTCCCCAAACAAGAAATATCTCAAACTTTTCAGCTACTTTCTTTACTGTCTTTGTATGTTTTTTTTTTGCTCCTGCATGTGATTCACCTTTGCCCGGTCAGAGAGCCATCTTGTAGACGATCCCTCCTTTCTTGCAGTGGCCACCAGCTCCCAGGAGCACAGCTTGCACTCCAACTGGATCCTTCGGGCGCCTCGAAGGCACTCGGAAGACATCACGTCTCATACCATTCGCATAGTGGAAAATCATCTTCGGAAGAATGTTGAAAGGAGGACCATCAGCACTCAAAGGAGGCTGGAGAGGCATCCCATTTACCTGCCCAAGGCAGTGGAGGGTGCCTTCAATACCCTAAAATTTAAGCCCAAAGCCAGCGAAAAACAGTAAGTACTTAAGAAAAGGATTTGTTCTGTCCTGTCCACCTCTTTGTGACCACATTTGGAGTTTTTTTTGGCAAAAATACTGGAGTGATTTGTCATTCCCTTCTCTAGTTCATTTTACAGATGAGGAAACTGAAGTAGGCAGGGTTAAATGCCTTGCCCAGGGTCACACAGCTACGAAGTGTTTGAGGCTGGATTTGAACTCAGATCTCCCTGACTCCAGGCCCAGAGTTCTGTCCACTGTTCCACTTAGCTGCCCTAAGATAATAACTAAGAATAGTTTGTGTTTCTATTGTTTTACGGGTTTTTTTTTCCTAGTATTTTCTTCCAAACAAGCTTGAGAGGTGAGGAACGGGAGTATGTTTTTTAATTCTAGACTTGTGATTTCAACAGTATTGGGAACTCCCCAGTGTGGAAATTGCATCCATTGATACATATCAACAACTCTTCTATAAGTTATAATTTTAGAAAAATATAAATCCTCTCAATCCCTATATGAGTAAAACCACAGATTCCATCTCTATCTCTAGTCTCCGTGAGCTTCCTCCGGCACTAAGAGGTTAAATACCACTCTCATGGTCACACAACTAGCATCTGTCAGAGGCAAGACTTGAACCCTGGTCTTCCTGCCTCCAAGACTAGCTCTTTAGCCACTCTAGGCAAGTACTATCCTCCATTTTGCAAGTGGAGAAACTAAGACTCAGGGAAGTTAAATTCTTGTCCACAGAAACACAGCTTGAGCTGAAATTTTATCTATGCTTTTGACTCTTGAGTCTAGCGATCTTTCCATTGGAGAGCATTTCCATTTTAGATCCTCTTTCCATTGGAGAGCATGCTGTCTCTATAAGCAGCAGCATCTCTACACTGCCCTTCCTTCCTTTTAAAGTGACAACCTCACTGGGAGGACCAGCTAGAATGCTCTAAGTAAGTCTCTCCTTCCCCCATGGCTATAACTCCCCTCTCTCCATGCCAACAATATGTCATCAGTGGGAAAGTCCAACATTTGGCAAATGACCAGCACATTCCCAGGAAATAATGAAAGTCAAAGGTTTCTTGGGATCTGTGGTGCTGGAGGGCGGTCCCCATCAGGCTTAACTGCTTTCTTTGTGCCTTCTTCCTTCCAGCCTGGGGACCTCCAAGCAGATTCTCTTCAGCCTAACACGTGAAGAACCTGAGTGGGATACAGACTTCTTCTCTCTGGAGTCAATGACAGCACCCAGAGAAGAAAGCTACGAGACTGATGTCCCCTCTCGACAGTGGCTCCTTTCAGAGAGTCCTTGGCAACAGGCTATGTACTGAAAAAAGTTTTTGCCCTAGGTCCCTTGCCCCTTAGCTGGCCTGGCCCCTCAGCTGGCTTGGCCCCTCAGCTGTGTTCTAGGGAGAAGCGATTTGATGCTCAACTCATCACAGTATGTATGGCACAGTTTAAGAATAAAATACTTATGCTTCTTTTTAAAAAACAACCACCGAAAAAAAATGGCCTGGGATGGAGTCACACACAGAGCAGTCTGCCCTCTCTTCCCAAAGCTTTGTGCCCTCTTTGTTGCCAAATAGACCTGCTTAGAACCCCGAAAAGTTTTTGATGTATTGTACAATGAAGGCGTGACTTTTGTGGAAGACCACCTCTAGCTCTTGGTTTCTCTGGGGGCAGTCTGGGCTGCTTCCTAGACCAGAGACCTCTCTAGTCACAATCTTCAAGGGTCACTGTTCCCATTCATCGGTTGCTAGACTAGATCATTTTTCTCTTGTTCTGCCTAGTGATCTAAGCCACATCATGTGTCCAAGTGGATATTAACACCAGTGCCTTGGGCTAGGACAAAGTGTAGAGAAAGAAACCTTCCACTGATCTAGTGAAAAGGTTTAAATTCTGGTCCTCCAAGCAAGTTTGCTAAGACCCTCCCTTCCCACTGTCTCCTTCCAGAAAGACCCTTACCATGTGCCCTGAGGGGTCTCCTTCTTTCTATAGGCCCCTCAGATCAGAGGAGAAAAATTTAGGATGTCATTGGCCCCTAGACTCTGATCTTCTTCCACATTTCCTCCTTCATTCTAGCTAGAGTTTAAGGGAACATGGACCCCTTCCTTCTGCTTGGTTGCTCCTGGAGAGGAGCCTGGGCAAACTTCTTCAAGTTTGGAATAACTTCGTCTATTTTGTACAGGAAGGTTGTCTTTTCATTATTACACAACTGCTGTCCACCCTCCAGCCCTCCCTGATCCATTTCATCAATTCTTGGGGAAGGAGAACCAGTGGGAAGAGAGATTAATTCTCTTTTTCCAATCTCCTCCAACTCAATAAATCCATAGAAGATGTATGCAGCTGTCTAAAGAGTCCCATCAGCCACAGCGAAGTGAAGGAATGCAGCGTTTTAATTGCTTTTACCTCAGAGAGGACTAGAGAATATACTAAGTCCACTCTCTCCCCCCTCCTTTATTTCTGCACTGGGCACTGAGCACTGGGGTCAGGGACAGGGCAGAAGGCCTCCTTTTGATTTCCCTGGAGCCAAGCGCTCCTTAGGGTGTTCTAACCACAGAAGTAGATTCCTCGGGACTCTCACAGGGTCCTAGAGATGACGTTGACTTAGGCAGGGTTTTGTTTTGTTTTTTAAAGTTTTTGTTTTTGTGAAATTGAATGTATGATCCTAAACACCTTTGACTCTTTTAAGCACAAATCTACATTTTGATTCTGTTGCCTTCTTTGGCTTTTTATACAGTTTCCATTTGCAAGGAGAAAATTCCTGGAACTGTTTTAAATCTTGTCTCAATTATTTTTGAGTGCCAATTTCAAAGATGGGTTTTTGTTGGTTTGGTTTGTTTTTTTTTAATGCTTATGCTAACGCTGTGTTGCTTTTACTAACATATTCCTGAAGAAACCAGACATTTTGTTTCCTTCTGATAAATAAATGTTTGGAAGACTTGGAGGCATTAGTCAGCAATGTCATCCATAGCACATAAACTGGCATAGTAGATAGAGCAACAGAACTTGAATTCTAATCCTGACTTGGATACATATTAGCTGTATGATCCTGGGCAAGTCACTTAACCTCTGTTTGCCTCAGTTTCCTCATCTGCAGCACCTAACTCACAGGGTTATTGTGAGGATCAAATGAGATGAAATATGTAAAGTGCTTTGAAAACCTTAATATGCTAATAAATGCTAGTATTGTCTAAGAATGGCGACTAAGAAATGACTGTGGGTCTCAGTTTTGTCCCTACCAAAGCAAAAGCAACGCCAAAAGCAGGAAGCTTCCTTAGAGTTCATTTATTCCAACCCCCTCATTTTACAGATTAGGAAACTGAGTCTTGGAGGGAGTGAAGTGACTTGTCCCCAGGTCACACAGACAGAAAATGGTAGGGCTGAAGATTTGAATAAAGTTCCTCTGACACTAGATCACTAGATCTGCTCCCTTTTTACAAAAAATATCCTTTAACTCAAAACCTATTCCACCCACAGTCTAGCCCAAACTGACCGGGACTTCATGTGGAGAGGATGCATTGTATATATTTTGCTTTTATAAATAAAGCAAAAAACAACAAAGGGCAGGAAGGGAGGGGTTTTGTGGGCTCCTGGTTGTCTTTTTTTCATCTACTCTTCATGGGAAATTAAGCTTTGTTTTTCCCCTTTCTTCTAAAGTTTTGTATATTTGCCTGCTTTGAGAATGTATACAGATAGTCCTGAATGAAAATCCCGTGATTCAGAAACAGAAGAATCATGCCCTGAGATGATCTTTGTGTCTTGATTCTGAGGGGATGGGACCAATGACAAATTTTAGGTGCTGAATTTCAGCTCCTGCTGCTATTTTTGTCTGGGGGTACTCTTAGGTGGGAGCATTATCATTGAATAGATAAGATTTAATTCCCCAAGATAGCTGGTTTGACTCTTTCTCTTCCCTACCCCTCTCCTCCCCACCCAGCAATTCCCATAATCCTCTAGTTACTTGAATGATTCATTGGGTAGTCTTAAGCTTCCCCATTTTGTCCCAAATTTCAGGACAATATCAGAGGGGTTTTTTTTTAAAAAAAAAAAAGGCAACAACTTTTTTTTAAAGTAACAAACATCTATTTTCACTTTCTCTCATCTGCCCAACTCTCTATACCCCCCGAAAAAAGAATTTAAACCCTCGTAACAAATACATATACTCACGTGAAACAAATGACTATATTGGGCATGTAAAAAGTGAATGTCTTGTCCTTCATCTTGAGTCTATGACCTCTCTGTCAGGAAGCGGAGAGCACGCTTCATACTCAACCTCTAGAATCCTTCCTGGTCCCTGAATCAATCTGAGTTCTTAACCTCAAAGTTATTCTAGAATGTTATTTTAGTTAATCTAGTTAGTTAATTTAGTTAATCTAGAATGCTATTTTATTGTGTACCAAACTCAGTTGCCAAAAGCACTCCTAAAGGAAGCCTTTCCTTGGGCAAAAGTTGAATGGAGAAGAGTTAAATTCCTAGAATCTTCTCTTCAGCTCCAAAGCTCCTTTCGCCCCCAGCTGCTACCACTTAGAAAGTCTCTCCGCTGCTCTCAAATGCACTGGTGGTTCTCAGGGGTCTCTGGCTCAAATGGCCTGTTCCTAGACCTTTATTGGATTCCTATGCACCGGGGGCAGGACCAAGATGCCTTGACAGAGGACCTGGCAAGCTTGAACTGGACTCCAGATGCATAAACCGGTCACAGGCACTCTATCCTGAGACCAGATTCACATTTTTTGTTGTGGATGGCATTGTGACCTATATCCTCAAATTAACACATTTTGGAACTGAAATGACTCTACTTTTCTCAACCTTATTATTTATTTAATTATCTTTCTTAGGGGAATTTAGTGCCCACATAAACTCTCTAAACAGGCAATGTCTCATTCTGAATTGATCTAACATGAGGGTTTATTTGTATCATATAGGGCTCCCTCCCATGCAGCTCTCTGTAAGTCAGCAGCCTCTCAGAACCACAGCTCCCAGGCCCCAGTGATGTGTTTATTTTTACGAGCCAACTGGATGTCACAGTGATCCATAACAGAAGACATTTAATCGAGTAGCCTGCCAAATAAAGTGACGGGAAAAGATAACCTCCTTCACACGTGGAGTATGCTGTCCCACAGGTTGCCACACTACCGGCGGGGGAGGACATTTATGCAGAGAACATGGCATAGTTGAGGCAAACAAGTAGGGGCTACATATGTGGCCAGGCGCGTGTGTGTCCAGAGTAGTTCACATTTCCAGCTGCCAATGTCCTCAAGTGATTTTGTTGCACAGCTCTCCACTGTACATCTCATCTCTTCGGGTTATCACATCGCTGCTCTCTGGCACACTCATCTCTGCTGGTCTCATAGCCCCAAGTGATTCTCACCTACTATCTGAGAGGCAGCTAGCTGGATTATGGACAGAGCTCTGGAACAGGAGCCAAGAAGACCTGAATTTGAATCCAGCCTCAGCTTACTAGCTGTATGACCCTGGGCAAGGCATTTAACCACTGGCTGCCTCATCAGTTTCCTCATCTGTCAAATGGGGATAATCATAGCACCTACCTCCCAGGGTTGCTGTGAGGATCAAACGCTCTTAGGACAGCGCCTGGCATTTAGTGGGTGCCTAATAAATGCCTGTTTCCTTCCCTTCAGCTATTCAGTCTCTTCAAGGCTATCTAATGCTTTGTATTACCACTTAAAGTCGCTAAAAAGTTGCCTTAGTAGGGAGAACTACATATTTGTAGTGCAAAGCAGAGGACCAGGAGTCAACATGCTCAGCAAGGCAGCCAGCAAGAACAAGAAGAAGCCCCTCAAGCTAAGATGAAGTTTGCCCTCTCCCTTTAGCCTTGCCCTTTGCTGCCTTTAGCCTTGAGGTTCTCAGTCCCAAGGAAAATTCCATTTGACTTGGGATTAGAAAATTCCTTCTAACTCCCATAAATCTCTGATTTTGAGTCTTCATCCTCAACTCTGCCCACAAACCCCACAGGAACTTTGTGGGAGCAGGAATTTCCAGACTCTTCACTCACAAGCTCTTCCCTGGTTGGCAAAGCAAGTGCAGCTAGGGGTGAGAAGGAAGACCAAGGGGAGCCAACAGGGCCATCAGCCTCTGCCCCTTCTTCCCATCCCTGCCTTTATTAGGTGGTCCTGAAAATGATTTGGTGCTGCATTTGGGCCTGAATAAACCTCACCACTCTCCCCATGGAAATCGCATAGCCATACTCAGTCAAAAAACAGAAGACAGAGGCATGACATCTTTGGACTACATCACCGCCTTTTTACTTGACCTCAGTCACCAAGGAAAATGAAGCTGCTTATTGGAAGGCTCCCCTAAGGTCATTTCTGTCCATACATTAATAGCACGAATATTGGCTGGCCTACAGATTCTAGGGACTCCATGGTTTTATCTTGAAAAGGAAGGAATGAAGGAAGGAGGAAAGGAAGAAAGGAAAGAAAGGAGGAAAGGAAGAAGATAAGAAAGAATGAAGGAAGGAGAAGGAAGAAAGAAGGAAAGAAGGAAAGGGAAGGAGGAAGATAAGAAGGAAAGGAGAGGGAAGGAGGAAGATAAGGAAGGAAGGAGAGGGAGGAAGGAAGATAAGAAGGAAGGAAGTAGAGGGAGGGAGAGAGATAAGAAGGAAAGAAGGAGAGAAAGGGAGGAATTTAAGAAGGAAAGGAGAGGGAAGGAGGAAGATAAGAAGGAAGGAAGGAGAGGGAGGAAGGAAGATAAGAATTAAGAAAGATAAGAAGGAAGGAAGCAGAGGGAGGGAGAGAGATAAGAAGGAAAGAAGGAGAGGGAGGGAGGAAGATAAGAAGAAGGAAGGGAGGAAGAGAAGGAGGAAGGAAAGAAAATAAGGAAGATAAGAAGGAAGAAAACAAATATTCATTAAGCTCTTACTCTGTGTCAGGCACAGGGCTAAGTGCTTTACCACTATTATCTCATCTGATCCTAACAAAAACTCTGGGAGGTTGGTGTTATTCTTACCTTCCTTTTTTGCAGCTGAAGAAACTGAGGTAGACAGAGGTGAAGTGACTTACCCAGGGACACACAGCTAGCACACATCAGAGATCTGAACTCAGGTCTTCCTGACTACAGGCCCAGCGCTCTTTTTACCAAACCCCCTAGGGAGCTGGAGCTGCTTACAGATGCACCAGTGCCCAGTAGGTCCGACGAGGCTAAATGCAGAGCTTGGTAGAATTCCTTTGTAAGAAGACCCTGCATCATCAGCCACTCAAGGTGTATCCATCTCCACATCCTCCACGCCCCTCTGGGTGAGGGGGCTTGCTTCAATCCACCTATATTACAACCCCAATTGTTTTGTTTTTTTTTAATAATTAAGACTTTTTATTTTTAGTTTACAACACTCAGTTCCACATACCTTTGAGTTCCAGATTTTCTTCCCCCCCTTTCCCCCCTCCCTCCCTCCCAAGATGGCATGGAATCTGATACATTTTGTATATATAACTTCTCATTGAACTTATTTACACAATAGTCAAGTTGTAAAGAAGAATTATGACCAACGGAGTGAATCATGAGAAAGAAGAAACAAAACAAAACAAAGATATAAACAAAAGAGAAAAAAAAGCGAGCATAAAGTGTGCCTCAATCTGCATTTGGACTCCATAGTTCTCTCTCTGGATGTAGATAGCTCTCTCCATCATGAGTGCTTTGGAGTAGTGTTTGCACCTCATATTGCTGAGAAGAGCCAAGTCTATCAGGGTTGTCATCACAGAATCCATATATCTGTGACAACCCCAACTGTTAATCTGCAGAACCAAATGGGAAGAAGCTAGGGTTAGGTGGCGTTTTATGTCATCTCATTTACTACTTCTAACAAGGTGGTATCGCGCAAAACTTAGAGGTTTATCATCTTGTCTACTGGCACAATCCAATCCAGTTTCAGAAGTGGGATCTGAACTTGGCTCTACTCATTCCAAATACAACCTTCTTTCCATTATATTACACTGGAATTTGAACCCAAGACTCTCTTGACTCCATGTACGGCATTCTCTCAATTGTCCCATGCTGCTGCTCACAATTGGTTAATCTCCAGTCTCAGCAAACAAGTTGATGAATTAACTCCTTCTAAAGGAAAAACAAAACGCCTTTCAGGCGCACTGAGTAGAAAACAAAAATGGCAGCACATGCAAGAGCCTATCTGACCTTGCTGACTCTCAAAAGACATTAACCAATGCATAATAATAATGGCTGATGTTTATGTAGCACTTACTATGTTACATGTGCACATCATTTGACCTTCACAACAAACAGTAAAAAGTAGGTGACATTATTGTCTCCATTTTGCAGATGAGGAAACTGAGTCAAACAGAGGTTAAGTGACTTGCCCAGGGGCACATGGCCAGTAAGTGTCTGAGATTTTAGCTCAGGTCTTCCTGACTCCAGACCCGGTGCTTTATTCACTGCACCACCTAGCTATCCTGGATGAACGTTAGCTGCGTTATGAGCTTTGATAGAATTCTATACCTCCATGACCCTGTGATATATGAGTGCCGACTATAAAATGATAACGTTAACGTTTTTAACACACATACTGAGACGGACACATCCAAATGAGTGTTCCTTGAAAAGAGTTCACTTGGGAAGCTACACATTTATTCCTACAACGTCACCGCTGCTTGAAACATTTTGGAAACTGTTCTTTGTGACCTGCTTCTAGGACGTGTTCATAAGTCACACAAGAGTCTGTCTCATAACTTTATCTTCCCACTTCATTAACTCCAGATTGCTTGCCCAATTTTTTCCAACAGATTCGTTTCCTTGACTGTTTCAAAAAATCAAACTCTGACTCAAAGGTTGATCATTTGCCACCGTAAAGATGTGTTCTCTAAAATGTGCCACGGTCTCCGATGGCCATTCTAAAATGGTGAGCGCAGAGGTCACATCAACAAAGTCTGTATGGGCCCTCCCAAGGAGACTGCTTTGAAGAATATAACACTTACTTGAATGTGTCTATTCAGATGTGTTTAATATCCCATCAGTCTTATTACTTTAAAGTTACACCTGATGTATAGACTTAACAGATCTCTCAGCCTGCCTTCCTGGACCCGTTCCAATGTAACAGGACATTGTACAAAAGACTTTCTTTCAGGGTTCTACTGATAGGATCATAGATTTAGAGTTGAGAAAGATCTCAATGGCCATGTAGTTCAATATTCTCTTTTTTTAATAGATGAGGAAACTGAGGCCAGGGCAGTTAAGTGATTGGAACCTGTCTTCTGACTCAAGAGCCACTGTTCCATGGCACTTCCTTCAGTTCTGTGTTTGCATTAGCCACTAACCCACATTTAATGATTATGCCCCATTTACATAGCTCTTTATAATTTGAAAAGCACTTTCCTCTAAGAAATCCTATGAGTTCAGTCACAGTGTGTGCACTGAAGCCTGAAACTTTTAACAGTTTGGCATTTTGGCTCTAACCTGCCAGAACCTACATTAATCATATCCAGTCCTGTTCACCCAACAGCAGAATCATTGAATCATTTCATTTTTTGTTGTTGTATACCCAGGACTTAGCATAGCATCCGGCACTTAGTGGGTGTTTGATAAATGCTTGATATATGAATGAATGAAGTCAATGTGGTACGGTGGGAAAACCTGCTGACTCTAGAAAACCTGGATTTGAATCCAGGCCCTGCTACTTAGTATCTGTGTGAGCTTGGCCAAAAATCCCAAGACCTCTCTCTGGGCCTCAGTTCCTCATATGTAATAACTGGGATTTGGGGTGGGGAGGAGGGAGACTAGATGGTTTCTATGTTCCCTTCCAGTTTCAGATCTATGATCCTATGAATTGTTTGCCCCACTTTACAGTTAGGAAAAGGGGATCTCAGTTAAGTGGTTTGTCTGTGATGACTGTATGATTCAGGGAATAATCCCAGAACCGGGGTTGGGACTGTTGGAGCTTTGTTCAGGAAACCACATTGCTTCCTTTGGGCCTTAAGGAAATATGCCTGTCAAGGTTTTAAGGCTTAAGAAGCCAGGTGCAGTGATGCCTGTGGTCTAATGGAGCAGGGCTGCTCTCTCAGCCCCTTCTTTGAAATGCTGGTATAACTGTCCTTTGGCCACATGGTGGAGCTTGATCCCTAAGAAATCTGTGCTCTCTTTTTGCTGATCCCCGAAGAATTTGAAGTGGTAGCAGAAGGCAGGATGACTAAGCTCTCTTCGCTTAATTATGTGCCTTAATAATAAGAGTTGCTGTGGATGGGTTGCAGGCATCCATGTGTTGCTTGCTGGAGGTGAATTGAGTTCGTTGACAGATTGCTGATGCTTTCTGAGGCTGCCTCGGTTCCTTTTGTGAGATTCCTCAATTCTAAGGAAAAGGTTCACTTTTGAAAAAACTGACTCAAACCCATCTAGTGTCAAACTCAGAGACTGGAGGTCATATTGCTAGTTTACCTTTGTCAGTCTTTATATAACAACGGTGGGATTTAAAGCCAAAAAGTGGCTTTGCAGATTGAAAATTCTTCTCAGGTTTCATATCAAACACATACACACACACACACACACACACACACACAAAAGGGCAGGTGAGTTCTGATTTTGCTAAGGAAGAAGATATTTTTTCAGAAGGCTGAATGATGTTAGAAAAACATGGATAGATTTGCATGGAATAATGAATGGCAAAATGAGCAGAAATATTGTTTTAAGAATAACTTTGAGCAAATAGGTCATTTTGATTACTATAAATACCCAAATTAACTACAAAGGACATATGAAGGGAGACACTATCTGCATCCAGAGAAAGAGATGTATAGATGTATAGAATGATTTTACATATATTTACATATGTGTATGTATGTATACACACATACATACATATTTGTGTCTAGTGGTAGCCATCTCTAGGGTGGGAGGGGAAAAAAGAAAAAAAGAAATTTACATGATAATTTTATTATATAAATGTATAGTGCTAAAAGGAATAGCAAGTCATACGTAATAGATCCGCAATTTCACACGCAATCATCTTTTTTTAATTATACAATTACTTAACGTTATAGAACTGATTGTTTTATTCCATAAATTAAAAACAAAATAAATTTTTTTGAAATGGCATTATCTTTCTTTAGGACAGGCCTAACGGATATTTTTATATTGCTTTATATTTGCAAAGCGTATCAGTAACAAGGGCTACCCGTGGAGCATGCTCAGAGTTGCCTTCCCTGGTTCCAGGGCTTTGGAAGCTGTTTCCGGCTTTGTGTGACTCAAAAATGAAAGCAAGCAGGCGTGTTCTCTGGAGTCAGCTTAAACTGTGTGAGCATGCACTTCTGGGAAATTAGCAAACACTACAAATTAGAGCCTGCTTTATTGTTTTGTTGATTATCTGGACTTTTAAAAGTGATGGAGAAAATGTTAATGCTACAGATTAAACTTGTATTTTATTCTTTGAGAGCTGGTTGTTAAACACTTACTGGTTCACCACCGGCTGAAAGGCTTGACCTTTGAGATGTTGAGTCCCTATGTTGGCTACTGAGCAAGAGGAGCTGAGGATTCAGTGACTATTTTATAGAAAGTGCTCCCACTCTCAGGGTGACTCTTTCTGGCTGAGAGTCATATCAGGACTGATTCCATCTACTTCTCCAAAAGGAGGTGGGAGAATGGAGGTGGGGGGAGCTTGCTCTATCCCATAACCTAGACTCATATAGCATCTAAAGCGTATATCCTGTTTAAGCAAGCCTGAGCCAGAGTTTGGCCCACCATTTTTGTGTTTGTTTTTTCTTGATCTTATATTGATGTCTCTATCCCAAGAATGATATGTCTAGGATTGGAGCCAAACCTGTAAGTCTGAGAGATCTGGAGGTCTTGGGTCAGATCAGGTTGGAAATGTCTGGTGGCTAGGGGAAGAGTCCCTGGAAACTTCTCCAATGCTCTTAAAGAAGACAACCAACAATAAGAGGATTGGCCCAACCCTGGCCCTTTTTTTTTACTCTTAGACATGGACATTGTTTTCAACAGTGCAGAGCCAAGGTGAAATATAAAACACCCAATTAGCATTCCTTCATACTGTTTTGTATTGTGATGAAGTTTGAAAATCAGTTTATCAGAGAGCATAATAGTAGTTTTAAATTAAATGACTAAATTCTGTTTCGAGTTTTCTGTCAGTGTGTACTATGAATCTTTTGGGTCTATAAACATTTTTTTAAATTAATTTATTTGTTTTTAGTTTTCAACATTCATTTCCACAAGATTTTGAGTTCCAAATTTTCTCCCCATCTCTCCCCTACTCCACACCCCAAGATGGCATTAACGTTTCTTTTGTATCAGGATCTAAATACCAGAGCATTGGGTCTGGAGTCAGGGAACTCAAATCTATCCTCAAACATTTACTAACTGTGTGACCCTGAGCAAGACATCTAACCTCTATTTGCCTCAGTTTTTTTCATCTGTAAAAAACGAAGCTAATTATAGCATCTCCCCAGGGCTGTTTTAAGGATCAAATGAGGAAATAATTGTAAAATACTTAGCCTGTGCCTGGCATATAGCATGTGCTATAAAAAATGTTAGCTATTAGTATTATTATTTACATTTTATATTGGTTTTTTTTACTCCTGTTTCCCTCTGGGGAGATCTAGAATGAGTCACAATCTAGTTTTTAGATAATTTGTCCCTGAGGTACTAGAGTGAAATATTAATAAGCAAAAGAGTGTGAGAAAAAGGGACTTAGACTCACTCCCATTAGATACCAGACTCTGCTGTGATTAAACCTTGTCTGGACTGCATGTGTGGATATAGAGCAGATGGGCCCTTTAAGTGGAGGGAGTCGGTGCGCAGTCCCCAGCTCCTCAGGCTCAGAGGGTATCGGACTGAATCTTCTCTCAACCCCTCACACACACCTCAGGGAGCTGATTATATTTCTTCTTTGAGGTCAAGCTTCTGCTTTCCTCCTCGCAATTCCTCTCCCTACAGAAAAGCATGCTGGCCCTTGTCATGGAAGTTCAAAAGATAAACAACCCTTCTGGAAACTCAAAAAGTGAACTTCTCAAGACTTCTGACTGACAGTCTGTCTTCTTCAGGCTATAAAATTCCCAAATATTAAAACATGCCATTAATATTATAATAATAAATATCAAAACCTGCTTATGTGTTTCACAGGCATATCCACAGCCAACTGATTGCCTAGTTTTGCCTGCATGTAATTCTCTTGAAGGTGACCCTGTGGTGGAGGTAAACAGCTCACACATATTTAGGGATTTACTCTGAACTTCATAATGCTCTAGTAAGATAGGGAGTACGAGTATTATCACTCTCCTTTTACAGACTGGGAAACCGAGGCTCAGAGTGATTACGTGACCCAAAGTCACACAGGTTAGAAGGTATAGAGCAGGAATAGGGAACCTGTGGCCTTATGAACTCTGCAAAATTTGGATTCAGTCAAAAGGCCACAGTTAAAGACCTAGAAGGCCACAGGTTCCCCACCTCGGCATAGAGCCAAGACTCCAGTCTGGGGCTTCTCACTTCAGGTTCTGACCTCTTTTGGCTACACCACCAAGGCAGAGGTGAAGTTCATTCTGAGTAATCCTTCCTTTTCATTGCCCAGGGCTAGAAATGAGAAATTGACAAAAAATTTGATTTAGAATGGAACTTGGCAAAGTGACACTAGATAATATTTACATTGATTAAAAAGTTTCTAGAAATATAAAGAAGAAGAAAAGATTGGGACATCATATTTCTTACGTTTTTCTCATTTCGGCTTTTTCTCTCAAACCCAGGGGACGTTTATCTTGGCAATCTCACTTTGATATCTCACCCTTGATAGAGAGACAGATAGACAGAGCATTTATAAAGCCTTTACTATGTGCCAAGCTCTGTGCTAAGTATTGAGAGCATAAATAAAAGCAAGCAAGACAGTTGCTGCCCTCGAGTAGCTTGCAATCTAGTAGAGAAAGATAATACTTACTGGGGACCTGGAAAGGAGATGGAGTTAATGGTTGGTGTTGTCTGGGAAGGAGTGCTGTGGAGGCCTGAAACCAAGCAAGATTAGAGCAAACTGGGTATTTCAAAGCCCAAGAAGTTTCCAGGGGCAGAGTCTGATTATCTGATGGGAAGGTGGTATAGAAGATGGCCCCAGTGGAGTTGAGTAGAGACAGCATGCATGGCTGGACATGTCCAGGAGGGTGTTCTTGCCTCCTTATTCTACAGGAAAGTAAAAAAAAAATAAAAGATTTCTACTCAAATAACACATCTTCCATGGGAGAAAGGATGCATATTTTACTGCATTTGATACATACCATGTTGAAGAAACATCATGATACAGTGGAAAAAACTCAGCTTCTGGATTCAGAGGACCTGCATTCAAACCCTACCTTTGATACATCATTTGGGTGAAGTCCCATTCTTTTCCATGGGCCTCAGTTTTCTTCTCTGTAAGATGAGTGTAGTAGACTACATGGTCTGATAGATCCCTTTTATAGTATGGTACTAAGTATGGTGGATTTAAATCAGAAGAAACATAGGTGCATATATGAATATATATATGTATATACATACTTTAAGGAAAGAAATTCAAACACTAAATTTCACTTTCTGTGAAGAGGTTGGGTCAAAAGGAGGCTATGAAAAAATATTCTTTGAAAGAATGAGGGCAGGAATACTTGCTTATATCTATAGAAAGCACTCCCCCAAAGACAGCGTCTACAAAATTCAAACATGTAGTCTACAGAGGGCTAAGTTCAACCAGTTGTCAATGTCTCTTCAAAACCAGATCAGGATATGAAAAATGTTCACAAGGCAGTGGTGAGAAGTAGTTTATGGGGTCCACAGCTGAAGTCCCACTCCTTTCTTTCACCATGATGTGGGGGTGAACCTGAGATGTCTAAGGCTATACCAGCAGAGGAAAAGCTATGACAAGTTTTATCAAACAGCAAAAGCTTCCAGAATGGTCCTGATGACAGAGTGAGGACCAGCCTTGCCAAGTCCAAAGATGATCGTCTCAGAAGATTATCTATTATGTGAATTTTTAATTTTTTTTTATTTTTTTGGCCACAGCAAATCATGAAACCATAGGATTCTGGAGAGGTAGCAATCAAGTTTGGTGGAGAGAGTATTTACATAAAGGAAAACAGTCTGCTGAAGTGAGTTGGTTGTATAACAGATGTAATTAGCAAACTGGCAGGGTAGATGGACACACTCAGTAGACAAGAGATGTTTACTAGATTACCATATGCAATATTATTAACAAATGATATTCACTAAAGAATCCAACTGGTTGTTAAAAATTCAAATCGAGTGTTCTGTGGGACATCTTCCCGGCCATTTTGTCCTGGGTATAGAGCGCTTTCACAGAGCTGCTGGGTTCTAAGAGTGATAAGCCATCTGGTACTTAACATTAGAATCAAAATTAGCTAGGGCTTTTTTGTGTGTGTGATGCTTAAATTTATTAGAAAATCCAAAAGCTTAATTTCCACTGAGTTGCTGAGACCTGCCATCTGCTGCATGGGAAAGAAAATGGGGATTTTTAGCATCCATTTATTGTGCAATGTGAGTGTGAGTGTGTGCGTGTGTGTGTTTGTGTGTGTGTGTGTGTGTGTGTGTGTGTGTGTGTGTGTGTGTGTGTGTGTTCAAGGAGAGAGAGAGAGCGCTTGGCAGCAAAAGACATAATGTCAGTTGAGTGACTGCAAAGGGCTGGGAAGCATAATTATGGAAATCACCTATTCCAGTTTCTTTTTTCTCTCCCTGACCACATGTTCCTCCTACGGAGTAACAAATAGCACACTCTGCCTGATGTCTGAGAATGAGCAAGCTCTCCACTTTGGAGAAACAACAGCTCAATTCATCAAAAAAGCACAGGGCCCAACCACCACGGAAGTGTTGAGGAGTCCGCTCGCTCCCTCCCTCACGGATCAGCCTTGAGGATCCAGACAGAATGGGCTGGTAACAAACAGGTACCACGAGTTCCAAGACCAGCTTCTGGGAAATGGAGTGGGGAAGAGATCTGACCTGATCTGCAGAAAGAGAACTGGGAAGAAACACGTGGAAGAGGGAGTCAGAAGAGATGAGAAAAGAAATAATAGGAAAGAGGAAAATAATATGCCATAGGAAATGCCTGACTCGTATCCACCCCTAAAATGGGTGAATGAAAGGCATCACGGCCAAGAGAGACTTCTTGATAAGACTAGAAAATAGGATTCGTTATGAGACAAGATCCTTCTCCCCTGCAGGGGAGTTTAACTCCTGCAATATGAGAAATATTATAGAATGAGTACTCTGGACTTTGTTTTGTTTTTGCATTCTCTCTACAATGGGTTTCTCTGTATTCATTATATAGAAATCTCAACTAAGGCATCTCTACATTATAGATATCAAGTACCTTTACCACTAATAAGTAATTAAACTAAGACCCTTCACCCACAAGACTGCATTTCCCACAGTGCCTCGAACAGAGTTAGCGCTCAACACGAGCTGCTGAATGAATCTACAACACTTACACTCTCGGGTTTAAGTCCTCTAGCCTCAGATTTAAATGGAGGGGATAATAATTAAGCTAATTAATAATTGCCTGGGGGAACCTGGACTTGAAGGACCTGGAGTCAGGAAGACTCGTCTTCCTGAGTTCAAATCCCGGTCTCAGATACTTACTAGCTGTGCGACCCTGGGCAAGTCACTTAACCCTGTTTGGCTCAGTTTCCTCATCTGTAAAATGAGCTGGAGAAGGAATCTTTGCCAAGAAACCCCCAAATGGGGACACAACTGAAAATGACTAAACAACAACACATGTGGAATCTTGGGTAAATGACCTCATCTTTTTGGGCCTCTGATAAATGAGGGGGGTAGAACCCCAAGAGCCCTTCTGGCATCAGCATTCTATGATTACAGAATGACTATTATCCTCACCTAACACCATTCCCTCTTCCTCTTTTGTTGAGTCATTTCAGTCGGGCCTGATTCTCCATCACCCCAATTGGGGTTTTCTCGGCAAAGATACTGGAGTGGTTAGCTATTTCCTTTTCCAGCTCATTTTAGAGATGAGGAAACTGAGGCAAACAGGGTTAAGTGACTTGCCCAGCTAGTAAGGGTCTGAGGCTGGATTTGAACTCAAGTCCTCCTGTCTCCAGGGCCATCTATCACTCTAGCCACTGAACCACCTAACTGCCCACCCCCCTTCTTCTTCTACCCTCCTGCTAGTGAATACATTTAATTGGTTCTGGAAGAGAACAAAATGCATTTCACCCTGAAGATGAATTGACTAGTGCTGTAAAAATTGGCAATATGATAGAATGTTAAATTTTGAGTCAGGAAGAACTGAGTTCAAATCCTACCTCTGACACGGCTTGTCTGACTTTGGGCAAAGCTAGTTAACCTCAATGTGCCTCACAGGACTCTCTCAGATTTTTATGCTAAGTCACACAAAAGCCGAATGGCAGTTGACCTAGGGAGTTCTCAGCCTGGAGATACCCAAGTAAATCCCAGGGTCCTTCACATGTAGAGAGATTGAAAGGAGGCATTCTAAATCTTGAAAGGACAGGGGCTACATCTATTCAACTGGCTTTATTGAGTGGCCAGTGCACCCCACACATAGGGTTGCCTTAACAAGGGAGGTACTGGCCTCGAATCACAGCTAGCTTTCGCTCGGCGCTCAGTCTCTTACTCTTCCTCCCGTCTGGCTTGCCAGCGGTTGTAGGCGGCGCTGAGCAGGTTCCTGCCTTAAGACTTGGACCTCGCTGCCTCTGGAACCTCGGTTGTGCTGTTTTCTGGCTGCCCTGCTGAGACCTCACCATGTCTTCCCACAAGACTTTCAGAATCAAGAGATTCCTTGCAAAGAAACAGAAGCAAAATCGTCCCATTCCGCAGTGGATCCGAATGAAAACTGGCAATAAGATCAGATACAACTCCAAAAGGAGACACTGGAGAAGAACCAAGCTGGGCTTATAAAGAACTGCTGCCCTGGTGGCTTAGATTTACGCCTTACCATGCCACCTCCCTGATGTTGGAAATTGCAAAAGTGCAGACATAAAGAAACTTCTTCAGAAAAAAAAAAAAACAAGGGAGGTACTGCGATTATGGGAAGGAGCCCTGGCTCTAGTCCTGGATTCTAATCCATGCTTTCTGCCCCCTTGGGAAAGGAAACCGAGCTTTTGTTTCCTTATTTGTAAAATGAAGGGATTGAACTAGATGACCTTTAATTTCCCTTCCTCCCTATGATAACTGCAGGCTCCCCCCACAATCGCAAAGCATACTTGTCCCTCTTTTCATGAATATGAGCCTTGCTTCCCGTTTCTTTTCAGCCAGAGTTGTTGGAGGGAGGGTCTGTGTGGGCAGAATGAAGCATAGTAGAAGCTTTGCCAGCTGGGTTTACCCCAAGAAGTGATTCTTCAGGTTTCAACCTGAAACTCTCATGAGTCTAAGCCACCAAGAAAGCAGCCCCTTTGGGTTAATTATGCCGTAAGTCCCATTCATTTTTATCTCTCATAAGCAAAGCCCTTTTCACGCCCCCCCCACCAGAGTTTCTCTGGGTGGTTGAGAAGAGCTGAGTTAGGCCTCCGTGTGGAGAGGGGTCCAGTACGACAAAGTGACCTGTTTCTAATTTCCCTGTGGACTGTGGCCATTTTCCCTTGATAGGCATTAGGCATCCTGAGTTGAGGTGTTGGAAAGGATTCTCATGGGTGGAATGCTAAATGTTGGAGGAAGATGAGGAAAATCTATCATTTCGTGCCCAAGTAGTGAGCAGTGAGAGCTGGTATCGGCATCGGCAGAAGCAGGAGCAGCAGCCACCATGGTAATCAGGTCTTTCCCTCGGTCTTCCTCGTCAGATGGGGTGTGAGTGAGTTCTATCTAGACTGCAGGATCCTTAGCCTGGGGGCCTGGAACATATGTATGCATATATAGATACATATGCACACATGTATATATTGTATGTATATATGCATATGTGTATAGACACATAGATATATGTATATGTATATACACATATATTTCTTTTTCGATATATTTCTTTTCTTCATATTTCTAGGAATTTTCTAATAAATGTAAATATTACTTTGCTCTTTGTTCTAAGCCCTTCCTGGTGTTATTATTTCAATATAATCAGTTTCCTCCATTGTAAGGGATTTTATTTTATACGTTCTTACATTATTTTTAGTATGTTTATTATTATATTTATTATTAGTTATAATATATTTATTATTAATAATACTATTGTTTGATCCATTCTTATTCTAGGAAGAAGTCCACCAGGCTTCACCAGGGGGTGATGGTGGGGTGGAGTGAGAAATGACACACAAAAATGGTTAAGAATCTCTGAATTCTAGAGACATTTTCCAGTTGGAAGATGAAATGTGGAATTTATTAGAATTTGTGGTATTGTGGGGGGCCTTAAGGGAAAGTGAGTTTGGGATAGAGGGAAAATGCCTTTAGTTTAGGTTTCACCCAAACACTGAAATTTCTTATTTATTATGCTTTATATATTTTATACGTTATATATTTATAAACTATATTTTATAAGTTATATATATGTATGTATAATATGTAATTATCTTATACACACTTCAGTACCATGCCTAGAAGATAGTAGAGGCCATCCAGCTCTTAGCAAGGTGCCTGGCACATAGCTGGTGCTTAATAAATGCTTGTTGACTTGATTTTACTTTGAAAAATTGAAGTGTCTTGTAGGCAACTTTCTGGTTTCCAGAGGGAAAAGAAAGTTTAAAGTCAAGAAAAAAAGCTATTACCCAGGAAAGAAAGTTTAGGGCCTGAGAGAGCAATGATTTTCCTACTCCTTACAATACCTCTTTTGGCCTCTTTCAAAGACACGGCCTAGAGCAGTGGAGAGAGCATAGGCTTTGGAACTGGGTCCAGGACCGGTGGTCAGGCATCTGACCCATACTGTTTTCTGATCCTGGACAAAGAAGCCTGGGAATGGTATGGCAGATAGAGGGCTAAATTCAAAAATCTGGGTTCAAATTCTGCCTCCAAAACTTACTAGCTATGTGACTCTTTCTTGTCTATAAAATGAGAGGGTTAGACTTCATCGCCGATCAGGTCCCTTCCTACAATTCAATGATCCTAAATCCCTTCAGCATTCAGTGTCACCACCAACTCTCTGAGGCTGTAAATTGCAAATAAATCTCCCCACCATGTTCCAATGCCTTTTCAGCTAGAAACGCCAAATGTCTTGGAAGTCTTATTTTCTGGATAGTAGCTGCTCAGTTTGGAGGTCACTCAGTTGAAAAACGTCAGACATCTTCAACTGCTCCCTCCCTCTTACATCCAGCCTTTTCAGAGTCAGTGGGTAGAGTGCTGAATCTGGTGTCAGGAAGAGCTGGGTTCATAGCCCACCTCTCATGTTCACTTCCCTATTTAATATAGTCCAGTGGTTCCCTACTACCTCTAAGATAAGTCTGGCTTTTAAAGCCCCTTTCTACCTTTCCGGTCTCCTTATACCTTACTCCTCTCTATATACCTTATGTTGTTCAGTCTTTTTCAGTCATGTCTGATTCTCCATGACCCCATTTGGAGTTTTCTTGGCAGAGATATTGGAGAAGTTTGCCATTTGCTTCTCCAGCTTATTTTACAGATGAGGAAACTGAGACAAACAGGGTTAAGTGACTTGCCCAGGGTCATACAACTAGTAAGTGCCTGAGGCCAGATTTGAATTCACAAAGATGTGTCTTCCAGACTCCAGGCCCAGAACGCTATCCACTGTCCCACCTAGTCCCCATATCCCTATGATACAATGATTTCAGCTTCTTTATGTTAATAGGAAAACAATCCACCAACTCCTAGCTCCATGAGTTTTCAGTGGTTGTCCTTCATGCTTGGAATGCTCCCCTTTCTCCATCTCTACTTCCTGATTTCCTTCAGTTCTTGGCTAAGATCCCACCTGCTGCAAGTACCATCTCTGGATCCTCCTTAATATTAGTCCCTTCCCTCTGAGATTATCTCCAATTTATCTCGCACGCATCTTGCTCATATATAGTTGTTTGCATGTTCTCTCCCCTCAGCAGACTATGGGCTCCTTGAGGGCAGGACTGGTTTTGCCTTTTTTTGTATCTCCAAATCGGCACAATACTTGGCACATAGGTGCTTAATAAATTCTTGCTGACTTGACTCAAGCAAGCCGTATGACAATGGGCAATTCTCTATGAACCTCAGTTTCCTCATCTTTAAAATGGGGATAGAACTATCTGCGGTCCTTGCGTCAGAGCTGAATGCCACAAATGGAAAAAAAATTGTAGAACATATATTATTAGTTATATAGCTATTCTTATGCTGTCATTCAGCCCCCAAATCTATCACCAAATCTTGTTCATTCTCCATCTGCAATATCTATGAATCATTTCCTTTCCCGCAACTACCGCCCTAGACTGGGCCCACTTCACCTTCCCTCTGAACGCGCAATTAGCACCAAATCAGCCTCCATCAGTCTATTCTTTCTTCCCACCCACTCCCCTCAATCCATCCAGCGCCGCTACCAGATTAATTTTCCGAATAGATGAATCTGACCACAACATCCCACTTTTCAAACCCTTTCAACAATTCTCCATTGCCTGCAGAACAAGGCCTTCCACGACAGCCCCAATTTGCCTTCCCAGTTTTATCTTGTGTTATTCCCATATCCACAACACTCCATGGCATGTAGTTCAACAGTAGCCATTCCCAGAACATAACCTGCCTTGGGGCTTTTGCTTTCACCTTTTTTCCCCCTGAGACTGTCCCTTCTAAGCTCCTTACTCACAACCCATTTTCAACATCTCTCATATTTCAAGAAAGTATATGTTTAATGAAGCCTTCTTTTCTTTTCTCTTTTCTTTTTTGGAGGCAATCAGGCTTTAGTGACTTGCCCAGGGTCATGCTGCTAGTCAATCATGCTGACCTTTGAAACTGGGTCTTCCTTACTCCAGGGCCAGTGCTCTTTCCACTGTTCCGTCTAGCTGCCCCTTAGTGAGGTTTTTCCAAGGCGATATCTTTTGTCAAACCCTGTGTCCAAATTTTTTTTTGAGGCAATTGGGTTTAAGTGACTTGCCCAGGGTCACACAGCTAGTAAGCGTCTAAGGTCGCATTTGAACTCGGGCCCTCATGACTCCAGTACCAGTACTCTATCCAGTGCACCACTAAGCTGCCCCTGTGTTCGGTTTTTTACGGTGAAAAAAACATTTGTTGTAGCTTTGCTCCTTATAGAGTTGCTGGGCCTATGCAACCAGGAATACTAAGTACTATGTAATGAAGGAGGGGGACGTGGGAGAGCATGTTTAATTCAGGGTCTTCTTTTCTCTTCCTTGAATACCAGTGTGTCCTCCTTCCTGAAATCACCACATAGAAAAATTCAACCTTACCAAATGGATAAATGACAAGGCATTTTTTACATGACAAAAATATCCTTCCCTTGTTGAAAGTATTCACTTGTGGGGAAGGGAAGAGGCAAGGAAAGGGAAAAGTGTTTGAAATACCAAGCACTACGAAGTCGCGGCTAGAAAGGGTGAGAGGGAGAGTTAGGAAGGTGTGGATTCATATCCCACCTCCACCACTTACTGGTTGTGTGATCCTAGTCAAGTCACTTACCTTTCTTAGACCTAACTTTCCTTATTTGTGAAATGAATAAGGTTGGACTCCTGTCCTCAAAGATCTCTTCTACCCTAAACCTCAAATCCTGTGATAAGTTCCCAATGCTTATGTAAAACACTGTAGAGTTTGATTTACCCAAATTCTGTTTCTGCACATTTAGGAACGCCCAGGAAAAGTGAGATGCCCGTGCCAAATGCTCATAGCATCTGACTGTGCCGCCTTTATTTGTGCCCCCCATGCAGCAGCAGAAGCATTAAAATGGAAGATTATTAAAGGTGATCAGGATTCAAAGCCACCCTGGCAAACGAGACCCCTCTTTGAACTGGCCCTGGTGGACTCCTTTGTTCTCCTTTCTCTCCCCAAACTATCGCTCAATTTTTAAAAGGGCAAAGTTTTGCACTCCTTCTGCTTTCTAGATCATCTAAACACATCTGCATGTGCCTGCCTCACCCTCTCCTCCAGCTAGTTTGGACTTAGTGTTTAAACCAGGCCAATACTACCACTTCCAAGAGGAATTTTATCAACACAGAATGCCTCTTCCTACCCTTCTCTAATTATAATTTGGTTTCAAATTTAGTTAATCTAAATTCTCTATGGAAACAAAACTACTCATGGGCTGCAAGGTCTGCATGAAGCTGGGTCCCAGTATAGCTATTAAACAAATAAACTCACTGGAAATAAGGAAAAGGTATAATTAGCTTCCCAAAGTGGATGTCATTTCATTTTCTCTAAAAGAAACCATTAAGTTGTCTATAAATGGGTTTTTCATGCCTCATTATACATCCTTTTATCCTTTTCTTGGTTTCTCTTCTAGTATGGGTTTATCAACACCTGCCTGCAGTCTCTTGTGATTGAGAAATTTGGTGAAGAGACGTGGGAGAAGCTCAAGTAAGTATTTTAACAGAAAAAGGTGCAAAAGTGTTGGTGAGGCAACTGTTTTCAAGGGTGAGTGTATGTGTGTGTGGGGGGGGGGGTTGTTCACTAAACTTGTGGAGGCAAGAAGGTATAGAAAGTAATAGTAGCTTATATCTTTATAGCCTTTCCTGGCGACTAAGTATTTGAGGTAAGTTGCCTTTGCTCCTCAAAAGCATCCTGGGAGGTGAGTGGTTCAAATCTCATTGTCTCCATTTATGGCAGAACTGGAATTTGAACCCAGATTATCAGGCTCTAGGACCAGTGATCTCTTAAAAAAAGTTTCAACTCAGAGGCAGTATGGCACAATGCATAGAGAATTAACTAACCTTGGCTCTATGAAGGCCTGTATTTAAGTCCTGCCTTTGAACCACACTTGCTACACGCTTACTTGGTCAACCTATTCCCTCTTATGGATTTAAATATACTTCTCTATACAGATGATTCCTACACACACACACACACACACACACACACACACACACCACACACACACACACACACACCACACACACACACACTCACTCTCTCTTTCTCTTCCTCTGTCTCCCTTCTTCCCTCTCTCTCTCTCTCTCTCTCTCTTTCTCTCTTCTTCTTCTTCTCTCTTCCTCTCTCTCTCTCTTCTTCTCTCTCTTCCTCTCTCTCTCTTCTTCTCTCTCTTCCTCTCTCTCTCTGTCTCTCTTTCTCTCTCTATCTCCTGAGCTCTAATCCTGTACTGTTAACTACCTTACCTATTTAATATTTCAAATTGTATATACCATAGACAACTCAAAGTTAACATATCAGCGATAGAACTCATTATCACCTCTCTCCCCTCAACACATTCATTGTCCAAGTTTCTCTCTTTCTCTCCAGGGCATCACCATCCTCCTAGACTCCCAGGTTCAAATTCTCTTCATTATTTTCAGCTCCTCCATAGTAGTTGCCAAATCTTTCCATTTCAATCTCCACAATACCAGTCGCTACTCGTGCAGTTGCCACCTTATTTCATCATCCTCACCTGTACTACTACGAAGGCCTTCCATTTGGCCTCCTTAACTCAAATCTCTCGCCATTCTAATCCATCTTCTCATCGCTGCCGAAGTGATCTCCCTTAAATGCAGCCCTGACCATGTCACTCCCCTAGTCAATAAACTATAGTGGCTTCCCATTGCCTCTAGGATAAACTGTACAGAGTGTTCCTAAAGTTTAGACACATAGGCAAAAATGCATATTTTCAAGAAATGAAATGAATGAAATTTTCAACATTTTATTTAATTGGGATATTAACAAACAACATCTTCAATGTGTTTTCCATCATTTGTGATGCAAAGGTTGATGCGCTTTGCAAGATTCACGTGAACTGGATGCAATAATTCCACATTGCTGTCAGTTTTAGCAATTCCCTCTTTTTTATGGATAAATAGTTTATTTAGATCTAGATATAATTATACATTTCTATGACTCTTTTGGCAACCAATCTTATTTTTATTTTTCAGTTGTTTTTTTTAATTTTTTTATTATTTAATATATTTAGTTTTCAGCGTTGATTTTCACAGGAGTTTGAATGACAAATTTTCTCCCCATTTCTACCCTCCCCCCACTCCAAGATGACATACATTCTGGTTGTCCTGTTCCCCAGTCAGCCCTTCCTTCTGTCACCCCACTCCCCTCCCATCCCCTTTTCCCTTTCTTTCTTGTAGGGCAAGATAAATTTCTATGCCCCATTGCCTGTGTATCTTATTTTCTAGTTGCATGAAAAACTTTTTTGTTTTTGTTTTTGAACATCTGTTTTTTAAAACTTTCAGTTCCAAATTCTCTCCCCTCTTCCCTTCCCACCCACCCTCCCTAAGAAGTCAAGCAATTCAACATGGGCC
>CM053622.1:736529046-736566320 GCA_028646595.1 Phalanger gymnotis | reverse complement strand
CCTGGACTGGACTTAGATCTTCAGCAGGCTCTTCACTCCTGCTCTGATCTGCCACTTAATTCCTCCCACCAGGTGGGCCTGGGGCCAGAAGCAACTGCAGCCGTAGTTCTGTAGCTGACCCACCTCCCCTGCCCCTGGGGTGGTGGCCGAACCACAAACTTTATCCCAGTCCCCAGCAGCTTCTCCCACTAACCTACTCTGTTGTCCTTGGTGTTTGTGGGTTGAGAAGTCTGGTAACTGCCATAGCTCACTGATTCAGGGCCCTAGGGCATGCTCCGCCCAGCTGCTGGTCTGGTCGGTCTGAGCTGCCCATGCTGGGTTCTGCTCTGCTCTGCTCAGTTCAGCTCCCCTCTGCTCCCAGCTCCGTGTGGGATAGACCTTACCCAGACACTATTCAGGCTGTCCTGGGGTACAGCCCTGCTTCCCTATTTTGTGGGTTCTGCAGTTCTAGAATTGGTTCAGAGCCATTTTTTATAGGTTTTTGGAGGGACTTGGCGGGGAGCTCATGCTAGTCCCTGCTTTCCAGCTGCCATCTTGGCTCCACCCCCACAGCAATTCACTCTTTATGTATTCAATCAAGTGTGTTGCGTCTGTGATTTTCATTGAGTACACCTTCTCCTTTAGCATATCCCAGAAAAAGAAATCAAGGGGACTAAGGTCTCTTAATGTTCCAAATATTTCAAAATATGCATTTTTGCCTATGCATCTAGACTTTAGGGACACCCTGTGCACTATAAATTCCTCAGCATGATTTCTAATGCTCTTACATTTTGGTTCTAGCCCACCTTCTCTGCCTCATTCTACATGATTCTCCTTTGCATATGCTACTTTCTAGCCAAACTGTCCTTCTTGTTGGTCCTCACATAGGAGACTCCATCTTTCCATTATCATGTGACAGCACCAGCTGTCCTCCACTCCTGTAATGTACTTCCTTCCTCCTTATCTCCACCTCATTGGATTCCTTATTGCCTTTGTGACTTAGCTCTAAAGCCAGTGTCTACGTTAAGCTTTTCCTGATCTCCCCAATAGCTAGATTCTCATTCCCTCAAATAATTCATCTTTGTAGTTGATGTTTGGTCGTTTCAGTCATGTCTGACTCTTCATGGCACCATTTTGGAGTTTTCTTGGCAAAGATACTAGAGTGATTTGCCAGTTTCTTCTCCAGCTCCTTTTACAGATGAGAAACTAGAGTAAACAGCATTAAGTGACTTGGCCCAGGGTCACACAGCTAGAAAATGTTTGAGGCCAGATTTGAACTCATGAAGATGAATCTTCTTGATTGTCAGGAATTCTCTACCACCTAGCTGCCCATTTATTTTGTACTTATTCTCTAAATACTCATATATGTATTTGTTGTCACTCTTTCCCCATTAGAAGGTAAGTTTCTCGAGGGCAGTGATTATCTAATTTTTATCTAATTTTTGTCTTTGTGTCTCCAGCTCCTAGCACAATGCCCGGTACACAATAGACACTTGAATAAATGTTTATTGATTTGGCCCATCCCAGCCAAGGCACCAAGTAAAGTGGTTGTTCTCTGTTTGGCTCTATACAAGTTGGTTGAGATCATTCAAGAATACTTTGTTTAAGCTCTCCTTTTCAGTAGATGGTGCAGGTGCTTCACTGCCAGGGTAGGGAAGAGATGCACCAAGAAAAGATTTCTCATAGCATTTTTAGCTGAGTGAACAAACAGGATATCCTGGAAACCATAGGAACTTTAAAAAGTTTGCAAAAAAGGAGATTTCACTACAGCTTGGAAGAGCTGTAAATCTCTTCCTTCCCCTAAATTTACAATTTAGAGAAATAAATACATGGACTGAACCCAACTGGGTGATAGCTGCTGTCTAGCTCTCCCACTTTTTTATCCTGGCAATCTTTATGTGCCAAATCCCTTCTGAATTGAGCCTGAAAGGGAATATTAAATCATAGGACATTAGAAACCTGCAAAATTTCAATGAAACTGCATCTTTAAGCCACAAACAAAACCAGATTTAAAGGTCAGTCAGCTATTAAATTTGCATTTTATTAGATCCCTGCTTTGGAAAAAACCCAGATATTCCAAAATATGAAACACAATGAGGACATTATTTGCATTACAAAAGTATTCCTTTCAGTGGTTCATTTAAATAAAAAGCTCTGCATTGTATTAAAAATGAGATTTGAAACTGAACTCAGAATTAATATACACATGACTTTTAAGGGCACATCTTTTGAGTAGAGTGAGGCACATTCATGTGCTTTATACTTCCAATTTTATTTGGTGTAAAACAAACAATCAGATAGCATCACCTCTTAACCCTCCATTATTCACCATGTTCAACCCACATCTGCTATATTTGTAGGTTACTAATTGCACTCCTGAAATTCAGTTGAATCCTATTAATTCTTCTTTCCTTTTTTATTCTAAATCAAACAAAAACCAATAAAAAAGAACATTTCCATTTACTAAGTAGAATCAAAAACCGAGGAATATATGTAATACCAGCAGTCTTTTATGTACAGAATGCTTTTTTAAAAGGACAGAGTAAATTGAACATGCTATTTTTAAAACTGTCCTGTTTCCTTCTGAACTTTCTTCCATCCTAAAATGGGTGGAAGAGAAACAGGCAGTGACCCTCTTTTCCTTCTTTTCGTCTTTTTTTTTTGCGGCAACCCTATTGCTAGCTTCCCTCTACCTTCGAATTAAAAAGGAGAAACAAAGTACTGAAGAAGGTTTTATCCCTCTGCAAAACTATAAGTCCTCTGAGGGCATGAATTACATAATTTTTCATCTTTGTCTGCCTGGTATTGATTGCAATGCCATGCATAGTAGGCATTTTATAAATGTTTGTTGAATTGAATTAAAGATAAAGGAAACACAGTGTGATGGGAAGAGTACCAAGGAGGTGTGAAGACACCTCAGCCTTTTCAGTCATGTGACCTCTGGCAAACCTCTCCATCTCACTTCCCTCATTTTTAAAAGAGAAATACTTACCCTAGTTCCTTTAGAGAGCTGATATGAGGAAAGCATTTTTCAGCTCTAAAGTGATACATAAAAGTGAGCTGTAATTATCAAATTGGCTGTTACTGAAAATCTTCAAAAATCCAAGTCATTCTAAAGATTTTGGCCAATAACCTGGATTGCACACCTCCATCTCCCGCTAGTAAAATCCTTTCAATCTTTCCAAGTACAGCTCAGGTGCCCCCTCCCCAATGAAGAATTCAGGTCTCCTTCCTGCTGCTTCAAAAATCTAGTCAAGCCAATTAAGTAAAGATTTATTCGAGGCTGGTTATGTGCCGCCTCCACTCGAGGCTGCTGCTGGTGGTTATTAGAGCTCTGGGTCTAGAGTCAGGAAGACCCAATTTCAAATCCAGCCCCAGATACTTACTAGCTGTGTGACTCTGGGCAAGTCACTTAACCTCTGTTTTCCCCAACTCCAAAACAGGGATAATAACAGCACCTACTCCCCAAAGTTGTTGCCGTATGAGATAATATTTGTAAAAAGCCCTAAGGACAGTGCTTGGTGCATAGTAGTCACAATACACACATTTATTTCCTTCCTCAGAATGCTGCCTGACTCTGGGATCAGAGAACCTGGATTTGATCACTTGCCTATATGACCACAGGCAATTCAATGAACTTCACTGGGTCTCAACTTCTTCATCTGTAAAATAAGGGGGTCAAGATATAGCAAAGGAGACTGAGAAGTGCAGGTAGGATGACAGGAAGAAAGGTAGACAGGAAGAATGAAGGTAAAACATGCCACTTACCTCCAGGCAGAGAGGTAATGAATGTGACATGAAGGAAGAGACATAACATTCTCAGACGTGGCTAAGGAGAGAATTTGTTTCACTAGACTATGTAAATATGTAGATAGAGATTTTTTTAAACAATTGCTCGATGGGGAAGGGGGTCAGTAAAAGGGACAGATTAATGAAAAATACTTATTTTTAGAAAAAGAAAAATAAGAAAACCAAAGAAATCCCAACGGGATTGGCCTTAATGGCCCCTGAGGTCCATTGGCTCTACTTTGGTGATCCTCTGCTTTCTTACTTTGTTCTAGTTAACATTTCTCTGTCTTTTCATGTCCCTCCTCTTTTCCCTATCACTGCTTTGAGATCACTGATTACCCTGGGAAATATTGATTATGTCCCTGGCTGGGTATATCCCTTCACAGAAGCAATCTGAGTGATTGTACAGATGAGTGGGAGATGCCTTAATGAGAAATATTATATCCAAGAGCATTGCAGTCAATAAATGAGAACAGAAAATCTTCATGCAATCAGTCATAACAGTTTGGGTATGTCTGGCATCCCAGCAACTTAAGATGGATGCATAAACAAGCCCAAGTAAATATTTGAAGCAAAGTTCAGCTTACAGAAAAGAGAGGGCGGCCATACTTTAACACAGAAAAGATAGAGTGGCCATACTTCGACACAGTAAAGAGAGGGTGGCCCATATTTCAACACAGAAAAGAGAGGGTAGCCATACTTCAACAGAAATGAATGAGAGACCCATGAATGGGAACAACAATGGCTACAAATGGCCATGGTTTGTTTCTGTTCTGTTTTCAGAGGCACTGAAGGCAAAGCATTCTGGACAACAGCCCTGGGACCAAATTTTGACAGGTCAAGTTTTAATTAAGAACTTTCCCTGCAGTGTTTCCATTCTGCTAATGAAGAAGTGGACAGCTAGGTGGAGAAGGCCAACTTCCCTTTTGGGAAGCCCATGGAGAGAGTGGGGTGATAAAACAGGATTGAGTACCAAATCCAACAGAGAAGGATTCCTGCCCAACCTTATGAGTGGAAAGCTGGATTTGAAGTCAAACAGTCTGGGTTCAAATCCTAGCTTTGACACTTATCAATTGGCTGAATTTGGGCAAAATTCTTAACTTTTCTGAGTCTCTGTTTCCCTCTCTGTAAAATGAGGGAGTTGATCTGAATGAACTCAAAGGTCCCTTACACCTCCAAATCTATGATCTGTCAGCTTGGATTTGCCCAGTCATCTCATCTAGCTCTTCTGTAGCATTTCAGCCTCCTTGTCAGTGATTATAAGGTAGGGATAGGGAAAAGGTCGGTCATGAAAAGACAGAGAAACAACAACTAAAACAAAGTAAGAAAGCAGAGGGTGATAGAAATAGAAAAATAGCGGATCTCAGAGGCCATTGAAACCAAACCCCTCTTTTTTAGCTTATTATATTTATTTTTCCAAAACCAAGTTTTTTTTTATTAATCTGCCCTTCCACTAACTCCCTTCCCCACTGAGCAAATGTTTTAAAAATGCAACTTAGAGATTTGCTTAAAACACAGAAAAGTTGAGGGACTTGTCCAGGGTCAAAAGCTAGAAATAACAGTAATGACATTTATACAGCACTTTACGATTTACAGAGAGTTCTCCATAGATTTTCTCACTTGGTCTTCACAAGGAAACTGAGAGGCTGAGAAAGGTGAAATGATTTGAGCTGGGTCTCACAGATACTAAGTGTCTGAGGCAAGATTAGAACTCAGGTCTTCTTGACTCCAAGTCCAGCACTCTATCTATATTATTGGTATAGTATTATTCTGAATTTGTAGAGGGCTTCTATTTTTTTCAGAGCCCTTTCACTTCAATTTAATCCAATAAATATTTATTAAATGCCTACTATGTGCCAGGTAGTGTGCCAAGTGCTGAGGATACAAAAAGAGGCAAAGGACAATTACCATATTTCATCCTCAATATTGGTCCTGAAGCCTAGGTTGGGCAAGTATTACTCTGATATTGATGATGAAACTGAGGTTATGGGTTGGTGAACCTAAGAAGGAGAAGATTTAACAGGAGAAATAAGAGTTCTTCATATAACTGAAGAACTGCTATGTTAAAATAGGGAGAGAGTTAACTTATGATTCAGAGGATGAAACTAGAATCATAGGGCAGAGGTTCAAGGGAATTGGATTTCTGTTCAAATAAGGAAGAACTTTTTCAACACCATCCCGAATGACTGGGTAGTAACACATCCTCCAACACCAGGGATGCTGGGTGGTGGGAAGACCTCACCAACCTTGGGAGCACCTCCTGCCTTCCTCCTTTGCTGACTCCCCTGATAGAGACTGCCCAGAATTCATCTGGGCTGCTTAACTGCTCACATGGTTTGGATAAGAGGATGGTCAACTCTATTCCCTTCAGTGAGATCAAGGACCACCAGGTCTTAGCATCTTCCTTGCTACTACCTCCTAAAGTCCTCCAGGCCTCGCTGTCTTCCCCACCTCTATGTTTTGCAGAGCTCTGATGCTGACATCTGATATACTGATATATCGAAGGACCTCCAGGCCTTGACATTTACCAGTCCCTTCCCCCATCCTCTGGACTCCTGGGCCTTTCTGTCCATCCTGGAGCTGAAATTTTTCTCATATGTTATCTTCTTCCATTAAAATATGAGTTCCTTCAGAATAGGGGCTGTCTTGGTCTTTTTTTCCTCTGTTTGTATCTCCAGTGCTTAACACAGTACTTATTCATGGTACTTAATAATGCTTTTTCATTTGTATAATTTGTATGCATAATTTCATATGTATAATAAATGCATACATGATTAATTTATTAATAGGTTTATAAGTGTGAGATCTATATTGAATCAATCGACAAATTATTTAAAGTAACAAATCACCCTACTTAAAGTAAATGATGAGAGGCTATGCCCTTATATCTTAATCAGATGAGAATAATCAATTAGAGGTGAGAACTGGTGTGAAGAAGACCTTCCTGTTGGTAATGTGCTTGGTACTGTGTGGTGCATCAGGTTACACTCCAGGGACTTCACGTTGAAAGATGCTGTTGTTAGTTCCTAATCTACTGAGAATGCTTCATTATAGTTAGAAGCCATGTTCTACAGCACTACTGTGTATCGACAACACAGAGCTATGGAAAGACTACTGGCTTTGGAGTCAGACCTAGGTTCAAATCCCAGCTCTGTCATTTATTGCCTACGTGACTTTGGGGAGGTCACTCAGTCCCCCTAGGTCTCAGTTTTCTAATATGTAAAATGAAGGGGTTGGGCTAGATGACCTCTCAGATTATTTTCAGCTGTAATCCAATATCTAATGTAAACTTTAATACTTTTATGATGGATCTATGACTTCATTATGAATGATCTTTCCACTGGTACAAACTATAAATTTTTATCCTGTGTGATTCTTATGCATGCCTTTCTATATGTTGCCCAAAGACTGTCCATTGAATAAGTAGAACTTCTTCTGGTTCTTTTAATATTTTGTGTATACTGGTCCAAATGTCAAGCTGGCTATCACTAACCTTCACTCTCGTTACATGATGGGTACACTCCCTTCTTTGGTCATACGCGTCTTTGATAATGTCTTTCATACCATTTCTTGTATGTAAGTCATCTTTGGTAATATTCCTCCATCATAGGAGTCTGCTTTCCCTTTTTCGGAAAAAAAATATTGCTCCTACAGTGAAGTGCCCAGAGATGCTACGCCTCTGGGTTACTTAAACATAGCTCTACTGTTAATCAGGTGATTGGCTCTGTCCAAACTGCCAACTTTCAGTCATGATGGCTCTCTCTGTTTTATGTCATTGACATTTTTGACCATTAACACGATCTCTTCTGAGATCGTGGGTTTTCATGGCAAAGCTATACAACATCGCTTGGATAGAAGTGTCATTAAAGAGATGAGTATTTGAAGAAAAGTATTAAGTTGTTCATATACTTTGACCAAGTGTTTCCACCATTGGGACTAGATATACCCTAAGGAATTTACTGGCAGCAGTGAGAAAAGACCATGTGTAAAAAATATTCATAGCAGCGTTGTAACAACAACTATAACAAAACTCTGGAAAAATATGTGCCCAACCATTGAGCAACAGTTTCACAAACTCTGATGTGGGTAGCTGGGTGATGCAGTACATAGTGCTGGGCCTGGAGTCAGGAAAACTTGGGTTCAAATCCAACCTGGGACACCAATTATGTGACCCTGGGCAAGTCACTTAATCTCTGTTTGCTTCAGTCTCCTCACCTGGGGATCACAGTACCTACCTCCTAGGGTTGTTGTGAAAATCAAGTGAAATAATAATTATAAAGCACTTGGCACAGTGCCTGGCACACGGTAAGCACTATATAAATGGTGGCTGTCATCATCATCATTATTATTAGGATATAATAGAATATTGCTGGTACGTAAGGAATGAGATGATGATGAATTCAAAGAAACATGTAAAGACTTGTATCAAGTGATGAAGAATGAGGAAATCAGGGCCAAAAGAACAATAGATACAATGGCGATGATATAAAAACGCCCATGTGAAGGAGCAACCAAAGTCCAATCAAGTATGATGGCCATTTTGGCCCTCTCTTCCAGAGCCAGGCCTGCTACAGCCGTCCCTTGGGATTTCAGGATACTTTGAAGGATTTTTGGGTGGCTATCCTCTCCTGCCCTTGGCTTGAGCATCCACAAACTGTGTTCTCTCCATGTGTTAAGGACCAGTAACTAGAAAACCAGTCCCATTTAACTACTCAATGTTGATAACACTAATCAGCTTCTGCAAAAGGATGTTCCTTCAAAGATATAGCGAGAACAAAGTACAAATATTTCTCTCCAAAAACTTGAGGGCATACTCCCTATATCACTTCAGGGGCAGAGTGACAAAATAGGCCCAGCTTAACTCAGTTCTTACATAGCATTGGTCTCACCAAGTTCAAGTCCAAAGATGACATCTTTGAGCCTTCTTTTTAGGTTTTGCTGGCATGGGTTTAGAAGGTTGCTTCAGAAGATCACTCTTTGTTCCCTGTGGCATAGATGTTGGACTAACTGCAATACCTAGCCTGGGCTCCTATTCCTGTGGCTTGCTCTCTGGACTTTTTAAAGCTCCCAAGGTTGGAGACCCCACCCCCTTTACACAGACACCATAAGAGAAGAATTGAGTGAGGTCCTCCAGAAGGAAATGATGCAAAAAGACTGTAGCTGAACCTTGCAGGCCATTTTTGATTGCTCAGCAGTCAAAGAGTCTCCTCCTTACCATGGGGCTAGCCAACTGGAACCAGTTCCAGTCTTCCTGAGGCAAGTCCTTTACATGTCATAATTACTATCCTGGAAGCAGCCTCCAAGCAATGGAGAGATGCTATCTCAGGTGCTCTATGAAGGTACCAGACCCTCCATTATATTGAAACCACACAGCCAAAGTTACAGAATGTAATCCTGCTTTTAGACTGTTTTTGTTTTTGTTTTTGTTATGGGGGCTGGAGGAAGAGTAAGGAACATGTGGGAATTTGTTCAGATACTTGGTAGAAAGCGTCTCTGTTATGTCAAAACAAAATGTATCAATAAATTTAAAAAGAAGTAAAGAGTTTCTGTAGAAATAAGTAGCAATTACAAAAATAAATTACTAAAGCACTGTGCATTTCCCCAAATACAATATATGTGTATGTGTATATATGTATATATATGCACATACATGTGTACATATAAGTGCATATATACACTCACCAATAGACTAACCGAATAGGCACCTGTCCAACTGCACATTGTAATCTTGGTCATATGTATTTTCTATCCGCTTTGTTTTTCTGGTGTGGATTGTTAGGCCAATCTCTTTCAACTGAATATAAATTTCATTGAGGAGTTTATGTCATGTTTCAGGGCTCTATGTCAATAATATAATGCCATCAGTAAATAGAAGCACTTGGAGGACATCAATATGGATAGGAAATCCTTCTTTTATTTTATTTCTGTCCTCTATGACCTTAAGGCATATATATATATTCATATATATTTATACATACATCTCACTATTTTGTACTTCACTTGATGTTGTTTCTCAATAGATGATGTTAGTAAAAAACAAAAGCAAAAAAAACCTCAAAGTTATCCATGGTCATCTCCACTGTGGAATATTAAATGATTAACATGTGTGTGAAAGACACCTTGTAGAGGAGACCTCTCAAGGCACCATTTTATTTTTATTTCCTCCTGCCCATTCTTTGCGCGGTTGGCCAGGTCAGGGAGATCTCACAAAGAAAATTTCCAGCAGATATTTTATAACTTCACATAATTCTTTGAGTACATCAGAACATGTCATTACGGATTGCCAAATGGGACATATCCAATTTATTTCAATAATTTTAGACTCGATCCCAACCTCGATGCCTCATTTGTCATAACTGGCCTTCCAAAAGACAGAGGGAGAATAAGAAACTTTCCTTTTCATCTAACGAATGCAATTATGTCTTTTAAAAATTTTCTCTTTGCCTGAATTTAGATCTGGATCTAAACAACCTTTTTGTACATATTCATCTGACAGATGAATCATCCTGAGATGGTTCTTTCTCACTGGGGCCATCCAAGAGTTCCGTTCTCGCCTTGTTGACTGTTCTATGGAAAGACGACTTTGTCACATGCACTTGGGCAATTTGATACTGCATTCAACGCAGGGAAAGAGGTGTATGTGCTTACACCTCCTCCTCTCTTGGCCATATTCTCTATTGCTAAATTGTTCACATAGGCCTCATTCGTGGGAGAGAAATTACGCAGCCAGGTGGAAAAGAAGATAGAGCTCCTGATTTGGAGTGAGGGAAACCTAAGTTTAAATCTGGCCTTTACTAGCTGTATGACTCTGGGTACTCAACCTCCGTCTGCCTCATCTGTAAAATTGGAATAATGCTAATGATAATAATAATGATAGCGCCTACCTCTCAGGGTAGTTGTGAGGACTAAATGAAATAACATTTGTTGGGTGCTTTGCAAAAAAAGTAATATATAAATGTCAACTACAATTATTATCTAGCACATTTTCCTATTTCTGCACCCATGGTAAATTTTTCTATATTCTAAAGAGTCAAAGATTCTATGAATCTGAGGCTAAAGCTCAGTTGAGCTCTGCTATATTCCAAAGGGTCAATTCAGGGGCCAAACCCAGGTAAATCTGAAAAGATCAGATGATTCTTTCTATTTCAGATCATGTACAGAAATCCAAGATGCCTTCATGACATATACTGTATATGATGATGTCATCACAATCAAACTGATCCAGGAAGCCTGCAAACTTCTGGGTAAGTATGAAAAAAGGAGGGGGGCTCAGAGTTCAGATATTTTTTTCCATGGGCAAAAATGGTAGCTCTTGATCTACGGGTTGGGGTGTGGAGACAGCATGCAGAGGATAGTCTGCTGCTATAATGATCCTGGAAGAAGCTGTAGTCTGATCTAGGGGAAGACAAACCTGGAAAAGGGGCACCATGGCCATGGGATTCTTTGGGGTGGGGTGGGCCAGGCATACCTGGTCTTACCATGTGGTGATATGAGATGAGGGAGGATCATGAATCCCAGGGAGGAAGGGCACCTCCTTGGATGATGACTTGCTGAGGCAAAGCCCCATATGCTTCATGCTAGTTATGGTGCTAGACTGGCCATTTCAACTCTAAAGAACTGATTAGTTTTAGTAGAACAGTACCATAATGAAAGCCAACATCACCACAATTTTATTATCACCATGGTCTTTAAAACCTTTGAGGTAGACTCCATGATTCATACTGCAATCAAGGATACTCCAAATGGATAAAGGATTTCATTTGTGTGGTCACTCTCCCCAGTGATGCAGATCACAGCACACCCTGGCCAATCCCTCCTAGGCGATTCTTAAGCATGTCCTCCCATAAGCTTGCTAGCATACTGGGGACCTTCCTCAAGTCCTCTTGATGTTTTGAGATCAGTGGACAACACAAGCTATCCATTGGCTCTGCCTCCCTTGTCCCATATAATCAGCTCTTCTTCTTCTTCTTCTTCTTCTTCTTCTTCTTCTTCTTCTTCTTCTTCTCCTTCTTCTTCTTCCCCTTCTTCTTCTCTTCCTCTTCCTCTTCCTCCTCCTCTCTCTCTATGTATATATGTACATCTATATAGGTATATCTAGACACACACTATGTACACACATACACATATGTGCATATATGTGTGTATCCTTTTTTAAATTACATCCTTATCCCTTTGCTCCAGAAGGGTTCTTGTTGGAATGCACTGAGGTCTGATCCCACTCACCATGCACCTCTCCATTTTGTTTTGTGTGATCTTCAACTTTGATTTTTTAGAGACTCTCAGATATACAACATCACTCAAAGAGTATTGAAGCTAAAAAAGATGTACCTTTTGTTGTTCAAAATAAATTTTAGTTATGCTTTTTATTGTCCACATCATAGTCATGAGGCAGCTAGGTGGTGCAGGAGACAAGAGTGCATGGCCTGGAATCAGGAAGACCTGAGTTCCAATCTGGCCTTAGAAGCTTACTAACTGTATGGCCCTGGGCAGGTCACTTAACCTCTGTTTGCCTAAATTTCCTCACCTGTAAAATGGGGATAACAATGCACCTGTCACCCAGGGTGGTTAGGAGGATCAAATGAGATATTTGCTCTCGTACTTAGTGGTTGGTACACAGTGGGCAATTGATAAATGCTTATTTCCTTCCTTTCTTTTTTGGAAAAATCTCAACATATATTTCCCATTTTCAATTCCCTTCCTCTTTCAGTTTTAAACGTTGTTGGGATGACTTTGCTTGTATAAGCTGTAAATGTCTATGCTGTCTAAATATAAACACAGTTCAGGTTACATGTAGCATGGATAGATGTCTGATATGGGATCTGGTCCATCTTTCTCCAAGGGAGACTGATTTCTGCTTTTGTGGGGAATGGAAGTAGGGCCGTTATTAGGTATTTGTTCTTTTCTCTCCTGTATTTCCAAGATTATTGGGCTAGAATTATATTTGTCTACAATATCTCAAATATCTGTAAGAATAAGGATACAAGGGGCTCAGGAAAAAATGCACTATCCCTGGTCACTCTCAAGAGGAGGCTGGAGCTTAGTAATTACCACCAGTCTAACTGCCTCTCCCCAAACTCAGGTTACACGAAAGACTCTCACAAATAGTGAATAGCAAATAAACTCATATATCCAAGCAAAATGGTAAATGGAAGGTGTGGAAGATACACAGATTGGAATAGACCAAAGAACATACAATAATGAAGGGACTCTAGCCAAGAGCAAGATAAAACACTTCAGCTCTGTCAAGGAGAAATGGAATGACCTTACCAAGGGAAGTCTGCTCTCAGCAGTCTCTAGGGTTGCAAGAACTGTAAGTTAAGGATCATGTTGGGGGGCCAGCTTCCTCTGCATGTCAGTGGCTCTAAGAGTCACGATGACCCTTCAAAAGTTCACTCTCGTCTCTGAAAACCACCGCTCTCAATGTTCTACTCTATAATGTGTGGCTTCCACAGTGACGTAGCTCAGAGAGGTCTCTCAGCTAATCAGAAATCAAGTCTCACTCCGCATACACAGCAAAACGGTATTATAGAGATATATTTCCCGGAAAACTGCCGTATCCTAGTGGGTGAAGGTGTTAGGCTTAGTTGAGTATCTTGCCAAGATTTCTTTAAGCTTGTTTTTTCTTCTACTGCTTCTCTCTATCTTTTGAGGTGAAACTACATGTAATCTTTCACTGTACTTCATAAGATTTTACAAATGACTTTATGTTATCAACTGGTGCTGTCACTGGCTATCGTATGTCTCCACTTGGCAAGGAGACCAAGTGTCTGCTTGATGAGGAGATTTCTAAGTTAGTTTGGTCTTCTTGTCATGGCAATTGGTTTATATCAATCATTCTTATGATATTAATGATATTTAACCATTGATGCTAATCATTTCCCTTTAAGTCAGATTGCTGATTTAATTGTATCCTTCATATTTGTCGCATGTGGGGCTAGTCCTGTCCTATTCTCCTTGCCACACACACACACACACACACACACACACACACACACACACACACACAAGTTCCCTTAGATAAGCTGCCCAATGTTCAAAGTATTTTGTGGATGCAGCCTCATCCAGTCAAAAATGATAGATCACAAACTCTCACTAATGTGTTTACTTTTTTTAGTCAGGGAGATAACATGATTAGTTCAAAGCAAAGACATTTAATGAATTGGTATAGTGAGAAAGGAAGCACTAAAACATTTCTCCCACAAACTTGAGGCACAATCTCCTAAAATTACATAAACCGTCAGTGAGGAAAAGCAGACGTATAAAGGGAACATGAACAGAGGGGCACAGATCTAGGAAACATGTGCGATCAGGGCACATACATAACAAACACATGTGACCATGGTATAAATGTGATGGAACCTACCTGATGGAACCCAAAAGATGAGGCACACGTATAGGGGAGAAATACATACCTCCCTTGTTCCTAGGCTGTCAATGTCACTATTCTGAAATGCTGATGGTGCCCGTAGGTGAGTGAAGCGGATTTGGGTTCAAAAAGACCTGGGCCACTATCAAACGAAAGTACAGCTAAGAGTGAGGGGCTTCTTCCAGTAAGTGGGCCATCCTTCATTGTGCATGAATCTTGTTCTTTCCAACACACTACCTACTTAAGCTCCTGATAGAGCATGAGATCATATAGAGAGAGCAGGAAGGTCTCATTTAGTCCAACCCATCATTTAATTGAGGCCCAGGAAAGTTAAGTGACCTGTCCAGGTCACACAAGTGGGAAGTGGTAGAACAAAGATATGTCCAACGACTCCAGAATAAAACCAGTGCTCTTTCCACACAGTATCCAATTTTCAGTAGAGGACTGGGAAGAGAGGAAGAAGGTAAGAATATGAGAAAATGGGTGAGGTAGTATAGGATAGAATTGAAACAGGAGTAAAGAAAAGAGGGAGGAATCTTCACACAATGGAGGTCCCAATAAAGAGGAATATGGTAGGAGGAAGATATATTGTTTTATTGGAGTTGGAGACCTTAGAATGGATCTAATCTATTGGGAGTTGGTGCATAGGAGGACCACTCCTCTGAAACAGTGCTGTATCTCCATGGACAACACCTTACCCCAGGAGAAGGGAAATCATCTATCTCCTTGCCTCTTATTCCTATTGATAAATTTTGGGGTAGCACAACATCCTAGTAAAAATGGCAGAGGGTGGTAGAAGATGGGAGAGAGACTTAGGTTCAGTGGATATAATAAGAGGAGGAGATAGGACAGAGGCAATCACTAAAGACAAAATTTACCTTCTCAATAGTTTGACCTAGAACTGTCTCTGGGTACAATTTCCTTTTACTCCACATTTGTTGTTGGTGGTGCTGTTGAGTCATTTCCATTCACATCTGTCTCTTTGTGACCCCATTTGGGATTTTCTTGACAAAGATATTAGAGTGCTTTGCCATTTCCTTAACCAGTTCATTTTTAAAGATGAGGAAACTGAGGCAAAGAGGGTTAAGTGACTTGCCATGGGTTACATAAGTGTCTGAGGTCAGATTTGAACGAAGAAGATGGGTCTTTTTGACTCAAGGCTTTGTATGCTATCCATTGAGCCATCTGTGGCTGGAGTTGTTTATAAGTTAAATAATCTATTCACGTCTCTCTTTTTTTTTGGAGAGAAAGGAGGAATGCTTCAAATTTTTGTCTTTGGTTGGATGTACATCTTATTTCCTTGATGATTAGGCTCAGTTGTGAAGGGCATGCTATTTTGGATTCCATCTTGAGCGCCTTTGTTTTTTAGAAAATATCATTGCATTCCGTTCTGTGATTTCTGGTGGGTACAGAATAGTCTTGTGTCATCTGAGTTTTTTCCTTTATATTAGAAGATCTTTCTCCTAGTCATTTGCAATTTTTTTATTTGTATTTAGAATTGATAAATTGAACCACTATATGTCTTGGAGTTTGAAACATAGGGCTTTTTTATTTTTCTTGAGGTGATCTGTGGATTCTTCCAATTGGTGCTTTATTTTCTATATTTAGAAGTTATAAACAATTTTCCCATGTTATTTCACACATTCTAGTGTTCAGGTTTTTTGTTTTGTCGTGTTCTTCTGGGGGGAGGGTCTATGATCCTTAAGTTGTCTTTTTGTATCCTGTCTTTGAAATTAATATATTTTATTTGTAAGGAGATCATATGCTCTTTTTAATTATTGCTTTTAGCTTCTCTTCTTCCAGATTGTTCTTCACTTCAGTATTTTCTTCAGTGATCCCAATATAACCCGGTATAACTACAATATTCTCAATTAGCTGTACTCTTTTTTCATCTATTGCAGAAACTTACCACTAATTCAAGTTTTTCTATTCTATTAATTATTTCTGCTGTGCAAGCTACAAATTTTGCTATTTTTTCTCTTCTAACATTTCTCAAGATTCTGATATCTCTCTTGAACCATTCGGGAATATCCTGCTGTGTTTCTATGTTCTCTTAGAAATTCTGTATTTCATCAGGTGATGGTTCAATTTCTATTTTCTTGCAATATTGATTTAGAGAGATTTATAATCTCTTAGATGTTTTGGTATTTATCTTCCCTTCAAATTTTGGTATCTTTTCTGTTGCTGTAACTGCATGTAATCTAGATTTTAAGCTGAAATTTATTTTTTCCTGAGATCTTTGATGGTTTCAGTTTTTCTCTTTAATTTCCTTTGTCACTAACTTTCTGACTCCTCTCCTTTTGATGACGGGCTTACCTCCAGGGCTCGACCTCAAAACTATCTCAATCTTTCCCTATGTTAGGGAAATTTACTTTTCACCAGCCTCATTTTATGCCACAAGTAGCATCTGAAGGGAAAAAGACTGGTCTTAGCTGGATTTAAGTCCCCTATTCTGCACGTCCAGTACGTGTCCCCAGTTCCTTGACCCAGTTCCCCCCATTCTTTAGTTCTCTGGCTTGGCTGAATCATTGGCTACCACTTTTTTTTCTTTTTTAAAAAAATTTCATTTATGGAATAAAACAAGTATTTCCATAACACAGTACAATAAAAAGATGATTGTACGTGCAACTGCAAGTCTACTATGTATAACTGGCTATTCCTTTCAAACATATAAAATTATCATGTAAATTTCTTTTTTTCCTCCCCGTAGATGACTATCACTAGGCACAAATAGGTATATATATATATATATATATATATATATATATATATATATATGTATATATATATATAAAATTATTCTATACATCCTTTATCATCTTTCTCTGGATGTATACAGTGTTTCTTCAAATGTCCTTTATAGTTAATTTGGATATTTATAATAAACAAAATAATTTATTCACTCAAAGTCATTCTTAAGACAAATTGCTGTTAATGTATACAGCATTCTCTTGGTTCTGCTCGTTTCATTCTTCATTATTCCATGCAATTTTTTCCATGTTTTTTCTAAAATTATTGAGCTCATCATTTCTTATAGCACAGTAGAGCTTAGGGTAGATACAGATGGATTCCAGGCTTAGGGTGGAGACAGGTATATCAGGCAAGGCCTCTACAAGCTTTGAGATTTCCTAACCTTTGGGTTGCCCCAGGAAGAAGGGAAACATAGTCTCACACTGATATGCCTGCCGCCCCCCCGCCGCCTCCTCTGCACTTGGCTGAGAAGAGGTGACATCTGTGACTGATTGCAACAGGATGCCAGAGGAAGCCACTGTAACAACAGGAGAATCTATGACTGGATCCCAAAACACAAGACTATGGGTTGATTTGTAGAACCTGTCTAACTATGGCTGCTGGTGGGGAAGAAGTGCTGAACAAGCATGTTAAGGATTCTTTGCTCTTAATCACAAGGCTATTACCTTGTTGGGTTTCTTGCTTTCTTAGATTGTGCAAATAGCCGTAATTGTTCTATCTTTGGCCCCTAATTCTTTTTGGTTGTTTGTTTATTGTTGTTGTCATTTGAGAGTTACTGAGGACTGAAGAAAACACTTTTCCATCTCGTTGGCTATATAACTTTACATAGCTAAACTTGCAGGGATGATGGCATTTGAGGAACCATGAAGCCACGAAAAGCCCTATAGAGGGCAAAGAAAACAAGGTGATGCATGTGACCAACACTAGGGTCCTCTGTAGGAGAGCAGGAAGTGTCAGAAACCTCAGGCACTATGCTTCTGGTAAACCTGGGTATTTGTTAGTGAAGGTTCTAAAAGAAGGGAGCAGAGAGCACTTTTTTTTCCAACACCTGCAGTGGTTGGTTTGATGTCATGCCTCTGGGAAGCCAACAGGTTCCCTAGATTTTTAAATTTTCCTCTTAGATGAGCCATAGGCTATTTACCCATTCATTAAACAAGCATTTATTAGGTATCTACTAGGTGCAACAGACTGTGCTAGGCACTGGGGATAACAAAACAAACAATGAGACCGTCTCTGACCGCAAGATGTTTAGATCTTATAGAGGCAAAACAACATGTAAACAGATAAGTAAATAGAAAAATACCTTCAAAGGAGCTACACAGCAATTCTGGAATGATGGCACTAACAACTGAGATTCATAAAGGCTTTGTGTAGGACGTAGCACTTGAACTGAGTCTCGAAGTCAGCCCTAGGAAGAATAATCATTAATTAGGCATGAGTTCCTGCTAACACATTTGGTCAGCCAGCTATACTGAGTCTTGCAGAGACAGGTGGCTTTCCCAGAAGGCAGTACTCACCCTTGATGCTTGGGGAAGGCACTGAACATATTTCAGCTTCATCTGATTTTTTTAAGCCCACTGATCTTTTTGGTGTTTTGTTAAAGCAATAAATAACTTTAACTCGGTGCTTCTGCATCCAGTAGGTTTCTTTTTCATCTATTCTGTAAGCTACTTCTATGTATCTCTCTCTGTTAGTTTCCTGGACTTCCATGGATAAAGGAAATCAACAGAAAATCTGTGTAAGAGAGAGGCCAAATGACTTCTTGAAACTTAGAGGGGTGGAGATGAAGTAATTGAATCTTTCAAAACCAAAGCATGTGCCATTAATGGTCTGCCACCATGGTCAACACCAGCTTTAGTTCAACCTGTTGCCACCATCAGTGTGTTAATTAAGCAGCTCTTGTCTGGCTGTGTTAGGCACTCCGAATAGAGTGGAGTTGGGCAGAGCTGTGCAATGCCATCCTAAATGAAGGCTGACAGAAGGAAAGAGACTTCCGACTGGGAGAAATCCAGGGGACAGAACAGTCATGGAAAATAATTTCCATCCAGAAATGTGTTCACCCTTGTTCATTTGGCATCAGAACCCTGACAATTTGAAAGCGAGTTGTGGCTGAGATGGGATTCATGGCTCAGAGAATAAAGCATGCATGTGGGATGTTTACTTCAGCTACTGGGAATCATAGGAGTCTCCAAGAGAAGTAAAGCTCTTTCATCTTCTAAAGAAGGGGACACTTCTTTGGAGGGACAGTGAGACTCAGGAAATTAGCTATTTTTGTCTCTATTACAGGAGTTCTTAAACTGGGATCCTCTAGTTCAGTGGACTTCAGTTTCTACAATGATTTCAGTGGTTCTATTCAGTGGTTCTGTTCAGTGGTTCTGTTCAGTGGCTCATCCCAATATGGTTGGGAAAAAATGACATCATTTTCAGTGACTTCTAACTGAAATTTAGCCTTTCTTGTCATTATTTTTTTTAAAAAAAAGACCCCAATAACAACAGTATTTTGGCTAGGTATGACACAAAAAGGTTAAAAACATGTGCTATAGAAAATACTTTGTGACCCTTAAGCATTGTCTAAATCAGAGTGATGATTCTGATGTAGAACAGGGATTCTCAGGTAGATGTGTGTTCTTGAATGGTGAAGGCGGGGGAGCAGGGCTGGAGATGGCAAGGAGAAATTTTAGGGAGAAGAAGGAGAAAGAGCTTGGAGGATTGTCCCTATTTTCTCTGTCCTTTTTCTTTGTACCCCTTTCAGAGATTCCCTGTGGTTCCTACCACAAGTGCTTATGGATGGTTTATTTGAAAAAGGGAGGATTGTTTAAGGATCAGAATGTTAAGAAATATTTTTAAAATGGTGTGAAGTGACAGTTCTCCCCACAGGGCATGTGTAGGTGCTCCCTGCCTGCTTCCAACATGCTCAAAAGGCGACTTATATATGTGGTTGTCTGGAAGCTGGGCTAGTGCCTGCTTTGTGTGTGGAAGTGGGGATGGGGGGGGGAGGAATGCTTCTCACTATCACTAACACACAATAGTAACTCACATTTCTATGGTGCTTCAAAACACTTTCCTAATAACCACCCTGAGAGATGTAGCACAGATATAACTAGTCTTATTTGTTGTGGTTTTTCAGTCATTTTTCGGTTGTGGCCAACTCTTCTTGACCCCATTTGGGGTTTTCTTGGCAAAGATACTGGAATGGTTTACCATTTTCTTCTCCAGCTCATTTTATAGATGAGGAAACTGAGACAAACAGGGTCACATAGCTAATAAATGTAAGAGGCCAGATTCGAACTCATGAAGAGGAGTCTTCCTGACTGCAGGCCTGGGACTCTGACCACTGTGCCACCTAGCTTTGCTGTGCCATCTAGCTGTCCAGAAGAAGATATGAACTGGTAACTGAACAAATTTTTTTTAAGAATTAAGTGAGGGGCAGCTAGGTGGTGCAGTGAGTAGAGCACCGGCCCTGGAGTCAGGAGGACCTGAGTTCAAGTCCAGCCTTAGACACTTGACACACTTACTAGCTGTGTGATCTTGGGCAAGTCACTTAACACCAATTGCCCTGCCTTCCCCCCTCAAAAAAAAACAAGGAGAAAAAAAGAAAAAAGAGAAAATTAAAAAAAAAGAATTAACTGGAAAAGTTCATCCTGGTGGTTGTTGTTGTTTGTCCTTTATTCTCAAAGAGGACCATAACGTCAGGGAGGTGATCGCCATGACATGCAAGTGAATTGGATTTAAGTGAGGCAGGGCTGTGCAAAGTCACCAGCCTCACTTTCTCCTCCCAAAGAAGGGAAGACCTTTCCTTCTTTTTAAATTGATGCCTTTTGTCTTTAAAGCACATTCATTTCTGATTATGTTGCTTCTTTCTTCTCCCTTCAAGACTTCCCTTGTAACAAAGTTTAAAAAAGAAAAAGGCCGCAAACACATCAAAAGCATTTGTGAGAAGACGAGTCAAGGATGTGCTTGTGAAGATCATGTGTGGCCAAGGCATACGTGTAGAGGAACAAATATAAGGAAGATGTGTAGCCAGGGTTCGCACATGCAGGGAAGTATGTGGAAGAACACGCATACAAGTGACAGGCGTGGCCAGGGCACATGCATGAAATGCAACGTGTTCTTCCACTGCTATGAGGCCACTGATGTCTTCTAGAGAGGTCATCGTGCTGCTCTTGCTGTTTCTGCAGTTCAGTGGTCTCTTCCAAAAAGCATGGCCTCTTCTGGAGGCTTCCAAGCACAGTCCCACTGGGTAAAAGGACATGGAGCTTTTCTCTGCTTTTTCAGTCTCTGTCTTCAATTGAAATTCTTGCTTGTAATACTACAGCTTCTTCATAAGAATAGTGACCTCTGCCATGCTCTTTTCATTCAAAAGCTCTTTTAGAAAAGCAGTTGCCATTCTTTCAGCCTTAGGACAAACAACAATTCAAACTGTGGCTGTGGGTGAGGTAATCTATTTTTATTTTGTTTTTTTCTTTACTAGAGTAGCCTTTTTCTTCCTTGCCAGCATCTTGGCTAGATGACTTTTCTGTCCCCTAGTAGAAGGTCTTTGTCCTAGGGACCAAGCTTATCAGATCACAAAAGGAGAGTTCTCTCAGCTAGCTAATGCTTTCAGGCTTAATCTTTTCTTTGGACTGAGCTTGCTGGTCATTGGGCTTAGGTTTCCAAGGGTGATCTCAGTCTAGTTTGTGGGGAGCATTCTGTATACTTCAGATTTTAATCTCTGAAGACTAGACTACACCTGGTCTTTACCCTTGTAAGTATTATTTATCTAATAACTGCCAATGAACTCTGGGGTTCAGAGTCCCCCTTCCCTGCAGTTTTTTCAACTAAAAACCTCTTCTGTTCTTCTATGTAGATGAATAAGGAAAGGAAAGGTAGGTAGACAGTGCAACCCAGGTGGGAAGACCTCTTCTACCTGCCTAGATTAAGGTGTGTTGATGCCTTGGCATCAACAAAAATTGCTTGTTAACTATATGTGTCATAAATATATGTAAGTTACAACACTAGGTGCTGACAATATAAAATTTTTTTCAAAAACCTACATTGTCCCAGCCATTAGACATTAGAAGGAAGGAGGGATAGGACATGTGCACAAAGAATTATAATACAAGATAGAATAATTAAATGCATGGAAGAGTTAAAAGTAGCCTGAGAGATTTGAGGGAAAAGGGATCATTCCCAGGTGGGGAGCTGGTGGTAATAGAAGGAAAGTTCCAAATGTCTAAGTGTTTTTTAAAAATGCTGTAGTTAGTGCTAAAGATGTGATTTTTTTTCTTATCTAGAATAAAAGTCCATATCCTGAAATAAAGATTTTATGTCTAGGATAAAAATCATTAGGTGTGAAATAGGGATTTGGGAGATAACCACACTTGAACATGGATCGGAAAAAAAGGGATTTTAATAGTGCTTGGAGAATAAAAATCAGGGCTCAACCTGAGTGGTGACATCTTTGAGACTACTTTTATTAGAGAGGATTATTGAAGCAGGAGGCTTTGGGGGGGGGCAGATCATTAAACCAGGAGAAGATCTGGCTTCTGTTCCCAGCTGTCTACCAAGAGACACTACTGCTATTTCACTGTTTTGTCTGTTTAGTATTGATTTCTGTAGAACTAAAGAGAATTCTTGCTTTACACTGATCTTAAAGCAACCAGGATTAAGGAAATTCGTGATACAGTATAGTGGAAAGACTGCTAGAGCTGGAGTCTGTCAAGTTCTGGGTTCAAATCTCACCTTTCACACTTAAATAGCCCATGTGACCACTAGCACATCTCGTTATTTCTCTGGGGCTCAATTTCCTTATTTACAAAAGGAGGAGTAATAGATGGAGTATAAGGCTTGGGGTCAGAAAGGCCTAGGTTCTAATCCTTCTTCTGACTCTTATTAACTATAGCAAATTTCTTAACCTCTATATACTTCTGGCACCTTCTTAGGATTAATTACTAAGACAGAGATGGGTTATGAGTTTCATTCCACTGATCTCACAGGGTTGTCACAAACAGTATATGTAAAGCAGTATCTATGTGTCTTTTTTTTCCAAAAGATTTGAACCCCACAAAGAGGATCAAGGAATATCAAATAGATCTGATTTCTGAGGTTTTCTAACCCATTTACAATGCAGTTAACTATAAAAAGTATTAAGATCAACAGAGAGAGCTGCTATAAGGATCATTATTATTACAATTAAGTTGCATTGTCTTCTCTGCTGGGACAAAAAAGCTCTGGGACCTAAATCTACTACTTTTAAGCAGCTGTTGAGGTTTTTCAAGGCCACTGCAACAGGATGCTTTCTGATTAGCATAGTTCAAGACAGGACCAGATGGCACTTTGAGCATTTCATAAGTAATTATTCTGTATATGAATAAATGCCTACTTAGCACATAAGTAGGTTATTAGTGAACTGAAGTGGTAAAATACACACAACACACATACACAACACACACATACACACAGAGTAATTTGCCATAACTATGGCAACCCATACTATAACTGCTAAGAATCTAACAGTCAAATGCTTTTGAGCAATAAGCCTGACCATTTCTGTGTGGGAAATGACAACTGTCAGAGTGAACAAATAGCAAGTAATTCTTTCATTGGAACACTGGAGAAATGATAGCATGAATGTATCTTAAAAGAAAACAGAGCTGGACTATTCGGATTCAATTTCTATGGGAATTTGTTTTTGTGGATGAATATAGCATGCTTGGCTGGCAGTAGACGTGCTCTCTGATATGAGCGCCCGGTAAGATAGGTAGGAGAGAGGAAGAAGAATAGGGTCAAGGAAATCGTTGTCAAGAAAATGACCTCTGGTTCTTGAGGTTTCTGTCTTAACTGTAACATAACATTAGCAACCCGGTATGGTGGCTAATTCTTGTAAACCCTGCTACCAGGGAAACTGAGGCTGATAGATCTCTAGAGCTTTGGACTTTTTAGCTCCAGTAGGGCTACTGTTTATCAAGTGAGTCCAATACCAATATGGTGAGCCTATGGGAGCCAAGGAGCCAGCAAGCTGCCTAATGAGGGGCAAACTGGCCCCCGGTCAGAAATGGAGCAAGTCAAAATGTTTGTGGAGACTAGTGGTGGGATCAGTCCTGTGAAGGAGGTACTGTCCTTCCAGTGTGGGCAAAATAGAGAGACCCAGTCTCAAGGACAACAAAATAAAATCAAAGATAACATTAGCAAGTCTAAGGAAGCTTTCCTAAGTATGCATAGATGAATAAAATTAGGAAAGATTTGGTGATATCATTTATGACACTTGGTACTTTGTATATAAACTGTGTGACAACCGGGACACTGCATTAGTGTCAGCAGCCCCTAATGGCCCATATGCCACCTTCCTGAAACCTAAAGAAAGGCTTTCTTTAAGTCTAAAGTAGGCCACTTTTAATTATCCAGTGGGGGAATACAATATCTCAGTTCTTTACCAGGTAGAGCTCTACTCAAGCCACTAACCTAGAGGACTCACTGGAGTCTCTCTGCTGCATGCACAAGGTAGCCTCTATTATACTTCATGGTTCTAAGCCCTGGCACAGAGTAACTTAAAATCTATACTAGTCACATTCTGAATTTATCTAGAGAATGATATGAAAGGTTGCTGTATATGTATATATATACATATATATATACATATATATATATACATATATTTGTATTTATATTTTAAAACAGGGAATCAATAGCTCCTCCCCACTTCTCTCTGGAATTTTCTTCCACTATTAAATAATCCACTCCATACCGACCCCTAAACTCACAGTATATAGGCAGTCAACATAAAGTGGTCATGTAAAGCTCCTTGAATTCGGAGACTGTTACCTATTTTTTTTTGAATCCCTATAACATAGTAGATAATAAGCACTTAATAGATACTTGTTGGTTGACTGAATAAGCAAAAATGAAAGGAAAATGTTAAGCACTTCCATATGGAACACTTTGCCTAAACTCTTTCCTGAAACTCCTGCCAGTTACCTTCCTTGTTCTTTGGCTACAACTCGGAGATTTCTGAACTGCACTCACTTAGAGACTATAGATAGGAAATAAGGAAGAAAGGTGTGTATGTCTGGGATTTGAGCTGCATGCAACAAAGGGAACATAGGGAAAGCCAAGAAGTGATGCTTAGTCTCTCCACATGTGACTCACCAATCCACCAGACTTTGCCAGTAGAGGACTGATCATTTTCATCACCTGGGATCTCTTCAAGTTCTGGTTGCTTTGTCTTCTCCCAGGTTACTATCATCTTCACAGTACTGGTCTAGACTCATGGGTCTCAGTCACCACAGATGCAGCTTTTGGCTATGATAGCCTGTACTGCCTGGCAATCCCAAATCTCAAAGTTTTAGCCAAATTGCAGCAACAACTTGATCCCTGTCACTCACATGGAAACCCAGGAAACCAATTCTCAAAATGAACTGCTGCTGACCCATAGGATAGGCAGAAAGCCTCAGGCATGGCTTTATGCTCCTTCCACCCCACATGACAGACAGGAAGTTTCTCTCAAGGGGAAAGGACAAAGACATAGCGAACCTGTTGCCTGTGTGACCATGTATGGGTTTTTGTCACTTTCGATGTCTCACAATTTTCTTTCTGCCTTTGAGAATTTCCACGTGCCCCTCAGCTCTCCAAAGAGATAAAACACATTGCAGAAACACTTGTTATATGTTCCCAAGGATATGTTTCTATCAAAATTTGCCCAACATACTCACAACAATCAAAATGAAAACTTTCATCTGTCATTTCCAAAAGACACTACCAAACTTCCTCCAGCCAGTGACTTCATCTCTCTAAGTCACTACAACCATGGCCTACTCAGATCTTATGTGAGTTTTGGTTTTTTTAACCTTAAAGTTGCCAGTGACTCAGAGAGTTAAGTGACTTACCTATGGTCACACATCCAAGTAGTAGAGGTGAGATTTGAACTTAGATCTGTCTGATTCCAAGTCCAACACTGTGGCATACCATGTAGAGTTGAAACTTGAAGTCAATGAATCTTGGGTTCAAATCCAGACTCTGGCCAATCCAATCTGTTTGACTGTATGCAAGTCACCTCTTTCCGACTATAGCAACTCTCCAATTAATGAACAAGTATTTAAGTGCCTACTATGTGCTAAGAACTACTCTAGGTGCTGAGGAATATGTTTTAAAATAATCACTATTCACGATGAGTTTAAGACCTATTGGCTATAGATAAATTGATTCTAGATTATTGATTATAGATGAATTAAAGAAAAGGGGAAAACAGGTTGTTATTCCAAACTCATGAAATCACAGATTGTTTAAAGTGTTGAAATAATCTCATAGTGTAAATATCAACTTCTGATTTTCCTCCATTGCCCAAAGTATCGTGTCTATGAAAGGCAGGGTTCATCTTCTTGTCCCTTACCTCTTATCTTCCATGTCTCAGAACCGCCCCATGCCATTTCTCATCCTTTCCTTCTTGGCTACAGTCTCAGAGATTGTGATGGCCCAATTCCTTGCCGAGGTTAACTTCTCCACTTGTGTCCTTGACACTGTCTACACCACTCCCTACCCCATTTCCTCTATTATTTTGCAACATTGATAATTCAGTATTTGACACTTGACAACCTCCTTCTTGATATTCTCTCCTCCTTTGCCCTCCATGTTTTTTTTTTCTCATGTGGTTTTTCATCTACCTGTCTGGCTGGTCCTTTTCAACCTTCTTTACTGTTTTATTATCTACCTACTGCTCCTAAATTTGGATATTCTCATATTCTCTGTCTGGTTCCTCCTCTTCACTTTCTTTTTTTTCATAATTTTAAAAAATTCAATTTATTTTATTTTTAACATACTGAATAAAACAAGCATTTTCAAAACAGTGTAATTTTTAAAAGATGATTGTGTATGAAACTGCAAAGCAATTATATATATATAACTTGCTATTACTTTTAAATAAAGCTATCATGTAAATTTCTTTTTTTCCCCTTTTTTCTTCCCTCCCCACCTCCTGCCCTACCTAGAGAAGGCTACCATTAGACACACATACCCAAAGATATATGCAAAAGCTTTCTATTCATACTTCTGTTTATCAGTTCTTCCTCTGGATGTCAGTTCTTTCCACTTTCTAAACTCTTTCCCTTGGGGATCTTTCATTCTCATACTTTCAATCACCGTCTCTATGCAGATCACTTCCATATCAGTCCCGCATCTTCCAAGCCTGTACCTCCAACTACCTGCTAGTTATCTCTACTTACCATCTAGTCTGATAGCATGTCAAATTCATCATGTCCAAAACTGAACTTATCATTCCCTCTTAAACCCTTCCCTCCTCCAAATTTCCCTATTTTTCCATTGATAATATTTTTGTTTTCCCAGTCATTCAGGCTTGAAATATCAGCCTCATCCCATCTCTCATCTACCCTATCCATTTAGTTTCCATTTCCTGTTGGTTCTACCTCATCAGTACCACCCCCCCCCTCAATATCCTTCTCTTCTCCCTGTTTTCACATTCATAACACTAATTCAGGCCTTCAACACTTAACCCCTAGGTTTTTATAATAACCTTCTAAATGGTCTTTCTATTGCCAGTTTCTCCACTCCCTAATCCATCCTCCTTCCACGCAGCTGCTAAGATAATCTTCCTAATGTGAAGGTTTAACTGTATCATTCCCCTATGTAGAGAGCAAAAGCCTTCACTGTCTCCCTTTTACCTGTAGAAAAAAATACAAAGTCCAAAGCCTATCAAAATACCTTTAACATTCTGATTCTAGCCTGTCTTTCTAGTATTATTTTCTGCTACCCCAATTCACAGAATCTAAATTTCAGTGAAATCTGACTTTTTACCATCCTCTGATGTTGTTCTGGATTCTCCCATTCTTGGAATATACTCCCTCTTCATTTCTAACTTTTGAAATCCTTTTCCTTTAAGGTTAAACTTATGAAGTCTTTTCTAATCCTTCAGTTGAAACAACTCCTTCCATCCTCAGAGTCTCTTTTTTCCTCCTAAATCCCCCTAAAGTCTTTTTTTGCCCTCTGACAGACCTTTAGCTTGGGAGGCTTCAAGTCTGGTTCCAGTGATAGACTGTATGGCAGTCATCTGAGGACCAGACAGACTCCACTGAGAGAGACTCCTGAGCACATTGGCTACAGAATGTTAATTTCTTTTGTTTGGTCATGGCCAATCTTGAAGAGCATCCATTAAATTGTAAAGGAGTTGTGATTTGCCATGGGAGGTCCAAGGGCAGAGTGGAGTCCTCTTCATTGACAAAGAGGTACAGGAGACAGGATTTGGTAACTGATTGGGTTTTAGAGGTATGGGAGAAGAGTCAAAACAAAGGTTTTGAAGATGGCAGATTAGCTAAATGGTGGTATCACTGCCAGAAATAGTGGAGTCAAAAAGAAGCCTCAGTTTCTTCATCTGTAAAATGAGCTGCAGAAAGAAATGGCAAACCACTTCAGTATCTTTGCCAAGGAAACCCCAAATGGAGTCACAAAGAGTCAGACATGACTGAAATAACTGAACAACAAGAAATAGATTTTTTTAGGTGGAAAAACCAAGCAAAAAGTTCTGTATTCACAGACAGGCTTTGTTGCTTTAAACTAGCTTGGCTTCCAGTCAGCAAACACCTCATGAGACAGGTCCTAGGGAGCAGAGGAGGCCTCCCTCCTTATATATGCTTTCCTTGGCAGGTAATGAGGTGCACCTGTTCAGAGCAGCACAGTCCAGCAGGAAGCACAGCTGTTTTCTCTCAGCCTGGACAAGCTGGGGATGAGGGAAGGAGGGAGGGTAGGGGAAAGGGAGGAAGGAAGGAACAAACCACTTTTCAAGAGTTCCCCCATCCAGGGACTCATAAGCCCTGGTTGAGATTTGGATAGGAATTTAATATAAGCCCATTCAATTCTCCTAGGAGTGTCGTCAGGTAGCATAGGAGAACTACTAGATTCCTGTCTGCATCTGGCTGAGCCTACCCCAGTTAAATTGGAATTGAGGCACTTGCTTTCACTTCCTATCTTCCCTACATTTACTAGTTTTGTTTGTAGTATTTGACTAATATTTTTTGGAAAATGTAACTCACCTCTGACAAAAATAGATTGATTATTCAGTTGCCTCCCTTTTAGAGCTGAGAGGAGACCCCCAGTTGATTGGTATTGTAAGAAATGGGAGCCCAATACATGATCATGGCATTCTGCTGGATGGAACACGATGCCAGTAGGGGGCACCATGGCTAAAGTTATTGAGTAAGGAGGTGCAGCCTTGACTATGCTGTGACCCTTACCCACTAGCTAAGGAGGGTAAGCCTCTTGAGGGGCCAGGTTTGGGATTTTCCCTGGTGAGGACCATGTAAAGGGTTTCCTTCTGATCTGTGTTAACCCCGCACCCTCCAAAAAAGAAATCTAGGGGAATTCTTTGGTAAGGGGAAAACTTCTGTGGTACACCTGACTCCAACCTAAAGTATCTTGGAAGCCAAGGTGTGGTGAGCCCACCCAGCTAGGCTCAGTCAAAAGTGGAGTCCTTCTAATAGGCTCTTAGTTTCCACTCCTCTCACTGCCCAGGTCAATAGATCTAAGGGTATCTTTGAGATTCCCAGAGTTGCCTTTGGGTTACCAGATATGAACAAGGGATCAGATTATTTATGGTATAGTACCATTGAAATCATACTGTCCAAAGAGATTAATTTATCTTACATTTGTTACCTTTTAACTGGTATCTCTTTGATGGGGTTTTAGGAATCACTCCAGAGGTATCATTTACGAACCATCTTTTAAGGTGTTTCCCACCTGAGAAAATTTCCTCATGTGTCTAAAAGCAGACATATATATATATATATATATATATACATATATATATACATATATATGTGTGTGTGTGTATGTGTATATGTTTACATACACATATATACATACACTCATACATATGTGTATGGATACACATATCTTATGTCTATATATCTATATGTCTATATATCTATAGACTTTTATTAACTTTCACTTCTGAAAGTGACATTTAATAAATTAGTCCCTAAATTCTGGAAAGTGTATCTTTTTTGAATTGTATTACTAACTCTGGCAATGATCTAAAAGGAGTGCCAGGTTAAATTATCCTCAAGAAATTCAAGATAAACATCAGTAAAATCCAGTCTCCAGGTTAGGATTTGACAAAAAGATACCCTGAAGCCAGCAGAGCTCAGGTCAACAGGTTAGATGTTTATAGCAGCACCATGATCAGTAGGCCCTGGGGTGGCCAGAAGCCTGTAGTGGTGCCCTGAATGGGGATGTCCTGGGGGTGGAGTGGGGCAGGGTTATTAGTACCAGATCTCAAGCTGTACTCAAAAGCAGTAATCATCAAAATTGTTGGGTGTTGATCAAACAACAGAAAAACTAACAAGTGGGACAGGTGAGGGGAAAATGAACATAATAGCGCAGTGTTTAGTTAAAGACCCTGACTACTCAACTCAGTCTGCTGGAAAAACTGACAAATAGTTTAGAAGAAAGTAGGTCTCTACCACCATCTCACACCATATGGTACAATAAGATCCAGAGTGATATATGACCTCGATATAAAAGATCACAAAATAAACAAATTAAAAGAGCAAAAAAAGAGATATCTTTCACAGCTAATGATAGAGGAAGAGTTTATGACCGTACAAAGAATAGAGAGGATCACAGCAGATAAAATGCACAATTTTGATTATATAATATTGAAAAGCTTTTGCATACACACACACAAAAAAACTAATGTAACTAAAATTAAACAGGAGAAAAATTGACCAAGAAAAATCTTTGTTGTTTCTCTAATAAACTCTTTGATAATTCTCTAAATTTCTTTAATAAATAAATTTCTCTAATAAATTTCTGATATCTAAGATTCAGGTACTGAGCCATAACACCAAAGAGTGTATTTTCACCATTCTCTTTGGTATTATGGCTCAGTTCCTGAATTCTAATTCAGAGTAATGCTACCACACAACCATAAATTATATTGAAATAAATGTTGTGTATCATGGCATAAATATTTATTTCTATTTTTTCTTCTTTTTAAAATTTCTTTGCCCCTTCCACCATCCTCCCCTCCCTTGAGTATATAGATGCATAGTTGAGCAAAACAAATGTCCACACTGGTCATATTTGAAAATATGTCTCTTTCTACATCTTAAATTCATCACTTATCTGTCAGGTGAGTGGCATGTTTCAATCGTCATTCTCTTGAACTTGTGGTTATCATTTTATTGATCAGAATTCTGAAGTCTTCCCAGATTATTTTTCTCTCTAGTGTTGTTATGATTGCATATATTGTTCTCCCAGTTCTGTTCACTTATCTCTGTACCAGTTCATAGTGGTTTTCCTAGTTTCCTCTGAAACTGACTGTTGGGGGTCCTTGACCACCCGTCCCGGTACGCGATGAATAAGGCGAGAGTCAAGGTGGAAGCAACTCTGATTTATTGGGAGGAATCATACATTTTTATAGGGTTTGCACTATGTAATCAGAAGCAGGAGGCCAATGGGTATGAGGATGACAGCATGGGAAGGAACAGAAATGTTGCAGAGGGACAGGATAGAAATGTTGCAGTACGGGTACATTGTTGCACTTTGTTTCAGTCTGGGTATCGGTATGGGCATGAGAAGGATCTGGATTGTTGCAATGTATGGTACACTATGGTATCTACAAGGGTATGGGAAAGATCAGGACTGTTGCAAAGCGGTATCTGTAGGGGTATGGGAACGAGGGGAAATGTCGTACTACGGCATCTACGAGGGCATGGGAATGCTCGGGCACGTCACAAGATGGTATCAGAGCTATACGAGCTACGTGAGACACGAGGCAGGATGTCCCCGTAAAGTATCCAAGACGTTCCAGTAAGGAAAGTAACAAAGTACTGCATTAGGCAACGGTTCGAGAGCATTAAGTAATGGTCAGCTGGGTCCCGCCTTCTGGGCTTGTGTGTCCCTCGTGGACAGGCTCTGCCTGCATGTGTAGGTAGACTACAGGGGCTTCCCAAGGGCGGAGACCCTCTCTCTGGGTGCCTGTTGTTCTACTCCTACTAAGCCTGTCTGGTTTACCCAGGAAACAGGCCAAGTGCTAGGGTCCCAACAGCCCCGAGGTCCGCACCAACCCCTTATACTGACCATTTCATTAGTTCTTATAGCAAAATAGTATTTCATTATATTTGTATACCACCATTTGGTTAGCCATTACCCAATAAGAGAAAGACTATCACAAAACACTCAGCTATACCATTACTGGGACTATACCCCCAAAGAAATCAAAGAAAAAGGGAAAGGATTTATAGGTGTAAAAGTATTTATAGTAATTTTTATCGTGGTAGTTAGTCAAGCAGTCAATAAACATTTATTAAGTGCCCACTATATGCCACTGCACTAAGTGCTGGGAATACAAAGAAAGGCAAAAGACTGTCTTTGACTTCAACGAACTCACAGTCTAATGCAGGGAGATGGCATGTAAACAACTATTTACCCAAAAACCTATGTACAAGATAAATAAGAAATAATTGACCAAGGGAAGATACTAGAATGAAGAGGGATTGGTAGGATTTCAGCTGGGACTTGAAGGAAGCAAAGGGAGCCATGAGACAGAGGTAGATGAAAGAGTATTCCTCCCATAAGGGGTAGCTGGTGAACATGCCTGGGGTAGGACAATGGAGCATCTTTTTCAAGGAACAGCAAGGAGGCCAGTGTCACCAGAACAAAGAGTAGGTAGGGGGTGTAAGATATAAGAAAATGGAAAAGGTAGGAGGGGGCTTGGTTATGAAAGGCTTTGAATGCCAAACATAGAATTTTATATTCAATCCTGGAGGTGATAAGGAACCGCTGAATTTTAGCCCCCCAATCCTCCCCTCCCCTTCTCTTTGTATGATGTGATTAGACCTTAGGAAAATCACTTTGGCAACTAAGTGGAGGATGTATTAGAGGGTCCAGTTTTCCCAGCAAATGTTTTGTCAAATAGTGAGTCTTTCCTCTAATAGTTAGGGTCTTTGGGCTTATCAAATCTTATACTACTGTGTTTGTTTACTTCTGTATGTCATATACTTAATCTATTCAACTTAGTAATTAGGTAAATTAGTTTCTGATAATTTCCTTTATTTCATCTTGAATTGGTAGAAGTTTTCATTTTTATTTTTAATGTAGACAACTTGGTTTTTCTCTCTCTTTTAAAAATCAGATTAGGTATTTATCTATTTTATTAGTTTTTTTAAACAGTTCCTAGCTTCATTGATCTTTTTTGCTTTCAATTTTATTAATATTCATTCTTTAAGGGCCTTTTATAGAATACGATTTTTCATCCTTTTGCAATTGATGTATTCAATATTTCTTCTTTTCTGCATTTTTTGTAAGGTCTTTGTGCCCCAATACGTGGTAAGTTTTCGTAAGGAAAGGTATTATATACGGTTAAGAGTACATAAATTTATTTCTTTGCCTATTCAATAATTGCCAGAGATCTATCATCTCTTATTTTTCTATAGTTCTATTAAGGTCCCTAACTTCTTTCTTGTTGATATTTTGGCTAGATTTGTCTAGGTCTGAAAGAGGCTACATTAAAGTCTTCCATTATTGGAAGTTTTTAACTATTTCTCCCTCTAATTTGATTAACTTTTTCTCTAAGTATTTAGATGCTATGCTACTAGGCATACACGCACAGAGTAGTAATATTGATTTGTTATCTATAACCTTTAAACATGATACAATTTTTCTGATTATCTCATCTTATTTTGTTTATATTTATCATAGCCTTAGCTGAAATCACAATTGTGTGTGTGTGTGTGTGTGTGTGTGTATGTGTGTGTGTGTAGAGGCATAATTGTATTCAATCTTCCTTTATCTTGTTCAGATGAAATTGAGCTTCATGGTATGCCTGTTCCTTCTACCCCTTGGGACCATAATCACATCATTTTATTTATGTAATAGTGATTTCCCTCCCCTTCTTCTTCCTTTCTTCCACAGTATAGGCCCCTGTCCCTCACCCTTTCGGTTCTTCCTAAGACCATTAAAATGGAACAAAACTAACTATAGACGTTCTATCATTCTGACTTTTTTCTATGACCCTCAGAGATATTGTGGTTCCGAGAAGATACTTATTTTCAGCCATTCTGGGAAGCAATTCGGAACTATGCCCAAAAACCTCACTAAACTGATATATTTTTAATTATATTTTTTCAATTAACAGGCATTTATTTTCTCTCCCTTCCACTTCACCCATCAACAAACAACAAAAGAAAAAGAAAATCTTTGTAACAAATGTACATAGTCAAGTAAATAAACTCTTGCATTGTCTATCTTGAAAAATATATCTCATTCTGCATCTTAAGTACATAATTTCTTTGTGTGAAGCATTCTTTAGCATCAGTCCTCTGGAGTCATGATAGGTTATTTCTTTGCATAGACTTCTTAAGTTTTTTTAAAGTTTTTTTTTTACATTGTTGTAGTCATTGCAAAAAAAAAATCATTTTCCTAGTTCTGTTCACTTAACTTCGAAATCAGTTCATACAAATCTTTCTAAGTTTCCTGGAACCCAACCCTTTCATAATTTCTTATAGTATAATAGTATTCCATTACATTCATTGCAGATAACTTGTTCAACCATTCCCAAATTTGGGACACCTCTTTAGTTACTAATTCTTTGTTACAATAAAAAGTGTTGCTATAAATATTTTTGCATATACGGCTCTTTTCCTTCTTTGTTTGCTCTCTGAGCACATGCCTAAATAATTGCATGGCTAGGTCAATGCAACGACTAACACTGACTCACTCCGGAGGACCACTGAGGAGGCACGTTTCCTACAAATTGACAAAGAGATGGATGACGGAGTATGGTATTTTTGAACATGCTCACTGTCTAGAATTGTTGTTAGAAGGGAGAGGATTTTAGGGGGAAGAGAACTATAGTGGTAGTGATGCAGAGCAAAAAAAGGGAAGAAAAGAAGGGAGTATTTTTAAATGTACAGAAGAGAATAGGAGATTTAGTGGGAAGCTCAGACAAGTAGGGCAGTTTAAGAACTAATGTGCTGAATTCAGCACATCCTTTAAAAATCAATCTGTGTGTAGTGAAGATGTAATGGTTTCATAAACAATCCCCTCTTTCTGTTCTTTGCATATGGAAATGTTTGTGTTGGCTGTTGTTTATCAAACTCAGAATGATCAAAAAATAAATTTTTTTTGGAAAAAATGATTGTGCTTGCAACATGTCTTATATAATAATGACTATTCTGATAGAATAATGAATTACAAAACAGAACCCGTAAAAACATCTCCCTTCCCCAAGGACTCAAACGTTCCTCCCAGGAAAGTCAAATATAGGTTTTAAATATTGCATCAGGCCCTCACTGAAAATGGACCAACCCAATAATGTCCACAGTATTCAGGGATAACTTTGTCTGTGCTTTTGCCCATGCAGGTGTCTCCATGGAAGCTATTCTGAAGATGTTTGGAGAACACTTTTTTAAGTTCTGTAAGATGTCTGGCTATGACAGGATGTTACGCACCCTGGGAGGAAATTTGATGGAATTTATTGAAAACTTAGATGCCCTCCACAGTTACCTTGCTCACTCTTATCAGGTATAGTTTTGGGTTTGAGTGTCTTGACAACCACCTCTGATGGCTGGCCAGAACATATCTGCAGAGGGTAAGCTCCCAGCCCTCCTCCTGTTGTCACCTTGTCAATAAATCATGTCAATAATTTATCAGTCTTTATATTAGGTTGGTAAAGAATAGAAAATAATTAAGGTCTTTTTATAGCTGGACATCAAAATTCAAAAGGGAAAACTGGAGGAAGGTGGATTTCTGGTGAGGGAAAAATCTCTCCCCCTAGAACTGGTTTGGATTTGCAATTAAACCTTGGGGGAGTCTACAGAGGGAACAGAGACAAGAGTGTAGTCAGGTTTGAGAGAGACTTTGGATTCTCTCTTAAGAGATGCTGGCCTGGAAGAGGGTTGAGTAGCCAGATAAAAGGCAAGAAAAACTAACAGGACCAAAAGCCAGTGTAGGAAGCTATCCAACTCTGATTACCTAACAGGGTTACTGGCTGAGCTGTTAAGAAACTAATTTCCCTGTTGGGACCTTTCCTTTTGGAGCTCATTTATGCTTTTAAATATCACTGGGTATGCAGTTGCCTAGTATCCTCACATTTTGAAGAAGAAAGAACTGTATTTCAAAAAGTAAAATGGAGGAGACTCTATGCGTCTCTCTGAAACCAAAACTTTCCTTCAGGTGAGGCTTCATTTCAGTTTGTTTTTCTCATAGTGAGCCTCTTTTTTTGTGAGTCTCCAAACAAAAAATATACACAACTAAGCTGCTTATTTGAATGAAGTCAGGAAAGAGTAGTGCATTCTTCATTTTCTGAGAAAATGGTGATATGTTGATGTTTACACCCAGTGTTGTCCATGTCATAGGCATTCTATGGAAGGCAAGCTTCCAAAGTCAGCTAGGTGGCAAAGTGGATAGAGCACTGGATCTGAAATGATAAAGGACTAAGATCAAATCAAGCCTCAGTCAGTTACTAATGGCATGACCCTGGGCAAGTCACAATTTCTGTCTCTGTCTCGATTTCCTCAACTCTAAATGGGGATGATAATAGCACTTACCTCACAGGGTTGTTGTAAATCTTGAATAATAAACTATTTGTAAGGTGCTTAGAACAGTGCCTGGCACCTCTTGTTGCTGTTGTTCAGTCATTAAATCCTGTCTCTTTCTGACCTTATGGTCCATACCACACCAGGCTTTTCTGTCCTCCAGCGTCTCGCAAAGTCTGTCCAAGCTCATGTTCATTGCTTCCATGACACTAGATATCCATCTTATCCTCTGCCATTCCCTTCCCTTTTTGCCTTTAATCTTTTCCAAAATCAGGGTCTTCTCCAGTGGCTCCTGTCTTCTCATTGTGTAGCTGAAGCATATAAGCTTCAGCTTCACTATTTGTCCTTCCAATGAATAATCTGAATTAATTTAAGTATCGACTGATTTGATCTCCTTGGGACTCCAAGGGACTCTCAAAAGTCTTCTCCAGCACCACAATTTGAAAGCATTGATTCTGTGGCACTCAGCTTTCCTTATAGACCAACTGTCAAAGCAGTACATTACTACTGGAAAAACCATAGCTTTGGGGGGGGGGCGGAGCCAAGATGGCGGCTGGGAAGCAGTGACTGGCATGAGCTCCCCACCAAGTCCCTCCAAAAACCTATAAAAAATGGCTCTGAACCAATTCTAGGGCTGCAGAACCCACAAAGTGGCAGAGGGAAGCAGGGCTCCAGCCCAGGACAGCCTGGATGGTCTCTGGGTAAGGTCTGTCCCACACGGAGCTCCCAGCCCCCAGCCGAGGGGAGCGGAGCTGAGCCCAGCGCGCGCAGCACGAACAGACGAGACGCGGACCTACCAGACCAGGAGACGAGCGGAGAGTGCCCCGGCATCCTGAATTACTGAGCTGTGGCATCCACCAGACCTCTCA
>CM053622.1:736499869-736520507 GCA_028646595.1 Phalanger gymnotis | reverse complement strand
GTCTACAAAACTCCCAAGTGAGACCAGGAGTCAGATTAAAATGTAATTGGGAAATGTTTAACAAATAAAAATACGATATAACATAGATAATGTTAACTTGTGGTTTTCTAAGTCAATATTTATTTCTATTTGAGTTTGACACCCTTGCCTAAGATAAATTGCAGCATGAGTGTGGATCTGCCCTGATAGAGGAAGTTTCTTTACTCTGAATTCCCAGTACCCACAAAACCATAGGTCTCATTCAAGACAAATTTTTTTTGTCCAATGCAATTTGAAATTCCTTTTCTTTTCCTTGTAAGATACTCCCTCTCTACTGGAGCTCCTCCTTGCCCTTGGCAGCAACCTTTTCCAAGGGTAGGACTTGGTGATCCTTGTGCTCTGGGGCTAATGAACAGGAAGGAATCACAAAGGGTCCTCCAGTCTTCCTCACAGAAAAACTTCTCTTTTTCCCCATGCTGATCACAGGTGGTCAGACCCATGGTGGTTGGCAGTTAATGAGGTCTGAACATTTTGGCAGAGATGGACAGATTCTGCAGGTTCCTGGTGGCCACCAGAACACCGCTATATTTGATGACTCCTCAGCACTTTGGGCAGGTTAATGTTTCATGAGTTCCCTTCCTGCACAGGATTGTGCCAGGATTGACAGTGAGGCAGCCCAGGCAGATGGAGCAAGTGAGATCTGTCTTGAGTTTTTCAGTTAAATGCTTGGCATCCATGTCCCTAGGATTTTGATCCATTCCCTCTCAGATACTCCTCTCAGGAGAGCTAATGAGGGCCCTTTCCCTCGAGCTCTGATAGTGAAAGATATTAGGTCAGAGTTGCTGGGGTCTTTTTTTGTCTTCCTTTGGTTAGTCTCTCCCTTTACTCTACCCACTAAAAGTGAGGACTCCTGGGCTTAGACTGTCCTTCTATTCTCTGCTCTAGGCCGACTTTCCACCTTTGTCCTATTTGCATAGTAATGGGCTACAATTCACAATGCTGTTCACCCCTAGGCCCTTCAGGCCAGAGTTGTCTGGCCCCTAAAATCCAAGCAGAAACAAGCTCTGATTCTCTCCTTCTCTGATATTCCTCTCAGGATAGATAATATTAGTTCTTTCCCTTGAGTTATGGCAGCAAATACACATAAGCAAGTAACAATTTAAGTGATTTGGGAAAGTACTGTTCCTTTTTTTTAATTGCCATCCATTTACCTGATTGACATGGGTTGTAATGAGTAGAAATGCGCATCAGGTGATGTTTTGAGTTGCTTGAAATGGAAGGTGTATCATAGTCATTATGATTATTTGACAGTCACCCATTGGTTACTCCTGGGTCAGATAATGAGAGATCCAGGAGTATTTTCTCCATTGGGAAGGCAAAGAGAGAAGCAAGGATTGAGGTCCTTGAAAATCTTTGGGAGACTGCAGATGAGAAATGTCCATGGCATTGTAAAATGCTACATGCCCCCTTTCATAACCCAAGAAAATGCACACTTTGAGTACAGGTGGACTTACATGAGAGACATCCTGTGAATTCCAGAGAAAGAAATAATTTCCACATTTGCAGCCAGCTAGGGTCCTAACATCCTCAGGTAATATACAGCATTTCTCCCTTCTGCTGACTGAATCTTTTTTTTAATTTACTTAATTTTTAATTTATGGAATAAAACAAGCATTTCCATAACACAGTACAATAAAAAAGATGATTGTACATGAAACTGCAGGTCCACTATGCCCAACTTGTTGTTCCTTTCAAATATACAGCAAAATTATCATGTAAATTTCTTTTTTCCCTTTTTTTCTTCCCCACCTCCCACCCTAGAGATGGCTACCATTAGACACAAAGAGGTATATGTGTGTATGTACATATGTAAAATTATTCTACAGATACTTTTTTCTCCAGATGCAGATAGCATCTTTCTTTATATGTCCTTGTTAATTTGGGTATTTATAATAGTCAAAATAACTTATTCGCTCCAGGTCACTCTTAAAGCAATATTGCTATTACTGTATACAGTGTTCTCTTGGTTCTGCTCATTTCACTCTTCATTATTTCATGCAAATCTTTCCATGTTTTTCTAAGATCATTGAGCTCATCATTTCTTTTTTTTGTATTTTTTTATTACATGTAATTTTTATTGCATCTTTATCTGAATTTTCACAAGAGTTTGAATTACAAATTTTCTCCCCACTTCTACCCTCCCCCCACTCCAAGATGGCGTATAGTCTGGTTGCCGTGTTCCCCAGTCAGCCCTCCCTCCTTCACCCCACTCCCCTCCCATCCCCTTTTCCCTTACTTTCTTGTAGGACAAGATGAGCTCATCATTCTTATAGCACAATAGTATTCCATCACATTAATATACCGTTACCTATTCAGCCATTCCCCAGCTTGGGCATCCCTGCAATTTCCAGTTCTTTGCCACCACAAAGAGAGCTGATATAAGCATTTTAAAACATGTAAGTTCTTTTCCTTTTTCCCTAATCATCTTTGGAAATAGACCTAGCGGGGTTAGTACTGCTGGGTCAAAGGGTATATAAGAAGTTAATAATTCCTTGGGCATAATTCCAGATTGCCCTCCAAAATGGTTGGATCAGTTTACAATTCCACTGACAATGAATTAGCATCCCAATTTTTCTACATCCCTCCAACATTTGTCACTTTCCCCTCCTATCATTTTAGCCAATCTGGTAGGTGTAAGGTGATATCTCAAGGTTGTTTTAATTTGCATTTCTCTAATCAATAATTATTTAGGGCATTTTATATGACTATAAATTGTTTTGATTTCTTCGTTGGAAAACTACCTGTTCATATCCTTTAACCATTTATCAATTTGTGAATGACTCGTATTCTTCATATATTTGACAAAATTCTTTATATATTTTTGATATGAGACCTTTATCTGATAAACTGTCTATAAAATCCCCCCCCCCAATTTTAAGCTTTCCTTCTCATCTTGGTTACATTTATTTCATTTGTACAAAGCCTTTTTAATTTAATGTGATCAAAATTATCTATTTTATAGCTAACTATGCTTTCTGTCTCTTCTTTATTTATAAATTATTTGCCTATCCATAAGTCTGATAAGTAATATGTTCCATATCCTTCTAATTTTCTTGTAATATCTCTTGTTATATCAAGGTCATATACCCATTTTGGCCTTGTTAAATGGTGTAAGATATTGGTCTAGTCCCAGTTTCTGCCAAACTGCTTTCCAGTTTTCCCAACAATTTTAACCAAACAATGAATTCTTATCCCAAAATCTTAAGTCTTTACGCTTGTCAAATACAAGGTTATGTTTATTTGCTGCTATAAATTGTACGTCTACTCTATTCCATCAATCCACTTTTCTATTTCTTAGCTAGAATTATTTTTCATAATTACTGCCTTATAATATAGTTTAAGATCTCATACTGTGGAACCTCCTTCCTTTCCATTTTTTTTTCATTATTTCTTTTGATCTTCTTTACTTTTTGTTCCTTCTTGTGAGTTTATTTTTTTCTAATTCAGTAAAATAATTTTTGGTAATTTAATTAGGTAAAATAGTCATTTTTATTATATTGGCCCTATCTACCCATGAACAATATTTCTCTAATTATTTAAATCTGATTTTATTTGTACAGAAAGTTTTTTATAATTTTCTTTCTGTAGCTTCTGGGTTTGTCTTGGCAGGTGTACTCCCAGGTGTTTTTACTGTCTAGAGCAGGGACGGGGAACTTATGGCCTCAAGGCCACGTGTGGCCTTCTAGTTCTTCAGGTGCAGACTTTTGACTGAGTCCAAGTTTTACGTAACAAATCCTTTTGTTAACGGGATTTGGTCTGTGAAGTATGGATTCAGTCAAAGGGCCACATGAGAACCTAGAGGGCCACATGTGGCCTCAAGGCCACAAGTTCTCCACCCCTAGTCTAGAGAGTTATTTGAAATGGGGTATCTTTCGTATCTCTTTTTGAAGAGTTCTGTTAGTAACACATAGAAATGCTGATCATCTATGTGGATTCACTTCATGTCCTGCTACTTTGCTAAAATTATTCTTTCGGCTACCTCTTCAGTCGAGTCTTTGGGATTCTCCAAGTATATCATCGTCTCACCTGCAAAAAGAAAGTTTTACTACCTCGTTCTCTATTCTGATTCCTTTTATTTATTTTTCTTCTCTTTTTGCTATTGCTAGGATTTCCAATACAGTATTGAATAATATTGGTAACAATGGGCAACCTTGTTTCATACCTGATCTTACTAGGGAGGATTCTAGTTTTTCCCCATTACAGATAATTACAAAAATTTCTTTTTCCATAAACAAAAGCCAAATGCCAATGTCTCGTAACTGCGGTGGAAACACTAGAATTTTGTGAGGATTCTGAAGGTTCATCTCTGTTAGATTCCTTGAATGAAACACGTGAACATGGAAAGACATTTGCTTATGAAGAGATGCATTCGCCTACCTTTCAGGGTTGTTATAAGGACAAAATGAGATAATATCTGTAAACCTTCAAGTGTTATGTAAATGCTAGCTCTTATTAAATATCCAGAGATCAGTTACAAAGTCACACATATCCACTTCATTCCTACTGAAGCTTCAATCTGACCAAGTCCCTATCCCATTCAAAAACCCTCAATGGCTCACTATTGCCCTAGGTTAAAATGCAAGTTCCTCGCTCTGGCAATTAAAGCCCCCAACAATCTGGCTCTTACATACTGCTGCAATCTTATTTCACCCTTCTGTCCTTCATATGTTCTAACTGTTAGCCAGGTGACTTCTAGCTATTTCCTACGCTTGACATTCCATCTACTGCCTCCATGTATTTTCACAAGCCGTCACTCTATGCCTGGAAAGTTCTTCTTCCTCATTTCTACTTGTCATAATCTTCATCTCCCTTCAGAGCTAAACTCCATCTCCTCCATAAAGTTTTTCCTGTTCTACCAAGTTGCTACAGTTCTATCACTCCATAAATTATCTTGTATGCCTGGGCATGTGATATCTACTCAGTAAAATGAGTGAAAGGAAAAAAAAAACCCATTTATTTAGCACTTACTGTGTGGCAAGGTCTGGGCTGTGCTGAAAATATAAAATACAAAATTATATATACATATATATATATATGTACAAGATAAAACACAAAAAATACAAATGCAAAAGCAAAGACAGTCTCAGCCTTCAAGGAGCTTCCATTCTAATGAGAGAAACATGTAAGCACCCTGCATGTAAATGTCCTTAATGAATCCTTAGCTGGACTTTCACTTTTGCATGGAGAAATTACTGTCCAGTCTTGCTCTGTTGTAAACCCAGTGAATGAGCTATGGAATTTGTACAGGAGTAACAGAACTTCTCTGCCTGAAAGAACTGCGAGGCAAGTGCAGTTCAAGAGAAAGGATGACCACTCGACTCAGAGTGGCTGTGTTCATATCCTTTATTCAGATCTTTTATTCTCTCTGTGTCCCTGGGCAACCTATTTAACCTTCCTCAGACTCAGTTTCCTTAGCTGAAGGTGGGGGCTAGATGAGATGGCCTCCAACATCCCATTCAGCTTTATGTCTATGATCTTACTTTGGACCTCTGGAAGGGATGCCGTATGTGCCTAGCACAGCTGGATAGGGAGAATTGGGCTAAATAATTATTTTATCCTAACTTACTGACCTCTGACCCCCCTCCACTTCTTTTTCTTTCTTTCAAAGTTTTTATTGTTTTGCAGATTAAAAAATATCTTTATTGCTTTCATAAAGATTCTTTTTTTATTTGTTGCTTTTTATCCTTAGGAAACTAAGTGAGTTATAAAGCCTAATCAAAATATTATTTCTAAAAAAGAGTTCCTACTGCAAATTAACTTTCTGACTCATTAGCCTCTCCATTTGTCCTTTGTGAGTAGCTAAGGGTCAAGCAAGCTGGAGTAAAAATTCAAAAGTATGTCCCAGGACTCCAGACCCAGGACATTCAGGTTGATGACTACTTCACCATCATCCATCCCCAAGTCACCTTCAATATTCTCAGCATCTGCAAGTTTATCAATAGTCAATTTGTCTTGAAAACTCGAAGAGAAATGATGCCTGAAGTATGGAAAAATCAGCCTGCACTCAAACTCAGAGGTATTGAGTTACTACTATTCCTTTCTGTATGTCTGTCTGAGGAGTAAAAGGACTGACCAAAGAGGAAGTGACAGAATTTTCTAATAATATGTTGGATAAAAGTGGGGTGTGGACTCACACTGAAAGTGATTTTCTCTGAATCACCCAATTGAACCTGCCTGTTAAACACTAACTTCTCTCCTTGCTTAGACCATTCCTATTGTGTGTAAAGTCAATGGATTCTAAAATCCTGCACTCTAATACACAGAGATTATTATTTTGATTATTACTGGTCTTCTGAATGAGCACTCCACAACTGGTATAAACCGGATACTTCAACTATTCTGCAGTTCATTGACCATGAACTCTGAATTTGTTTTTCTAATGGTGGTAGAAGTTTGGGCTGCTTCAGTCACACTGTTTTTTCTATTGTCCCCTATGACCAGTGGTACATATTGGTGAATATTGAATTAAGGATTCAGTCTGTGACTATGGAGCAGGAGTAGACCAATTAGTTTCATTTTACTCCATGGCCACAGACTGACCCGCTCATGGTCAAATGTACTGCGAATGCAGACCATTGATCACATGGGAGATGAGGTGAAACGTAATGAATGAATAAACGTAAGTCTATCAATACACAGTTATTGATTGTAACAAGTATGGAAAAATTCAAAAATAGCACAGGACTTTGAGATAGAAGTCTTGTTTCTTCTAGCTATGTGACCATGATGAAGTCATTTAAACCCTTCTGTGACTTAGTTTCCACACCTATAAAATGGGGGTAATAATACTTAAACTATCAACCACTCAAGGTTGGCGTGATGAATATATTTGGCACATTGAAAAGTACTGCATAAACATGAACTATTATAATTCATTATTGAGCACTTTTTCTCTCATCCTCATCTACTTCAAACCTACCCCCACAATGTCCCACTCAATATCTGCCTACTTCTTCCACTGTGTCCTCTGGAACTCAATCTATATTTTATTAATTGACATCCTTTAATTTGGAACCTATTCCTCCCATGATCCCCACATCTTCTGGCTCTCACTGAGACCTGGCTTCTCAGTGATGACACTGAATCCTAGGACATCCCTTATAGTGCCATCAACCAGTCAGTCAGTCAATTAATCTTTATTAAGCATTTACTGTGTGCCAGGTGTCATGTGAAATGTTTCAGATACAAAGAGCAGCATATGACTAGGAGCAAAGGAGGCAGGTGGTGGGGGTAGTCCAAGCTGCAATTAGCAATAGAGCCAGGGAATTGAGTTTAGAGAGTAGTGAAGAATTGACCTGATTTACCCCCTGTGAGGTGAATTCCCCAAGGAAGGGAAGAGAGTATAGCCCACACAGCAGTGATAATCTGGGAAAGAAATTAGGAGTAGAGGGTGAAGAGATTGGAGCCCATAATGTGGATGAAGAACTGGGGTAGAGGTTTTAAGACTTAAAGAAAGATAAACATGATAAAAGACTATGATCGGATAAAGGACTATACCCTCCTCTTCCAAATAATCTTCCAAGAGGATCCCAGTGAATAGGGATCAAGTTCATATTTTCTGGAGGTTTTTAGGAGGTCTGTAAATTTAGTCTTAAAGAATTTGGGTACGTGGAGATGGGTGTGCTAGATAGAGAGAACAGCATAAAGAGAGTCACAGACAAGCCGCAAGACTCCCCAGAGGTCATTTAGTCCAACCGCTTCAGTTTAAGGATAACAAAACTAAGGACTAGAGAGGGAAAGTGACTTGCCCAAGAATTGGCAAATAGTAAAGGAAACCAGGATTCAAACTCAAATCTTCTGATTCCAAATTCAGCACTCTTTCCACATCATACTGCCTCTCCGTTCCAAGTAAGAATGATCATAACATTTTAATAATACGGTGGAGCACTGAGTAGAGGAAGAGTGGAGATAAGATGGGAAAGGAGGTGGGAGTGAGGATAAAACATAAAGGTCCTTGAAAACTAGGAAAAGGAATTTCAGATTTAATAAAAACAGACAATAGGGAGCATAGTAGGCTCCCAATTAGATTGTGAACTCTTTTGCCTCTTTTCGTGTCTCTAGAATTTAGTCTAGTGCTAAGCTATAGTGCTTCATAGTAGGTGCTTGTCAACCCTCAGGTTGCTGCCAGAGGTCTTCATGGCTTTTCATATTTAGGTGAACAGGAAGCCACATGGACAACTTTAACCTTAATCCCCTGTGTCAACAAAGACTCAGGAACAGTTTGAGAAAAAAATTAGCCCATTCAACATGCTAGAGGTTACTGATAGATATTTCCACTTTGAGCAAAGCAGAGAAATGTCTTATTGAAAGCGATATTTAAGTAAGATTAGTTGAAAAGCCAAATGTATTATTTGCAGCAGGAAGTACTGGGATCAGAGAGGATGGCTTTAGTGTTGTTGTAGAAATTCATATGAGAGATAATGCAGGTCTGGACCAGCCAGTGAAAAGGCAAAGAGAGAGAGAGAGAGCGAGAGCGAGAGATGAGAGATGTTTTGAAGGAAGAAGGTACACTTAGTGATTGACTGGATATCAGAGGTGAAGGAGAAGATAAGTCAAAAATTATTCCAAAGTATTAAGCCTGGGTGAGTAGATTTATCCTGTCTTACCAGAGAAAATAGAGTATGGAGGGGAAGGATGATGTTTTATTTGAATGTATTGAGTACAATATTTAGCAGAACATCTAAGTAGAAATACCCAGTAGATAGAAATATGGGACTGGGGTTCAGGTGACAGTGAAGAAGAAAACCAAAATACAATATAAAATATAAATAAAATGTAACCATTTATCATGGAAACAAATAGACCTACAAATAGAGCTACTTTTATTATTCCCAAAGGATTCACTGAATTACAAAAACAGGGTAGTACAATGGAAGTAACATTAGACTTGGGGTCAAAAGAGTTAAGTTTAAATCTCAAGTCTGATATTTGTTCCCTCTGTGATTTTAGGTCACTGAATTGCTTTGGGCCTGTTTTCTCACCTGTCTAATGAAAAGATTGGACTTATGTAATGTTAATTAGGATAATAAGATCTTCCCCATCCATTAATAGGCCTCACTTGGAGTCCATTGGGGGAAGGACTTGCCTGAGGAGGAGCTTGCTTAGGGGGAGGCTTGATGCCTTCTGGCTCTGAGCCTATTAGCCAGCGTATACATACTCTGAGGCAGGGTTTTGCTTTGGGGGTTTGCGGATGAGAAGAAACTTTTGATTTCCTGGTGGAGACTGAGCAGCCTATGCTCAGACCACTCTATCCCTCCCCTCCCCTCCCCAACTGCTCAGATGTAAAGGCTCTCTCAATCTAGTGATGTATATAAAGTGTACAGCAATATTGCTTTGATCAGGCAATCAGAGCCCTGTCTGTTGGTCATTATGCTAATTTCTCTGCTTCTATTTTCTCTGTATTTTCTCTGCTTGTATTTTCTCTGTTTATATTTTCTCTGCTTGCATATTCTCTGATGTTTAGGGTGCTGACTTTTTCCCTGAACTAGTGAATATAATTAAAGCAAATTGTTAACCCCTTTTTGAGCAGTCTTTCCTAGAAAAGCAGATCAAAGGACCTGTGCTAGCATCCTAGGTATGCTAGGGCACTTGCTGCTACAACTTCATGGCCCCTTGGTCCCCTTTCAGCTTTAAATTTATTATTCTGTAGTGTTTATAATCATCTGTAGGATTTAGAGGTAGGAGGAACCTTATAGATTTCCTGGTCCAACATTTTACTTTTACAGATGAACAAATGGAGGGCTAGAAAAGTGAACTGAATTGCCTGAGATCTCATTCCTGTAAGAGTAGAGATCGGAACCCTGGTCCTATTACTCCCAATATACTTTTTCTTCTATGTCGTGCTCCCTGTCATCTCTTGATAAACTTGTCATTAAGGAAAGTATAAATTGTGCTCAAAAGCCTTCATCTAATAAATCAGGGAAGTAAATATTGTATTTTATAATTATTTCTATAAAATGATTATTAGAAAGGATTTTAGCACTTAAAAGGGTCAGTTGCCTGGAAAATTCACCTCTGTGGTACTCCTCATCTCCCAACAGTGGCTAGAGGGCATGTGGTACATTATTGCTTTTTTCTGTTTGTTTTCAAAGGGCAGATGATCTGGATGGAGTCCCTGCAATGCATGATATATCTCTGCTCCCCCAAACTCCGAAGCCTCCAGGAGCTGGAGGAGCGGAAAATGCACATCTCTGACATTGCCAGACATGATACCACCAGGGATCTCATACTCCTGAACCACCAAAGATTGGCCGAAATCGAATTGTCCAACCAGTTGGAGAGAAAGAAGGAAGAGCTCCGAATCCTCTCCAAACATTTAGCTATAGAAAAGAAGAAAACAGAAACATTGTTGTATGCAATGCTTCCTGAGCATATAGCAAACCAGCTGAAAGAAGGCAAAAAAGTGGCAGCAGGTACTGATTTTGATTCAACTCTTGTAGGAACTTAGGGTTAGAGTTGGAGGCTTACTCTATCACTGACTGGGCATGAGTGGCACCATATTGATGTTTCCTTATTTGTTGAATAGAAAATGACATAGTTGCTCCAAATTTAACTCAGGGAGAATCTTTCTGGGTGAACAAGCTACTCCTGGATGGTAAATGTCTTTGGTATTTTCATAATCTTATATTTAAGTTTCTACTTTTAACCCTCAAATGTTTATTTCCCCTTGGAAATAACTGCAATGAGGGTACTACCACCAAGTAAGCATAGTACCTAATTTATGGTCTCATGGCTCAAGCATTTAGATTTCAACATGAGTAACTGAGGGAAAGGAATTAAGATGATTGTCCAGTTGATTTCTCTCTCTCTCTCTCTCTCTCTCTCTCTCTCTCTCTCTCTCTCTCTCTCCAAATATGGACCTCCTTATTAAAACAGTTGAATAAGACTAATATTGTTATACGGGTTTAAGCTGAATGGGATTTTAAAATCGTCTAGTTAAATCTTTTCATTTTACAAATGGGGAAACCATTTGTACCTGAGTTCATGGAGGTAGGAAGGACCGTACTCAGAATTTAAACCCAGATGCTTTGTCTCCAAATTCCTTGTTCTTCACATTATACCACATTGCCTCTCACATCACTAAACTACAGACACAAAGTATTAAAAATGGTATTTAGAATAAGTTTTGATGAAATAAATAACAAAGTAGAGTCCTTTTTTACTAATCTTTTGCTCTGATCAAGGCAATGTTTCCTAGTGGAAACAACATTGAATTTGGATCTAGAGAACTTGGATTTGAATCCTAGCTGTACTACCTCATGACTGTGGGTAGGTCACTTAACTTCTCTGCGCCTCGGTTTTCTCAATTGTAAGTAGAAGAAGTCAGACCAGATGAACTCTAGGGTTTCTTGCAAACCTTTTGTGGCTTTAATGAAAGAAATTTTTTCCTCTTTTTTTTTTCTCCTCACCTACTTAATTTAATGTCAAAACCCTATGGAGTTACTCTGGTTGCACTCCAATCAACAAATTAATTAAATATTTGTTGAGCATAAACCATCTATTCATTCATTTAACAAACATCTATTAAATCTCCAGCATGTATAAGGATGCGTGAAGGTAAGACACAATCCCTGCCCTCCCTGATTGTATGTTACCTTTATAATGTAAATATAATGTAATGTAATTATGTCCTACCTTTATCATATTTATAATGTATTTGCAAAAACCGTGCAAGATAAGGAAACATTCAGACCTGATCCCTGACCTCAAGGAGCCTATAATCTCATTTACAATCACTAGGAGTTCAAGCTTCATACCTATAGTTACCTTCCAAGAGGCAGCGGATATTAGCCCTTCACTCCTTAAGGCAGTAGAGATCTCCAGGGGAGAAAGTAAGAGATGAGCTCTCTTCTTGGCATTTCTGTCAGAGCTTCCTTTTATTTCCATGTGGTAGGCAGACAATCGAGCAACAAACATTTATTAAGCAGTTACTATGCACCAGGCACGGTGCTAAGTGGAGAAGGATGGGGGAAGAGAGAAGATATAAATAGAAAACTAAAGGAAAAACAGTTCCTATCCTCAAAAAATTTACGCTCTAATAGGGGAAGACAACACAAAAGGGAGCTGAAAATTGGAGGTGAGGTAGGCAGTGGAGAGAAGGCATCTTCAGGGCAAGGGAGTGACGTGTGAAGAATCAGCAAGCAGAAGAATGAGGCATGGCTGGCCTGGCCTGGTCCACAAAATGGAGACCCCAGAAGGAAGCCACCACTGGGAGAAACAAGGTGGTGCAGTGAAAGGATAGCCTAAAGTGAAAAGGCCTCAGGAACCGAGGAAACGTCTACTAGGTGGGGAAGGCAGCTCAGTCCAGATGGCAAAATCCAGAAACTGAGAAGCAGAAGAAGAGAGAATCTCTAAGGGTGAGCCCCATCACTGCGTCGCCATGGTCTGTGACTGAAAGGCACTCCCTCTTCATCTTTGACGTTCAGATGAGGCTCCCTTCAATACTCTTCAGTCAGGTCCCCCCTCTTCCATGAAGCCTCCCCCGATTCACGAGTTGTTATCACTCTCTCTCCTCAATTTCCCTTGTATTTAGCTCATGAATGTATAATGTTTGGCCCTAAATCTGTGGTCCTGTGTTGTATCCCCTCATCAGACTGTGAGCTTTCCGAGGGGAGGGGGACACACAGAAAAAGATGAAAACAAATAATCCCTGCCTTCGGGGAGCTTACAGTCTAATGGACAGGGTCATCAATTTAGAGTTGAGCATTGTAAAATAAATATGAGGAAATGTAATAATAATAATAATAATACAATACAAGGTATTTAACATGTTTGCTGAATTGAACTGAATCACAAGTTTCCATGGTCCTGTAACCCAACTCCTGAAGCTCATTGGTATGAGACTCTTTCCGCATTGGTAGAGATCAATACCCCGTGTCTGCACGAGAGGTAGGGTAGAGTTGGCAAGAAGAGAGAGAAGAATCTCTTCAGTCTTGGCTGTTTCTTCAAGTCTCAGCCTTTTCAGGTTCTACCATCTCTTGGATTACTTCTGGCCTCCAGCTTTGAGAGAGAAGATGAATGACGTCAATCCTACTTCAGGTTGCAGAAAGGAGAACAAGACTCTGGAAAGAATCCAATGTGAGAGGAGCTGGCAGTCTCTATCATGTCTGTATTCCCAGGTTTCTTCACTAGAGAGTTCAGGACAATTCCCTTTGGATAGAGCACTGGCCCTGGAGTCAGAAGGACCTGAGTTCAAATCTGGCCTCAGATGCTTGACACTTACTAGCTGTGTGACCCTGGGCAAGTCACTTAACACCAATTGCCTCCTAAAAATTCACTTCTTAAAGAGGCATGTTCACTGAATGGGCGTTACCTCACTCACAATGAGAACCTGAAAAGACCTTAGCCTGAAAGGGCCAGGGTCTCCCAATGCATCCTGGTCCATCTCCAGTCATCCTGGTGAATATCAGGCCACTGGACTCAAATGGATCTGGAGGAGAAAGTGAGGCTGGTGACCTTGCACAGCCCCCTCACTCAAATCAAAGTCAACTGCAAGTCATGTCATCACTGCCTTGATGTCATGGTCCTCTTTGAGAATGAAGGACAAACACACATACACACACACACACACACAAGATCTAGAATTCTCCCTCTTGGTTGAACTAAGTTATCCTACACCAAAATCTCCTTCATTTTTTATTGTCTGGTATATAATCTCCAATTCATACTCTCTCTGATTTTTGTCTTGCTAAATATGTTACGTTGCTAGTTGCTATGTGCATTCATTGTGGAAGTGGCATTTGGTGGAAAGGAAGTCAAACCTTGGATAAAAAGCTTGAGGTCCTCCTTTCTTCTTTAATGAATAGTGATCAGAAGTTTATCTTGAACCTGAAAACTATATCCTCCAGTCTAGATTAACAATATTTTTTATAAATTAATTTATTTTTTAGTTTTCAACATTCACTTCCATAAGTTTTAAATTTTCTCCACCTCCCCCCTCCCCAAGACAGCATGCAATCTGATATAGGCTCTACATATACATTCTCATTAAACATATTGCAACATTCAGACTGACAATATTTAAGGGATCAGATAGATGTATTTGTAGACCCCCTGACTCTGAGGAGAGAAGAGTGGTCAGCTTCTGGCCCCAACTTCCTGCTTCCCTCCTGGTAGGAATTAAAGTCTGCCTTGGAGAAGGGTGGGAAGAGAAGAGGCTAGAGATGGCTATTTTGCTTCCCTTAGAAAAACACACAGCAACATTCCCATGCTACATGCAGGGGCATTACATCGGTCTATTTGGAAAGAGATCTGAAATGACCCCTCATCTCCATTTCTATTTGAAATTCCTTAGCCAGGTCTCATGTGAACTGAAACTGGTGTCCAATCAGGACTTAGTAACTCAGAGGCAGTAGAGTGTGCTGGAAAGAGCATGACTCTGCAATCTGAAGGTCTGGATTCTAATCTCACCTCTGTTTCTTACTACCTATGTAAACTCAGGCCAGTCACTTAACTTTCCTGGGCCTTGGCTTCTTTTTCTGTAAAAAGAAGGGTAGATGGCCTCCAAGGTCCCTTCCTTATATAAGTCCGTTAACTCTTATGCCTCTCACAGTTATTAAAAATCTCAAATTAGAAAAGAAATACTTCTAAAAAGGCTACTAGCTTTTCTAAAACAAATCATTTTATAAACCTAATATTTAATCAGAAAACTGAGCAGTATTTAAGGCAGTTCTCTCAGAGGCTTGTTAGCTCTTTCAGGCCCTGGGTGACATTGAGTTGAGACCTTTGGAGAGATGCGAGAGGTAATGGATGGAGAGCCATTCTCAGGGCCAGGAAGACCGGCATCCAAGCAAGGCTTCATATGTGGGCTATAGAACCCTGGGCAAGTCCATTAAATTCTCTGTCCTTTAGGGTCTACACCACTCTCTAAGACTATAAGTTACATTAGTAGAGAGAATTGCCTTCTTTAGTTCCCTATATAGATGAAATCACTGGTCTGCCTCCCACTACATCTCTGAAGAGAAGCATCAATAGAAATCTAATAAACAAATATATGTAGAATTAACAAAAGTATTCGGACATCAAGCAGTCCCTTCCCAACTTGAAAGCGTCAGAGGTTATGCTATATATGTTAGAGTTTGTTCATCTCAGCTCAATCAGGGAAAACTTTTGGGAACAAAAGTATTGACAAGTAAAACATACGGTAATATTTCTGCAGCTGCTGATGTATTCCAATGACATAGTTAGCTGTTGGAAACTTTCTGGTCAGAGGTACTTATAATATAAGGGGCACAGGGATATATTAGTACTTAGAGATTCTTTTCTCATGCTCTCGAAAGTACTTCCTTTCTTCCTGCCCTTTGGCCAAAGCAGGCAGAAGCTACACCACTCTCCAACCTGTTTGGGGAGCCATCCCGTGTTTCTTAGCACGGTCCTCTGTTTCAAAATATGGCTCGTGCTGCACTACCCTTGTTCCCAGGTGACTGGAGTATGTGACCCTCTGGAGAGCAGCAATCCCTTCAGCCAGGCCTAAGCACTGTCCCCCCCACCTAAGTCATCACCTGTGGTGCCGTTACTACTTCATTTACTTCTTCCTTCTCCCTCCCTTCCCCATGCTCTTGTACTTTCAGCTCCCTTTTCCTTCACAGACATCTATGTGGTACAGAGAAGAATGGTGGGCCCAGAATTAAAAAGATCTGAGTTCAAATCTAACCTCAGACACTTATTAGCTATTAGTCACATTAGCTATGTGGCTCTGGGCAACTCACTTAAGCTGTTTGCCTCAGTTTTCTCAACTGTAAAATGGGGATTACGATAGTACCTATCTCCTGTGGTTGAGGTCCTGAGATAATATTTGTAAAGTGCTTAGCACAGTGCCTGGCACACAGTAGGTGCTTAATAAATGCTTATTTTTCCTCTTCATCATTTTCTTCTTCATTCTCTTCCTATTCTCCTCCGCCTTCATGAAACTGTTAATGCTTGATCAAGCACTGAGGAAAACAGGACTTTTCCACCTAGTTATCTTTCCATATAGATTTTGTCAAAAAAAAAAAAAGAAAAAGAATTGTATTCCCAGAGAATTTAACTAATTCCTCAACAATGGAATATTTAACCAACCGAGTGATCAGACGCTGATACCCGATATCCAATTTCTGTCGCAGGAGAATTTAAAACGTGCACCATTCTTTTCAGCGACGTGGTGACATTTACCAACATATGCGCTGCCTGTGAGCCTATCCAAATAGTGAACATGTTGAACTCCATGTACTCAAAATTCGATCGGTTAACCAGCGTCCACGACGTCTACAAAGTAAGAGTTTGTGTGCCAGACGGCAGATTTAAAAATTCAGTAAAATTCATTTTCATCGTATAGTGTAGAGTTTACTATGAGTTTCCCTTAGCTGGGCCTTATTTATTTCTTTTTCATTCTTTTCTCTTCTCTTTCCTTCTCTTTGTAAAGAGGTGGGTTGGATAAGGATATTTCACTCTATCAACAGAATCATAACTAGGACAGGGGAACCAGGGCTTTGCCTAAGGGCGCCAAAATTTAGAGGACACAAAAAATTAACACTTGTCCTTCTTTAGAATTATTTAGCCGCTGACTAGGAGCCTAGCACCTAGTTAGCAAAAATTATTTGTTAAAGTAAGAACCTGCCAATCACCGGCATTTTTCGTAATACCTGTCTATGAATCCCTGTAACGCCCAATTCCCCTTTTTTAAGAGCAACTGAATTGATCTTAAATATTTCATGTATTGTTTCTACATCACGAATTACAAATTTGATTTGAAGGCCTATTGATTACTGTTTGCGCTGGGTACTAAAGATGATTAGTTAGGACTCTGTCAGTTAGGATACTCTTTTGGAAACCTAAGAAAAGCATGTTACTCAAATGGAACTCTTGTGCCTGGGAAGAGTTAAACAGCCTCCCGCAAGAGAGCACTTTAATCTCCATGAGTGGTTCTCTTAGTCCTCCAGTTCAGCAGAAGGTCCACTCCCAATAATTTGCTGTTCAATGTAGAGTACCATATGGCCACACCAGGAAATTCATTTTCTCCAAGATTTGTTCCCAGAATGGCCTTTTTGGCTCTCCATATCCTTTGCGCCTCCCTTTCAGCAAAGAGTCACAAATTGTCACTTGGTCCTTGGTACCAATACAAGGGGGAATGATGAAATTTGTGAGTTGTCTTTTGTGAAAAACAAAAGTTGACCAGGCTCCCTTTTCCCTCACAGGTGGAAACAATTGGTGATGCATACATGGTGGTTGGTGGGGTGCCGGTGCCTGTGGAAAACCACGCTCAGAGAGTTGCTAATTTTGCCCTGGGGATGAGAATTTCTGCAAGAGAAGTGATGAATCCTGTCACTGGAGAGCCCATCCAGGTACCATCCAGCAGATGAGCTCCCAGCGTGATGGCAAGCATTCCATGACAGCATTGCCTTTCCTTTATTGGTACACAGGCACGTCTTGAAATGGTGTGATTTGTTCAGACTACCCCTCTCTTTGGAGCACGCTCCTAAGTAACAGAGAACTTAGCAGGTTGCTGGCCCAAATTCACCACAACTTAAATTAGGTTCTTGGAAGTGACTGGAGAATATTTGGATCCATGTGTAACTTCACTGCAAGAATCCTATTTCCTGTAAACAAGGGCAGAACTGAATAGTTGTGTTCTTTCTTCTTATTTGGAGATATGCAGGGCTTATCTCTTATAGGATCATAGATTTAGAACTGGAAACGACCTTAGGGGTCATTTAGTCTAATTCTTTCATTTTACAGATAAGGAAACTGAGATCCAGAGAGGTCAAATTGTTTGTCTATGTAACTTTACATAGCTAGTATCAAGAAGCCAAGCCTTCCTGACTCTATCCACCACACCATAAGCTATGTCCTTTCTACTTCATGTTTTTAGAACATAAGTTTATTTTATTCATGAGTTGATCATATTTACTAAAAAAAAAAATCAATATTTCCCATTTGTGGAGGATGCGCATTGTGCAGGAAGCAATGCGGCCCAATGGAGAGAGCACCAAACTTGGAGTTGCAGGACCTGAGTCCAATCTGCAGCTCCTCTACTTACTATCCATGTTACATTCGACAAGTTGCTTCACCATTCTGGGCCTCAGTTTCCACATCTGTAAAATGATGGAGTTGGAATAAATGATTGCCAAAGTCTTTTCCAGATCAAGATCTATAATCTTTAGTTCTGGCCTGATGTAGGAAGCTGGCAGCAGCAGCCAAAAGGGCCAGAGATAGTAAGAAAATAAGAAAGTCAGATGACCTTGCTGCTACCACTCGGTCACTAATGGAAACATCTGCTCAGCTTTCTCATAGAGCTAGACAGGAAGGTTATAGAAATGATGTCATCAGCACAACAACACAATAGATTCTAGAACAAGAATCAAGACCACTGAAGGTTTTCAGGGACTGAGCACCAATATAGAACTCAATCATTGTGTTTCCTGTCCTAAAGGGAAGGGTATTCGAATCTCTCTCTCAGGCTTACTATTTGTATGGCTCTGAGTAAATCAGTTACCTCCTCTGGGACCCACTTTCCTCATCTGTAATTGGAAGGGGTTGGACTCATTGACCTCTAAGGTTCATTTCAGCTCTAAGTCCCCAAATCTTCCAGGGTTTGGGTTCTAGGGGAGCAACTTCCAAGAATGCAGAATCACCTATACACTAGAATGTACCTGAGAGAGGAATTTTTGTGGCTGTAGAAATAAAACATAGAGGTCAGGGGCAATTTGAGAGAGAGACAACTAAAATCATCTGATTTCAGCTCCATTTGTCTATCCTTTACTTACTTTGTAGCTACTCTCTATGACATTTAGATTCGTGGATAGAGAGGCCGTTTTTTTCATTCTTCCTCTTTCTTCTCAGTTTAAAGTATTTTTATTAGCTTTGCAAGACCCCACACAAAGACATTCTTACCAGGCCTTGTGAGGCCATACATTTCTGGCCAGGAGTCTGCCATTCCTGTATTTTAAGCTATGAACCAAAAATCCAAATTTTATTTTAGGTACCATTTTCTTAACTAGCTGCTCATTTCCTAAACCTGCTATTCTTTTTTGAAGTCTTTGACTTCAAACATCAGTACCATAGAAAGGAAGGAACAAAGAGAGGGAGGAATCAAGAGAGGAAAGAAGAAAATTCAGATGGTCTCAATTTAATACATCACTGGTTGTTGTCCTTCATTCTCAAAGAGGACCAAAGTGACATTACTATGCTAAAGTCAAGTTTCAGAGTGTCCAACTGTGACTGATCAGACCAATACGAGTTTGGAATGTTCTACCACAGGTTGGGCACAAGTATTCTACGTGAACATTTGGGGTAGATTCTCTAAATTTGGGCATCTTGCATTTCTTTTGAGCAATTTCAATTTTGCTTTGCTCCTAGAGCACAGCACCTTCTCTGATGTGGGCACGCCATACTGAGTGGTCCTCTGCCAATGTTTCCCACGTCACACAATCAATTCCAAAGTTCTTAAGAGACACCTAGAGAATGTTCCTATATAGCTTCTTCTGACCTCCATGTGAACGCTTGCCCTGTGTGAGTTCTCCATAAAAGTCTTTTTGGCAAGTGTATGTTTTGCATTCGAACAACATGGCCACCCTGTTGGAGTTGAGCTCTCTGAAGTAGAATCTGAATGCCTGGCAGTTCAGCCTGAGAAAGAACCTCTTCGCCTGGAAGCTTATCCCACCAGGTGATCTTCAGAATCTTCCTAAGACAATTCAAATGGAAGCAATTCAGTTTCCTGGCATGGCACCGGTAGACTGTCCAAGTTTCACAGGCATACGACAATGAGGTCAGCACCACAGCTCTGTAGCAGTAGAGTCAGCCTAATACCTCCTGTCCCACACTTTCCTTCAGAGCCTCCCAGACACTAAGCCAGCTTTGACAATGCATGCATCAACCTCATTATTAATGTGTACATACTACAGGCTGAGAATACAAAGAAAAACAGTATGTTTAATCAGCAGCCTGTGGGGCGGAGCCAAGATGGCAGCTGGAATGCAGGTTCTAGCATGAGCTCCCCACCAAGTCCCTCCAAAAACCTATCAAAAATGGCTCTGAACCAACTCTAGAACTGCAGAACCCACAAAGTGGCGGAAGGAAGCAGGGCTCTAGTCCAGGACAGCCTGGATAGTCTCTAGGTAAGGTCTATCCTGCATGGACCTGGGACCTGAGGGGAGCGGAGCTGAATGGAGCAGAGCCCAGCGTGGGCGGCAGACCGCGGACTGACTAGACCAGGAACTGGGTGGAGTGTGCCCTAGCGCCCTGAATCAGTGAGCTGCAGCAGTTACCAGACCTCTCAACCCACAAACAGCAAAGACAACAGAGAAGGTTAGTGGAAAAAGCTCCTGGGAAGAGGGAGTTTGAGGTTCAGCCACTGCCCCGGGGCAGCGGAGGTGGGGCAGCTTCAGAACTACAGCTGCAGTTGCTTCTGGCCCTAGGCCCACCTGGTGGGAGGAATTAAGTGGCTGATCAGAGCAGGAGTGAAGAGCCTGCTGAAAATCTAAGCCCAGTCTGGGTTGGGGGTTCTTGGGGAAGGAGGAGTGCTGGTGTGGCAGCACATCTGCCTAAGCGTGGAACATAGAACTCTTTAGTCTACAAGCAGTCATACCCCACTGAAAAACTCAAGGGTCAAGTAAGTTGATTGGGA
>CM053622.1:736472609-736499369 GCA_028646595.1 Phalanger gymnotis | reverse complement strand
GGAGGAAGGAAAGAAGGAAAAAGGAAGGAAGGAAGGAAGGAAGGAAGGAAGGAAGAAGGAAGGAAAAAGGAAGGAAGGAAGGAAGGAAGGAAGGAAGGAAGAAGGAAGGAAAAAGGAAGGAAGGAAGGAAGGAAGGAAGGAAGAAGGAAGGAAGGAAGGAAGAAGGAAGGAAGGCAGGAAGAAGGAAGGAAGGAAGGAAGGAAGGAAGGAAGGAAGAAGGAAGGAAAGAAGGAAGAAGGCAGGAAGGCAGGAAGAAGGAAGGAAGGAAGGAAGGAAGGAAGGAAGGAAGGAAGGAAGGAAGAAAGGAAGGAAGGAAGGAAGGAAAGAAGGAAGAAGGCAGGAAGAAGGAAGGAAGGAAAGAAGAAGGAAGGAAAGAAGGAAAAAGGAAGGAAGGAAGGAAGGAAGGAAGGAAGGAAGGAAGGAAGGAAGGAAGGAAGGAAGGAAGGAAGGAAGGAAGGAAGGAAGGAAGGAAAGAAGGAAGGGAGGAAGCATTTATTAGGAGGCTAGGTGGCACAGTAGAGTAGACAGAGCTCTGTACCTGGAGTCAGGAAGACCTGAGTTCAAATGCAGTCTCAGACACTAGCTGTGTAGCCCTGGGCAAGTCACTTCACATCTGTCTGCTTCAGTTTCCTCAACTGTAAAATGAGGGTGATAATAGCCCCTACCACCTAGGGTTGTTGTGAGGATCAAATGAGACAATATGTGTAAAGCATTTAGCATGGTACCTGGCATGCAGTAAGCATTATATAAATGCTGGCTATTACATTATTGAGCACCTACTATGTGCCAGGCACTGCGCTAAGCGCTTTACAAATATGATCTCATTGGATCCTCACAACAACCTTGGGAGAGAGGTGCTATTGTTATCCCCACTTTAAAGTTGAGGAAACTGAGACAAACAGAGGAGGCTATCACACAGAAGAAGGATAAGGCAGGTAGGTGACATAGTGGATGGAGTGCTGGACACGGAGTCAGAAAGACCTGAATTCAAATCCTGCCTCAGATATTTACTAATCTCATGACCCTGGGCAAGTCATTTAACTTTTCTCAGCCTCAGTTTCCTTATCTGTTAAATGGGGATAATAGTAACTTCTATCTCAAAGGGTTGCTGTGGGCGGGAATTTAATAAAAAGAGATCAAGAGAGACAGAGATAGAGAGAGACAGAGTGATAAAACACTTTGCCAACCTTAAAGTACCACATAAATGTAGATATTGTATATTTGTTATGCTTGACCCCAGAGGGCAGAAACAGGATCACTGGGTGAGCATGACGGAGCAGTAGATTTAAATTTAATATAAAGATATTAAATATATAAATTAATATAATATATCACGTATATATTATATATAATTATATGTATATAAATATAATATAATATAATTTAATATTTCTGACAGTGAGAGTTATCCACAAGTGAGATGGGCTGCCTCAAGAGGGAGTGGGTTTCCCTGCACTGGAAGTTTCAAAGGAAAGGCCGGATAACCACATACTGAGCAACCTCTCAGGTCCCTTCTGACACTTGGATTCTGTAACTCTGTGACAACAGAATTTGAACTTGTATTTGTCCATCTTTCTAGGGCCTCAGGTGATTTGGAGCTCTTCTTCTGAGCTGTGTGTTTATAAACATTTGTAAATAGCTTGTCTGGCGCCATTTTGTTTGGAAATACCAATAACAAAGTCCCTTTTCTGATGCTAAACAGAAGTAGCAACAGCAGTTCCTCACAATGGTTATGCTGACACATTTTACACATTAAATAAAAGTGATCTTAACTCCAAGACTATAAGACAAAGCAAAGTCTATATTGCAGTTGTGTTGGAAACTCACTAGAGGCTTTGGCATCCCCTCATGTATATGTCTATGGTAGTAGGGATCATCCCTTGAAATAGTAGAAAAGACACTAGAGTGAAAGTCTCACACTTGGAGGATCCCAAGTTCTCTACCCTGTCTCCTTCTTTTTCTACAAGTAGCAGGCAGCTAAGTGGTGCACCGGTTAGAATGCTGGGCCTGGAGTCAGGAAGACCTGAATTCAATTCCAGCCTGAAACACTGACTAGCTGTGTGACCCTGGGCAAGTCACTGAATCTCATTTGTTTCAGTTTCGTCATCTGTGAAATGAGCTGGAGAAAGAAATAGCAAACCACTCCAGTATCTCTGCCAAGAAAACTCCAGATGAGGTCACAAAGAATTGGATATTGCTGACAAACAACTGAACAACCAAAAAGTGGGAGTAATGATAGCATCTATCTCCCAGGGTCGTTGTGGGGATTAAGTGAAGTCATATTTGTGAAATCAGTCAGCACAGTGTCTGGTACATAATGTAAGCTTAATAAGTGATAATTCCCTCCTCCCTAGTAGTCAGTCGCCTGCCGTAGGACCAGCTACCTTAAAACCCAAAGCAGTTCTCAATGTTGGTAACAATCTGCTTGTATGTGTGAATGTATCCATCACACTGGACATTGCTCCGTATAGCTCCCCACCATCTTCCCATTAATCACCTTACCTCCTGGTCCAGGGAAGATTTCATCCTTTCAGTTTCAGACTCTCCCTCTGGGTCCCCTGAGGTCCTGATTGGTGAGTGTGGCCGCCTATATCAGGCCAGCTGCTCTAGCCGTGCTTCACTCCTCTCCCCTATCTTCTCTCTAGTCATCTTGTACCTATACTTGTATTTCCCCTCCACTTTTTAACTCTCTAATACACTTAGCATGTGTGCTGTGCGTGATAGCTTTTCATGTTTGTGTTTAGCCCCTACTCGATTATAAGCTCCATAAGCTAACCGTGTTTTATCCAAAGTTGGGGTGTCCCCCAGCACTTAGCACATCTGTAGATGTAGATCCGGGGAGGGGACCCCACAGGCCAGTTCTCCACAAACTCCTCTCTGTTGTTTACAAACCAAGGTTTGGAACAGAAGCTTTTGTGGGAAGTGTGATAGGGAATCTCTTAAATCTGTATTCTTAGTCCTTCTATTCCACAAGGGTTGAAATATATTCACTCATCTCAGGGTCATTTTCTGTATCCTAAGTACCTTTTTGTTTTTCATTCTCCCAAGTCGGGAAACCCGAGTTCAAATGTAGCCTCAGATACTTAGTAGCTGTGGGACCCTGGATAAGTTATTAACTTCTGTTTGCCTCAGTTTCCTCAATTGTAAAATAAGATTCATAACAGTGCTTACCTCCCTGAGTGGTTGTGAGGATCAAATGAGATAGTGTTTGTGAAAAGCAGCTAGCACAATGCCTCGCACATGGTAGGAGCTTAATAAACCCCACCCCCCATTGAAAAACCACAGCTATTCATAGATTGTTTCCCCCCTACGCTTCTACTTTCCTTCCGGAAATTGAGTTCAATTCAATTTAACAAGCATTTATTAAGCATCATTCATGTGCCAGACGTGGTTCTAGATTACAAGGATGCAGAAACAAAGAATTAGAAACAATTCCTACTTCCCAGGAGCTTATGTTCTAGTGGGACACTGAGAATGGCTGAATCAGAGATGCTAAGATCCTGGCATTTCCATTAAACTCGGCCTTCAGTAGACAAAGGTGGCTGGCAATGGAATCTAGCCTTGCCTTTGGTCCGAGTGTTTCATCAGCTCATGCTCTCTGCCCTCTCCTGAGAAGTACGGTGGACCTCCGCAACATGTCCGCTGTGAACTTTTCATTCCCCACCATTGCTATCGTATATTGCTCAGGACAGAATCGGTAAAATTCTCTAGTTCAGAGCATGGGAGTCACCCCTGGTGGGGGGTGAGGGTTCATTGGTAGCTTTCTTACCTTGACTCTCATTGCACAGAGCCTCATTCTTGGTGAGAAGCTGCAAATAAAAAATAAATAAAAAGCCAAAAAATAAGTGTATTGAAGATGGGAGCTCAAACTGATTTTATTGTTGTCGATGAGTCGTTTCAGTCATGGCCAACTCTTCGTGATCCCATTTGGGTTTTTTTTAGCAAAGATACTACAATGGTTTGCCATTTCCTTCTCCAGCCAATTTTACAGATGAGAAACTAAGGCAAACGAGGTTAAGTGACTCGCCCAAGGTCACACAGCTAGTAAGTGTCTGAGGCCAGATTTGAACTCATGAAGGTGTCTTCTTAATTCCAAGTCCACTTTTCTATCCATTGTGCCACCTAACTGCCCCATGGTGGGGGGCGGGGCAAGCTGATAAGGACTACTAAGATTAGGCTGTGGATCTTGCTACCATCAGAGATCTGCCTCCAGCCCTATCTCAAGGCCATTGGGGAATGAGTCAAGGATCACCTCATTAATCAAACCTGCTAGCAACCTTAGCAGCAGAGCCATAACTTGCAATTTTTGCTTCCTGGGCAGCAGAAGCCACTCAAGGAAATAGATACATCATGTGCCCACAAATCAACTTTCCAAGTCAGGATGTTGGGTAGAAGGTCACTTGAGAAACAGTGTCAGCCAGGGGAAAGCCACGGGCCATCTGGTTTAATTACTTTATCTTAATAACTAATAAGTTATTCTAATTATTTCTAATAAGAAATCTTAAAACTGTACTGCAAGTACTTTTGGCACACTCAAGGGTGTAGTGGATAGAGTGTAGATAGAGTGCTAGGCCCGGAGTTGGGAAGACTTATCTTTCTGCACTTGAATCCAGCCTCAGACACTAGCTGTGTGACCCTGGGCAAGTCACTTAACTTGTTTGCCTCAGTTTCCCCATTTGTCAAATGAGCTGGAGAAGGAAATGGCAAACCACTTCAGTATCTTTGCTAAGAAAACTCCAAATGGGGTCATGAAGAGTTACACATGACCGGAAACGACTGAACAAATTTGCGCCCCAGGGCAAAACCCTGATCACCTTGTCTTAGTTATAGCTCTGATTAGCCAGTTGTTACTTGGATTATTGTAATCCCTTGGCTCCTTCCTTCTGTCTCTAGTTCCTCAAGAGAATCGAGATAGAGTTTTCCACCCTCTCTCTATCACTCTGAGCATTATCATTCCTAACAAATGCCTTCATACTTTGGGGGCACCCAAGGCTCTAAACTGGTACAGAGAGGTATTGGTTGCTTTTTTCTATGCCAGCTGAAGGTATGCTGCCACCCCCTTCCCTTATTCACTTACAATGGAAACAAAAGCACCATCTGAGCTCCCATGAGATCCTGCTTAACTCTGTAGGTAAACTCTACAAACATATACGTGGACTGAGCAAATGCTGCCCCATCTGTACTTCAAACACGAGCCCTTTTGTTCAATGTATTAAGAATCTGGTCCTTGGACGTGTCACTTCATGAGGTTACCCTGTAAAATTAAACAGGAGTATTGGGTGGTAGATAAGTCAGCATGCTGACTCAGAGATTCAAGCCACCACCTTTCAGAATTGACTGAAAAATCAGTCCTCCAGCTGTCTATGTTGGCAGGCTCTTTTGGCAGATCATCAGGCTCCATGTTAATGTATTTTTAAAAACTCCAACTTGTCTACTTAACTTATTCTCTGAGCTATTATAATAATGGGTTCCAGTCTGACTTGGGAAGAGAGCTGTAGGAAGGCCTCTGTGGACTCCCTTCTGGATAAAATTTGCTCTTTATAAATCACAGGCATTGCCGTCCTCTATCTGAGTTTATGGTGGGTTAACTTTGCTTGTGAAATTTCTTAAACTTAATCCTAATTGTTCTCATGACATATTTTTTGAGTTGCAATCTTCCTCTTAATTGACGCTCATGTTTCGGGGTATATCTGTCTGTCTCTGTCTCTTTTTTCCTGTCAGTTTGGGGTTTCTTGGCTATGTGATGTTTTCTTGAACTTTTCTTCTCAAATCCCCTCCTTGGACAGCCTCCCTCCCATGATGATCTTTTTCCATAACACACGTACCTCCTCTCCCCCCATGGATCCTCACTGGGCTTGAGGATCACTTACTATCTAAGGTTCCTGCTACTGGCTTCTTGAGCTGACCGATAGAGTGGCCCCTTCCCTGACTTGTCCAATTAGCCAGAGTTGAATGGTTTTGGAGCCAGATTACTAGTGGAATGCTGGGGCATTGGTCCCAGTTCAAAGGCCTCTCATCAGTCTTTTTGGTGCCTCTATAAGGGTTCCCATCAAGTTTTCCTAATCTTGCTACCCTAGCTGAAAAATCTTAGGGTTTCCATGAATGGTGCAAGGTTTAACTCCTTGTTTTCCTGAAGCGGGCTTATTCACTTGGAAAGAAGAAAAATCCTGGAATAGATGAAGGATTTCTTCATATATGATGAATCAGCCTCGGTGAAAGAAAAAACCCTTAGTCCATTAACGTTAGCATCAAAGGTTAGTCATGTATGACCATTATTAAAATAAACTAGAACAGCTCTTGCTCTGTTGATAACTGTGGCACGATTATTAGGTTGCTTTCTTCCTGGCTGATCTTTAATTCAACAAGCATTTCCTGAGAACCTCTTGTGGACATAGCTCTGTGTTACATACTAGGGAAATAATAAAAGAAGAACCTTTGTCTTTGAGGAGCTTACCCTCTAATTGGGCCCATAAGTGGAATGAAAAGATAGAAGTCAGTGTAGGAAGGTCATCTTCTCTTGGTGCTCTCTGCCCTCTTTCCCATCATGCCTCCATAATCACCAGAGAAACAGAGGGACATCCACAAAGTCCTGTCCCGATCTATAGCTATAATTCTATGATCTTACATAAGGATTATATGGAATACTATAGCTTAAGATCTATAGTGCAGAAGTTCTCAGAATTCTGTGAACTCATTTTCAATAGACACTTTGAGTATACTTTTGTTTTCCTTGGTAATCCTATGTATTTTATTTTGTGCTTTAAAAAAAAACCATTATTCCGAAAAGGGGTTTGGAGTCTTTACTAGACTGCTAAAGGGGTCCATGACACAGAAAAGGTTAAGAGCTCCTGATCTAGACAAACTTCCTTTTTATAAAAGAGGGAACTGAGGCTCAGAGAAATGAAAATGGCTTGTCCAAGGTCCTACAGCTAGTAAGTAACAGAGTTGCTCAACTAGCAATTGGAGTGTCTCCATCTTCTATTCCCTTGCTCCATATAATTCTACAATCTTATCTGATATTTTTTCCCAACACTCCAGCTAGCCAAAATTGTCTCTTCTTCCCATATATGTTTTTGCTCATTCCCAACTCTATACCTTTGTTCCCGGGAGTTCCTTCTTGTCTGAAACACGAGGGTATTTTTATGTTTCATAGGTCTTCATGGCCAAGTAACTTAGCACTTAATAGAAGATAAGGGGAGCTTTGTCTCACCTAATATAGAAAAGTAATGAACCTTTCCCAGCCTTGGTGAGGATAATCTCAAGACAGCAGACAGAGGGCCTGTTGAGTCTATTGCTAAAGCCATACTCAAAGCCCTTCCAGAAGAGGAAATCTTGCATTGCACTCTCTGGCAAACCTTCAAGAACCAAGGGTGACCTCCATTCCAGTGTAAGACAGAGAAGTAGAACTTTTGTGGAAAAGCATATTTCTGAAAGAAGTTGTGTGCCCCCAGACAGTAGAGTCTTACTTGGCTAGAGTGACTTTCAGCGGTCCTCTTGTAAACTTTATATTCTTATAGAGGTCCCCCTTGTATTCTCTAAAGAATTCACCCTTCGAATTTATGGCTCATTCCCCCATTTCTCTATTTTCCATATCCTCCCTCACCTTTCCCTGTAGTGTAGGTTCCATTACCTGTAGTAACGTATCTGTAGTGGTAATGGAAAATTATCTCAGAGAAGTGATGGAGGAAAAAGTACCTTCATAAGCAAAGTCATGGAAGTAGGAATGGTAACTGTTTCTCTTTGGAACCCTCAGGGTCTTCCCCTCCCAGCTTGATTTTTTTTTCCTTTTTTCTAATGAAAGGGGCCATCCCTTGCCTCACTTCTTAAAGAGGCCTATTCATTGAATGGACACTACCTCACTCTAAGTGAATATGTGAAAAGGCCTTAGCCTAAAAGGGCCAGTCTCCCGTTGCATCCTGGGCCATCTCCAGTCATTCTGATGAATATCTGGTCACTCGATCCAGATGGCTCTGGAGAAGAAAGTGAGGCTGGTGACCTTGCACAGCCCTCCCTCACTCAAATCAGAGTGGACTGCAAGTCATGTCATCATTTCCCTGATGCCATGATCCTCTTTGAAAATGAAAGACAAACACATGAAAGTAGGGATCTGTAATAAATTTGTTTGGGAGGAAGTAGAGACTGGATAGTCTTGGATGGAATAAATGGGCCATGTTGAAAAAATAAGAAGTGAACTTATATGGGGCAAGGCAACAGTTGATAGAGAGACTCTAATAGTAAGTTGAGGAAGTCTGCTATTTATTAGCTGTATGACCTTAAGAAAGTCATTTTTTATTTTCTGAGTTTCAGTGTCATTATCAATAAAATAAAGGTGTGGGTCTACCTGATCTCTTCTAAATCTCTTCTTGAAAGGACTACATGGTCCCTTCTAGCCCTAACATTCCAGGATCTACATGAAACCTGACATGAAATTCTTACTACATTGACTGGTGAATACTGTAAGTGCCTACTAACGTTGAGTCAGTCTTGAAACCAAGACATGGAAATAAGGACATTTTCTTTCTTATTTGTTTACCTGAGAGATTGCCACCCAATGGGATTACAAACAATTATTTATAATTAAAGTAACATTATAAATGGGATTATTTATTAAATTTATAGAATAATTTATGATTTAAATGTAAGCATTATAAACATATTATTTATAATAGATACTTAAATTAGTTGAATCCTCAGATAAAAAGAGTGGTCATCACTGGATTAATGTATTCAATTATGAGCACCATATTTTTGGATATATCAGATAGTGCCTGGAAGATGGAAACTAAAATGATGAAGGACCATTACATTTAAAAGAATCGATACACTTTAGTTTGGAAAACAGAAGACGCTAGGGGAACATGGTGGCTACCTTAAAATATTTTAAAGGCTATGATACAGAAGGGGATTAGACTTATTCTAACAAGTCTAAATACCTTTCCAATATCTCTCAAATCCACCCCCTTCTCTCCTCAAACACTGCCACCACCCTGGTGGCCCTCATCACCTCATGCCTAGACCATTGTAATAACCTGCTGATTGGTCCCCATTCTAGTCCACCCTCCATTCATTTGCTAAAATGATTTTCCTAAAGTACTAATCTGACCATGTCACACACACACACACACCCCTATCTATTCTCAGTAAACTCCATTGGCTCCCTATCACAGGAACAGATTATAGTATTTGTAGGATTTCTCTGACTTTGCATAGACTGCTATTCTTCCTGCCTGTGATGTTCTTCCTCCTCACTCCCACCACTGGGAACCTCAGGCTTCATTCAAGGCTCATCTCGGGTTCTACCTTCTCATATCCACTCACTCCATGAACTAACTTTGGGTTTCTCCTTTTATATATTCCATATTTACTTCTCTGGGAATATGTTGTATCTCCTCAAAGCTCCTCGGGAGCAAAAGTCTCACTTTTATCTCTGTGTCCTCTTCACTGACATGGTACCTTGGATGTAGCAGGCACTTATATGCTTGATGAATTCATCACTAGTGCTTTGAGGTCTGAACAATGAGTGTATGGAAGCTAAGCAAACTGGATGCGAATTGCTCCCAAGACAATAGCAAAACTCCTCTGCCATTTTGGAAAGTGAAACTGAGAGTCTTGATGACCTCTGCACACAATTATGTCTAGAAATCTGGAGAGGATCTTGTTTTTCATCATCGTCATTATAACCAAGTTCTATTTGTCTTGTCTTTTGGCATTGATGAAATGGAGAAGCAATGAGGTATAATGGAAAGAATGCTGGACCTGTGGTCCAGAGAGACTGGGGCTCATGTTCTAGCTCATACACTCATTCCTGTGTGACTTTGGATATGTAACTTTACCTCTCAACGCCTTAGTTTCCTCGCCTGTGAATAACGATAATAAAATTTGCAATGCTCATCTCCCAGGGTCGTTGTGAGGAAAGCACATTGTAGACCTTAAGATGTGTTATTATTATGGATGAATTTTTCTGGTCAGCTTAGCTTTCCATCCTGTCATCAGGGTGACATTCTCGCCACCACCCCACCCCCATTTCAAATCCTGCATAGCTCAGTTTTTTTCTCTCTTCTAGTTAGTGGATTTCCTGAGGAAGGGAACTGGGAAAGAGGAAAATAATTTTAGTGGAAATTCAAGGACTGCAGGAAAAAAAACACGCAGGAATGAAGGCAATATTGAAGGTATCAAAGAAGTACTAAAAAGTGTCTCAGTTAGCAAAGAATGCCCTATAGAGATCAGAGGCACAAATTAGTGATTCCAAGCAAAATTTGAGAACATGAGAAGCCAGGTGGAGGAAAAAGATGAAGGAAAAGCTCTGAATTAAGTAGAGACCGAAAGATCTGTGAAACTGCATTTCATAATGTTGAGTTTCAAGCACTTAATAAATGCTTGTTAACTGACCTTTTTAACACATTTCACCAGGAACAATGATTGTTACTATTGGGTATCACTGTGCTTTTGGGTAGCAGGACTTGTGAATAAAAGAGTAAATCTCTTGGTTTGTTAGGAAAATAGTTTCTTTTCCTTCCATAGCTGGGGTTCAGCACTCAAAGTCCTTATTATCACGTCATGTATTTGTTTGCTCATCTGTTTAGCATCCCTTGTGGTTTGGGGGAGGGGGAAATCAGAGAGAGAAAATAAAGGGCAGCTGAGTTCCTTGTCCTCATGAAGATTTTGCGGTACAATTATCCTATATGTTCTTCCCTTTACTCCTTCAATATTCCTGTGAGGTAGAGAGAACACAGAGTAAGCATTCATTATCCCACTTTTACATCTGCAAAATAAAAATCCAAAGGCTGAAGTAGAGAGATGTTAAGTGAAATGAGGAAAACCAAATCATTTTGTTTGGCCTGAGTCACTGAAGAGCCAGGGAAAGACGAGGCCTGTCTTCTCAATAGAAAAAATTGCCACCCCTCGCCTGATGTATTTTAAGGTGTTTTATTTGTTGTGATAAAAAAATCTACACACTCCTTGCCATCTCTTTTAAATGGCATAAGATTCTGCTGAATAAGAGAATGATGGTGGTAATGCTGTCAGCATACCGGTTATAGCTACAACTGTAAAAGGACCCTCTGAGTGTAGGCTTGAGGCGCCTGGTTGTCCCTCTCTGCTTAGCTCTGCCCCTTCATAAGGTACACTCAATGTCTATCCTCCAACTTCTTTATGTCCATAGATGACAACACCATTCCTCCAATCACACTCAGAACATGGGAATCCTCTCTGACCCTTCCCTCCCTTACCACACGCAATTACACTTCCATTTCCCAAGTTCTGCCACTTTTATCTTCCTAAAATCTATGGAAATGGCATCCTTTCTTCTCTCTATGTAGCTTCCTTATTTGGGGCCCTCAAGACTTCTCATTTGTGCTTTAAGGTTTGCAAAGGGCTTCATATACGTTAACTCATGCAATCCTCACAACAACACTGGGAGGTGGATGCATTATCACCTCGATTTTACAACTGAGACACTGAGGCTCAGAGAGGTGAAATGACTTGGGTCACACAGCTACTAAGTGTCTGAGGTAGAATCAGAACTCAGGTCTTCCTTACTCTGAGTAAGGAAGTTCTTCTTGGGGACCATCTCCACTCGTCCTGATCTACATCTTGCCACTGGACCCAGATAGCTCCGGAGGAGAAAGTGAGGCTGGTGACTTTGCACACCTCCCTCATTTAAATCCAATTCACTAGCAAATCATGGAGTCACCTTCCTGAAGTCATGGTCCTCTTTGAGAATGAAGGACAAACAACAAGGAAGGTCTTACTATAATCTCTACACGTTGCACCCCTCAGCTGCCTCTAGATTTCTAAGCTGATCTCCTGGCTTTCATTCTATCCCTGCTTCCTAATCCTCTTCTCAAAAACATCCAATGGCTACCCTTTGCCTACTAAATAAAGTATAAACTGTTAATTTTGGCATTCAAGTCTCTGTTCAATCTGGCCCCAGCTTTATCTCAAACTACACCACTTCATATAATTTGTGTTGCAACCAAATTGAACTACTGTCTTATGTCCCATTGTTAGTCTGCCTTCTCCCTTTTCCTGGGCCTTTGCTCAGACTATGCCTGGTGAGTGGGATTCAGGTGAGGGGAAACAGCATCTTCACCTATTGAAGTTCCTCCTCACTTCAGAGCTTGTGTCAGGTGCTACCTTCTCCTTGACACACACGCAACACCCAGCTCAAAGTCAGCTCTTTCCCCAAATTTCTCAGAGCATTATGCTTATATCTCTTCTTTGCAGTAACATGTTCTCTTATGTGTTGTTCAATTGTTTCAGTTGTGTCTGACTCTTTGTGGCCCCATTTGGGGTTTTCTTGGCAAAGATACTGGAGTGTTTTGCCATTTCCTTCTCCGGCTCATTTTGCAGATCAGGAAACTGAGGGAAATTGGGTTAAGTGACTTGCCCAGGGTCACACAGCTAGTAAGTGTCTGAGGCCAGATTAGAACTCAGGAAGATGAGTCAGACTCATCTTCCTGACTTCAGACCCCTCACTCTCTCCAATGTACCACCTATCTGCCTTTGCGCATCATACCTATTAGGGTGTGTGTATATATCCATACATAGACATATACACATATGTCTATTTTTTAAGTTATGAACTTTCTCTAAACTTCTGAAATAAGATAGCCTCTGAGTTCACAACATCAACTGTGTAGCAATAAATAGAAATGTCATCGAGTTAAAATTCCACAAATTAGCCTTTCTAATGGAAACTGTAAAAGAAAACCTACACAGTAACCTTGGTCTAGATCAAAGCTTCTTAACCTTTTGAGGGGAATGGACCCTTTTGGCAATCTGGTGAGGCCTATAGACTCCTGCTTAGAATAATGTTTTTAAATGTATAAATTAAAACACTTAAGGATTTGAAAGAAAACCAATTATATGGAAATACAGTTTTCGAAATAGTAAACAAAACAAAACAAAAATATAAGTTCTCAGATTCCAGGTTAAGAACTCTTCCCTGACTTCTTGGGTCCTTTCCTTCAGTCTCATTCCCTACCTCCTCCGTCAAGGTCTCAACCGCAGCTCCAAGGTCATTCCAGCTTCTTCCTCCCACACAATCCCTACCCTTCCTTATAGACAGGTTAGTTGGCCAGCCTGTTTATATCTTGAAATGTGGCCCTTTTCATTTAATTAAGAGTTGACAAATGAGACGAGGGAGACCTTGCCAAGAGAAACATACTGCATTAACAAGCTATCAAATCCATCCAATAGGATGGGCCCATCAACCTTGGCTTATGAAAAAGTTCTCTCTCCCAGGATAATACGAAATCCTAGGAAAGATGATCAACAGTTTTGGCATCAGGCTCCCTGCGGAATAGCTACGCTCACTGAGAGTGAGCATTTGAGAGTCAGACTTATTGTTTTCTTCACACCTCTTCTTTGTTTCAGCCTTCGACAGATCGTCAATCGAGGAGAGTCCTGTCAAGGGAGAGGACACAACAGAGAGCAGTAAGGAACAGCAGTCTCCTGATCAAACAAAGACAAATCGCTTTGGCCATGACAATATGCACTCGAGTTTCTGTGTTTTGTTGTAATAGGACAATGATCTATGACCTAACATCACCCCCTACTCCCCACTTCCAACTTGTTGCTTTTTAGTTTCAAGTACTTTAGCGGCAAAGAAAACTAATTCCTTTCAAGTCTTCCGTTCAACAAGTCTTATATCTTGTCTCTTGTTCTTTGGGAGCAAAAGTTAAGCAATGAAACCCAAGTCTTGCGAGCTTAGGAAAATTCACTTCTAAATTTTAAATTCAAAACTGGAACTCCAAGGTTTTAGTCTCCAAGTACTTATCTGATCTCCCAAATTATGTTTTGAGATGTTATGGCTCATTTCCCTCTCTCCTCCTAGAAAGAAAGAAAGGCATTGTTTTCTCATGGTCATTTATAGAGTTTGTATAGAAGATTTCTCCTGAAGCATTTATTCTTAAGAAAATGCACTGATACTGAAGACATAGCGTTTGCAATTTCTTTTGGATTAATGGTTGAAATGGGCTGCTGCATGAGAAAGGCCCAGGCCAGCAGTCAGTTTGTAAACCAGCTAATAGTAAACACGTGATGCAAACCAAGCCCAGCCAGAATCTGGAGAGTAAATAATGATCTTTCCCAGCCCTGGTTTGGAAAAAGTGAGGCAATGGAAAAAAAACAATGCCCGAGAGATGCTCTGAAAATAAAATAGAAGGAAAGAAGCAGAAATCGCTTTGCCGAGTTAGCAAAGATTTAGGAAACAAAGTATCGTGTGGCTCGGGGGAGGCAGGCTCCCCGTTTTACAAAGACACGTCCATGTGTCTGTCTCCTCCAAGCACTTTTTCCCCCTGGGACCAACAGCTAAACTGTCCCTCACATCACGATGTGAGAATAAAACAAGATCAAAACGGGGCAATCAGCTGAGCAGGTGGGGGCATTAGTAGCTACAGTGATTTCTAGATGCTGGAGGAATACAGATATTAAATTTTTACACCCTCTAAGTATCAGTGACCTGGGAAATCAGTCATTTGATAAGCATTTATTAAGCACTTTTCCATGTACCAGGCATTGTCCTAACTGCTGGGGATTCGAATAAAGGCACCATGCAGACCCTGCCCCAAAGGAGATCACAGTTTAATGGGAGAGACAACATGCAAACAACTGCATAGAAACAAGCTATATAGGAAATAAATTGGAGATTATCCACGGAGGGAAGGCATTAGCATTAAGAGGGACTGGGAAAGGCTTCTTGTAGATTTTAGCTGTGACTTGAAGGAAACCAGGGAAGCCAGGAGACAGAGGAGAGTATTCCTGGCATGGCGGTGTGGGTGGGGACAGCCAATGAGAATACATGAAGTTAGGAGGCATAGAGCCTTTTTCGAGGAACAGAATGGAGGTCACTGTGAGTGTATTACATAGGAGTGAAAAGCTGGAAAGATATAGGAAGGGGCCAAATGATTTAGGGCTTTGAATGACAAAGAATCTCCTTTTTTGTCTTAGAGGTGATAGGAACCACTGAAGTTCATTGAATAGGAAGTGGGCGATATGGTTGGATCGGTACTTTAGGAAGATCGTTTTGAAAGTTGAATGAAGAATGGATTTAAATAAGGAAAAACTTGAGAAAAGAAGACCAACCCATAGATCATTGTGTGACATGAGAGAAACGTTGGCACAGGATAGCCTAGCATGGCGTGCTCTCCTCAGAAAAGGTGCTGTGTTCTATGAGCAAAGCAAAATTGAAGTAGCTCAAAAGAAACTCGAGATGTGCAAATTTAGAGAATCCACCTCAAATGTTCGCATGGACTATTTGTGCCCGACCCGTGGTAGAGCATTCCAAGCTCGTATTGATCTGCTCAGCCACAGTTGGACACACTAATTTGACTCTAACATAGTGATGTCATTTTGATCCTCTTCAGGAAAAAAAGACAACAGCCAACCACGGTTACTCTCAATAGTAATAGGGAAGTTTAGGAGAGGGGAGGTCTTTGGGGGAAAGATAATGAGTGATTTTGACATGTTGAGTTTAAGATGTCTATGGGACAACTTAATTGGAGATGCGCAATAGGCAGTTGGAAGACATGAGACTCTAAGTCAAGAGAGAGGTTAGGGCTAGATAAGCAGATTTGAGAATCGTCTGCATAGCGATATTTTAATCCACGGGAGCTTATGAGATCACCAAGCAAAATAGTTTATAGGGAGAAGAGAAGAGTGCGCGGGGCAGAGCTCTGGGGAACACCCCACTATTAGCAGTAGTAATCTGGAAGAAGATCCAGCAAAGGAGACAGAGAAGGAGAGGCCAGATTGGTAGGAGAACCAGGATAGAGTAGTGGCATCAAAACTTAAAGACAAAGGCTGCAGAAGTCAAGAAGGATGAGGATGGAGAAAACTGCCATTTTGAGAACAAAAAAGCCTTGTTTGCCCCAGCCTTGTTATGATTCTGTCAGATTCCCAGGAAATCTTCACCGAAGAGGGACTCATGGACCCCCTTCATTCCCATCAACGACTGGCTTTTTAAATTGAAAGAATCGTCAATCAAAGGAGATCTGTTAGCATTCACTTTGAGGAAAGATGAGCACACGGGAGATGCATTTGTACCTTTGTGGTCTTCCATAAACTTTAAGCAGCAACACAAACATCCACCAATCTGTCTGTCTTCCCTATGCTGAAGGTTCTACTTTTACTTCTGGCAGAAACTCTTTGCCACCTTCATTAGCAGATTTTGTTTGTGATCAGGGAGCCCACTGCCCAGAAGCCCGACTGGGGTTCAGAAACTGACTTTGGAGCTTTTGTCAAAGTTGTCCCTCCCCATCTTGGAGCTGTGCTCTGCTCAATTTGCCCAGCAACGATAAATTGCCATCACTTCTCTATGCCTCGGGCCATTATCCCTGCTGCCTTGGAGATACAGTTCCAAACAGATGGCTGGTCAAATATCTCTCACTGCCATGCCCTGCCCCCTCCAATGTGGTGTAGCAGCCCACAGATTATTACAAATACCCCCAGCCTATCTGGAAACATGGGCATAATGGTTTTTAAGCAAACACCCTTCGGTACCCTTACACAAGGAAATGAATTGCTGGAGGCGTAGCCTCACTACTTCCAATGCACTCTCTCCTGCCTTTGCTCTAAGTCAGGTTTTCCCATGGTATTAAATCAAGAATGCCAAGGTTAACCAAAAAGTTGGCATTTTCCATGTACTTTCTCCTCTCCCTCCCCTTCCCTTCCTTCTGTCACTGCTTTATCCTTTCTGGACATCAGAACTCATTTCAGCCTTGCTCAGTCTTGGCTTGGGTCTGTAGTCTCCCTCCATGGTTGGAGTAAAAAGTTTTCATTCTTTTCAATAGCCCCCCTCCCCCCTCCCATCTCTCCCACTCTCCGTTTTCCAAATTTCCTTCAGTTCAAGTTGTACACGAGAGAGAGAAGAAGAAACATGCGCTGGGCTGAGGAATGAGATCATTTCTCTCCTCTGTTAGCAGGCTTGCAACTTGCTAGTCAGGGTTACTGGAATAAAGCAGGAGAAAGCTCTTTCCACAGTGAGCCATCTGGCCCCTGTAGACTCATGCTGATGCTAATCTGCTCAATTCTTTTTCTTTCTCCTTTTCTTCTTTTTCTTTTTCTTATTATTTTTTCTCTCCCGAGGAACACTTCATCTGCAGCCATAAATTCAGACTTTTCCCTTCTGAAGGCAAAGCTTCATTTTGTACACATATTTATTACTGAATTATTCACTACCATCCCTCCCTTTCCTTCTAGGTGTCAGGAAATCATTGTGATCATTGGTGGGTCTATGTCGTTTTAATGTCAGGGCAGTACTTTCAAATGGAAATTAGGCAATTAGGCTTCACATGGAGAAATCTGACAGATGTAGAGAGGTTTTACACCACTGGCCATGCCACAGTGACAAAGGCAGCCCATGGCTCTCCAGGGATTTTTAAATAAATAGAACATGTTTCAAGAGCATGGAAAAATCCAGAAGTAATTAACTGTGTGATGAGAGTTCATAGATCCTGTAGCTGTTTAACTTCAAAATGTGATAATGACATGTCAACGAGATCACTTAACTCATCCTTGTAACAGAGGCATCAGAAAACCTATTAAAATGTGCATTCAAACATAGGCGAATGCTTCATAAGGCATCTGGATTTTGTTTTGTTACCCCTCCCTGCCCCCCATTTACAAACTTAAAGCTTCAAAGTATTTTAATACGTATTTCTTTTCTCCTTTATAATATACATATATGGAGGATATGCATTCAGACAACACACACATATGTATATGGTTGTGGTGAGGTCACTTGTTTCAGTTGTGCCCACTCTTCATGACCCCATTTGGGGTTTTCTTGGCAAAGATACTGAAGTGGTTTGCCATTTCCTTCTCCAACTCATTTTACAGATGAGGAAACTGAGGCAAACAGGGTTAAGTGATTTGCTCAGGGTCACACAGCTACTAAGTGTCTGAGCCAAAATTTGAACTCAAGTTTTCCTGATTTCAAGTGCCAGCTAGCTGCCATATGTACATGTTTGTGTGTGTGTGTGTGTATACTTAGATATATACACACACATACATACACATATATACCTTTTGCATATATATACTTGACAGGGGTCTCAAGGACCCTGAAGAAACTGTAGATCTAATGGCACCTGATTGAACAACTGTATTTTAAATTCAGATCTCCAAAGGCTCTCCAACTTGTCTTTGTATCTCCAGTATCTAACACAGCGTCTGGCACATAGTAAGCTCTTAGCAAATTCCTATTGATTAATTGCTTTGAGGGATATGTTTGTTATTAAAGAAATATATATGTGTTGTATTATATGTATAATTCACGATATATAAACATATATTATATAAAAATATATTTGCACACATATAGCCACACACATATAAATTCGCTATATAAATATATATTACTATAAATATATATTTGTACACATATAAACATATATATAAATATATATTCACACACATATATAAAAAATTCATACAGTTTCATTTAGTTGATGTGGATTGGGGGAGTACAAATATAGCCTCATAGACTTAGAAGGGACCATAGAGCCTGGCCAATCCATTTACAAATGAGGAAATTGAGGCCAAGAAGCAAAAGTGATTTACACTAAGGTCACAGAGCTAGCCACTTCTGAGCAATTCTGATACTTGACCCTTACTGATTCCTTATCTCATTCTCTGAAGTATATGGTCCAAAATTCCAACTATCCAGGCCATCTCTTAAATATCAGTTGGTAGCCTTCCCGATCCTCCAGTTAGCAATGATCTTCCCCACTAGGGGATCTCATTTTGCTTGCTCCCCTCATAGACTCCACACGTATATTTGTATTAGAATGACCCCTACGTGCATCTAAACTGTAAGGTTCATGAAGTCAGGAACCACATCTGAGCTAAACTTTCTAGCATTCTGTGTTGAGCACAGTACTTTATACACGATTGCTGTTCGATTATATTAGTTGTGTCCAACTCTTTGTGACCCCATTTTGGGTTTTCTTGGCAAAGATACTGGAGTGGTTTCCTATTTCTTTCTCCAGCTCATTTAACAGATGAGAAACTAAGGCAAACAGGGTTAAGTGACTTGCCCAGGGTCACACAGCTAGTAAGTGTCTGAGGCCAGATTTGAACACATGAAGATGGGTCTTTCCGATTCCAAGCCCAGTGCTCTACCCACTGTGCCATCTAGCTGCCATATACACAGTAGCCACTCAGTAAATATTTGAATTAAGCCTTAAGAGTCTCATTTAGAAACTATACCTCTAGAAAAAAGTCACCTGAAATAGACTCTCCTCTTCTGTTGTGCCTATGAAGACCTGGTTTGGGTGAGAATTGCTGCAATTCTTCCTCCGTATCAGCAGCCTCAGAGCAAACACCCACTAAGAGGTCAATGAGTGCTGAAGAGAAAGACATTATTTCCTAATGTCCAAATGCCCTCCTCATTTACATATTCTACATTGGTAGAAACCAAAATTTTCATTAAATTGCTCTACCAATAAACTCCTTAATTAACAAGTATTCATAATCCCAGAGACAGAAGCAAAAAGAAAGCATACACACAAATCACTTGAGAATGGATTAATCAGTAGGAAGGGAAGGCAGCCAGAACATGGTGTTACAAGCCAACCACCTTGGTGAGCTCGCTGGGAGGATTGCCGACTGCTCTTTATTGAGTAGTTTTCCATTATATCAAGACATAGCCTCTCCAAATTCAGGATTCTGCCGTGAGAAGAAAATAAAAATAAAAGGGAAAGAGAAATAAAACAGGAGGAACTGAGGCTGATGTTTATACGATCGAAACCCCCCAATACACAATTATCTAATGACTATCAAGTGATTGATAAACAATATTTTTATCTTTCTTAAAAATATTTCTCCACTTAACATACTCATTCAGGGTTCTCAACACATCAGAAGAATAATTTTTTTAAAAAAGCCTTAAATAAAAAATGACAGATAGAAACACAGTTTATTAATTTTCAGACTCAATAAACACTGTTATGACATGTTTATATGCAATGAACCTCTTATTCAGCTGAGCAAACATTCAAGCACTTACTCTAACAATAATAAAATAAGTTAGCATTTATATAGGACTTTAAGGCTTGCAAAACACTAGCAAATATCATCTCATTTGATCCTCATAACAACCGTGACAGGTAGGTCTTATTATTATCCCGATTTTACAGATGAAGAAAACCAAGGCAGATTAGTTGATTTGCTCAGGGTTACTCAGCTAGTGAATGTCTGAGAGAAGATTTGAACTCAGGTCTTCCTAACTCCAGGTTCAGTGCTGTATCTACTGTGCTACCTAACTGCCTCTAAGAAAAACGTACTATGTGCGAGGATGGGAATCAAACCCAGGCCTACCACATGGCAGGTTAGAACTCTACACCACCCATGCAAGGATCTATGGTTGGCAGAATTGTTTAAATAAACATTTAGGAGAAACTCGAAGTGTCAACACAGGAAAAACTTACTAGTTTTCTGGGCCCTGATAATATGTTAAAGTCATACTTTCAAAAATATACAAAATCTACTGTCCCTACTTTAAGGCAAAGAATTATTTAGGTCCATTCAAAACAGCCTATTCTGTTTTAAATAGACAGACTATTCTGACTTTAGAAGAAGTAGACCCTTGCCGAAGTAGGGAGAAAGTTTCTTGTTCTAACTACCTTGTGTGTGACAACCAGCTAATGTCTAAAATTAGCCAGATGCATTATCCCATGTCCAACATAAACCAAAACACCCCAAAACATCTACTGCCAGCATGAACACACCTTTGGTTATCTCTTCTGAAAGACTGGCTACATCAAACTATTCATACCTGATAAACCAAAGAGAAATTTCTTATGGTTTAGATTAACTATGCATTAGCTAGCGCTGCAAAGCAGGTAAATGTGCGATATTTTATTTTGTCAGTCACTCCAGCGGAGTAGGGCCAGTATTTCTTTAACACTTAATCCTGGAGGAAATGCATTGAAATATTTATTCCCGAAGAGTGTCTTACCCAAAAAAGAGAAGGTCATAAATGATGATCACACAATCAAAGTCACATAAATCCTGTGCAGAATCAGGGGAGGGTCCAGCCAAGTAGTGTTCAAGTAGAAAGGTTAAAGGTATTCCAAGGAAATATTTTGGCGACAAATAGAAGCTTTGGTTCTATGGCCTCCAAGATTTTGCAGAGGGAGTGGTTGAATCCTGTTGAACATGACTCTTCCAGGCAGATAATCTTCTACATCTGACAATTTCCACATGTTATATTGTGTATCGAGTAATGGTTTTGTAAAGAGAAAACTCCTTTCCACAAACTCCGCCAGAGTTCCACTAGCCAAGGGAGGCAGATAACTAAAGGAGACTGTTTGTTGTAGATATTACCAGTGACTATAACATGCAGCCAAATCGCCTCTTTCTGACTGATTTCATTATTCTGGCCATACTGTGTGAGCTCATGGAGTAGTCAGGGGGATTGTGAAATGGAATACCACCAAGTTTCCTTCCAGAAGACATCATGGGAAACCACGGTTATAACTACCCTGTCCCCCATGTGTCTTCGTGATGAAAAGTAAACTGAGTCTGGAGGGGATGATAATGTGAGGATTTCCTGAGTCTACATAGGTTCTATTTTGAATTTTACCTATGACTTTCCTGGGTGCTTTCAGTTTTGGATTTCTTTTAGGAGGTGATCAGAGGATCCTTAGTGATTTCAGTTTGCCCTCTGGTTCTAACAGATACAGGTAATATGATTTCTTGAAATACAGCACCTATGTCTTCTTTTTGCAGAGGCAGCTAGCTAGGTAGATAAAGCCCAGGATATGGAGTCAGAAAGGCTTGAGTTCAAATTCTGCCTCAGACATTTATTAGGTATGGCCCAGGGTAAGTCGTTTAACCAATACTTGACTCCCATCTGTAAAATAAGGACACTGATAGCACTTCCATCCAGGGTTGTATGAGGATAAAGTGAGATAATATTTGTGAAGCACTTTGCAAACCTTAAATCACCCTATAAATCTCATTATTGTTGCTGTTGTTTGGGCAAGGTTTACAAGGAATCTGGTGGTTTGCAAATGATTTCTTCACTTGTTTTCTAGGTCAGTTGTTTTGGATAGAAGATGCCAGCTATATTCTCAATTTTCAGTCTTGATTTAGTTGTAATATTTCTTGCATCATAGAGTCATTAAATTCTGCTTGTTCCATCCTACTTTTTTAGATATTCCACTGCTTCCATAAGGTTTTCCACCTTCTATTCTAATATATTTATTCTCATTTCAATTTTTTCTCAAAAACTCTTATTTTGAATTTTATCTCTTGCCATATTTTTTCCAGGTACACTCAGAGTCCTTGTCATCTTTTTCTTCAAATTTCTATATCCAGAATGGGGGAACCTGAGGCCTTGAGGCCACATGTGGTCCTCTAGGTCCTCAAGTGTGGCCCTTTGACTGAATCCAAACTTCACAGAACAAAAGGATTCAGTCAAAGGGCTGCACTTGAGGACCCAGAGGGCCACATATGGTTTCAAGGCCACAGGTTCTCCCCTCCTGATACAGACTTATTTTGGACTTAATCTTTTTTTCTAGTCTTACTTTTTGGGCTTCTCTTAACCCACAGAATTTCATTGGTACTCAGAATGTTCTTTTTACTCAGATCTCCAATCTCAGTGCCTGGGTTGGGACTTTGCTCCAAAGCCAGGCTCCACACCCTCCTTTGGTCTGGGAAGAGGTGGGCCTGTCCCCCTGTTTGGTGCTGTCCATTCTGTAGTCTCTGTCATTGACTCTGCAGCTCTAAATGAGGTGGCTGAGCATAGGCCTTACCCTTTATTACAATCTCTGTCTTCTACTGTCACCTTATTGTAGCCTAGTAGGAGTGCCATCTTTCCTCTACTGCTTTCTAGAAAGGCCCTCCTTGTCTCCACCTCCTGGGCACTAGCCCCAGTATGAGCTACCCCCCCCGCCACACACACACTGCACGACCTCTCTATACGTCTGTCAGTCTTCATGTGCATTCCAGAACTGGAAGAAGGGATTCACCAATTCTTTTCTTTATCCTTCATCATCACTGCTTCATCTGCTGTCCTTTTAAACCTTGGCTGGTGTGTTTGTTGGGAAAGCAAGGCTCCCTGGGCCCCTTCATATTACTGTCTTAACAAGAAGAAACAACAGGCTTTCTACATTCTTTTTTTTTTACTGCGTGAAGAGTTCGGCCACAACCTTTGAGTATGTGTGTATCTCATCCACAAGGCTCCAAAACATTCCTATATGACAAATGAGGAAACGACTCAATATATCCCAAACTGAACTCAGCCCCAGAGCTCACTGTCTTTCTCCTGAAACCCAGCTCTCTTCCAAACTTTCCTATTTCTGTCCTGGGCACACATCTTCATCTGTCCAGTCATCCAGGTTTGCAACCCCCAATTAACCCCTGTACTTCACTCTCTAGTCTCCCATATCCAATCAGCCATCATTAGTTACCAGCACAGATGTTCTCACATCTGTCCTCCTTTCTCCAATCATGTGGCCATCACCTTCTTTTTTCTAAATTAAAATTTGTTTTCAGATCTGTACTCTCTCTCTCATTTCCCTCACCCCAAACAGAGATTGGAACACCAGAAAAACAATATAGCCTTCTAATGGGTATTTCTGCTTTCAGTCCTTCCACTCTTTAGTGAATCCTCCACATAGCTTTCGAACTGATTTTCCTAAAGCACAGGTGGAATCATGCCATTCCCTTGGTCCAGAATTTTCAATGGCTTCCTATTGCCTTTAGGATGAAACATTTGGCATTTAAAACTCTTCACAATCTGGATCTATCTTGTCTTTCCAGACTGAGTTTATATCATACCCCTTTGTGTATTCTATGTGTAGCCAAACTGGCCAACTTACTTATTCTCTGTATATGATATTCTATATCTCCTGGCTCCATGACTTCAAACATGCCTTCTCCCACCTCTGCCTCTTAGAATCCCTGGCTCCCTTCAAGATTCTGCTTATGTATCTAACCCCCTCTCCCACAGTGACTTAATTATTTTGCATAATTTTTTGTATTTACTTATCTATGGACCTACTCTATCTCTCTCCTCCCATCCTCACTCACCTCATTGCTCCTTGAAGGCAGAGAATGTCCTTGTATTCCCAGTACCTAATATAGTGCCTTGCATATTGTAGGCCCTTAATAAATGCTTATTGGGTTCCAAGACAGCTCCAAAAGACTCATGATGGAAAATGCTATCCACATCCAGAGAAAGAATTATAGAGTCTGGATGCAGATTGAAGCAAGCTATTTGCTCTCCCTTTTCTGTTTTGTTTCTTCTTTCTCATGGTTTGTTCCATTGATTATATTTCTTCTTCGCAACATGACTAATGTGAAAATATGTTTAATGTGAATGTATATGTAGAGCCTACATCATGTTGCATGACATCTTGGAGAGGGGAGGAGGAGCGAGGAGAGGGAGGGGAAAAATTGGGAACTCAAAAGCTTGTGGAACTGAATGTTGTAAACTAAAAATTAATAATTTAAAAGAAAAAAATAAATGCTTATTGAATGTAACTGAATCATTCTTTCAGTATTTTAACTTCTTAGACAGATACCACGATATGATAGGCAGAATACTAGACTTGGATAAGGAAGACTTGGCTTCAGATCCTGCCTCTGGTACTTATTAGTCATGGGCAAATTAATTAACTTCTTAGCCTCAGTTTCCTCAAAAGTACAATGGAGTTAATAATAGCTGTAGTCCCTACTTTGTAGAGGTTTTTTGGAAATTTAAATGAAGGTAAAATATTTTTAAAACACTCCAAAAACATCATTAGTATTATTACAACTTGGCCTCCTACTGACACAGACTGAGTCTTTAGAGGGGCCAGCCAGGTACGATCCTCTAAAAATTCAGAACATAATTAGAATGTGTAGCTTATTGTTGTTCAGTCATTTTCAGTTGTGTCCAACTCCCCATGACCCTACTATTTGGGGTTTTCTTGGCAAAGATACTGGAGTAGTTTGCCATTTCCTTCTCCAGCTCATTTTACAGGTGAAGAAACTGAGGTAAACAAGGTTAAGTGACTTGTTCGGGGTCATACAGCAAGTCAGTGTCTACGGCCAGATTTGAACTCATGAAAATGAGTGTTCCTGATTCCAGTCTCCGTATACTGCGCCACCTAGCTGCCCCAGAACATGCAGCACTGGACACCTAAAAGCACCCACGGAACTGTGGGATCTTCTTACTTCATCCTGTAGTTGAGCAATAATCTATTCAAAACCACGGCCTGATTCCCCACCAGCGCATCTCTATGACAGATAATACAAAAGACTCCTGCACCCTAAAACAAAAGCATTTAATAAAGGCAAAAGGATGTAAAATTCAATCAGGAAACAAATGTTCTCTGTACCCTTACATAAGATGGCTGCCATCTCCCATGCCTCCAGGCATAGGAGTATTCAAACTCTCCTTTAACCTCCTCATTTCCTCCACCCCATTGGGAGGACCCAGTCAGTTCACACACATGGCATCCATAACAAAGCTAAGGGTCAAGTCATATGCCTTTTGGATTTCTTTCCTTCCTGTCTCAGCAGGGAAGGTTAGAGAGCATTCATGTATCATGGGCAGCTAATGATCACTGAAGCCTCTCACTATGTCTCTGGAATCATTATGTCATATCCAGGCCTCCTCATAAAGTCTCCTCACATATTTTCTGCAGATTTTCAGCCCTGTTACTAGGTATTTTCATCAACTAGTACCTGAGACCCTCATAGCCGCTCGCTTCTTTTTCCAGGTTTGTATCCTGCTTTCTAATCACCTGATCTAATTCATAGGGTGGATTCATGCTAGTCCTAAAGATTTAAAAACAAAACAAAACAAAAAACTTTGCCTATTTCACCTAATTTCTAATATCCACCCAGGAAATTATAGGATCATAGATTTAGAGCTGAGAGAGACCTTTGTTGTTCATTTTCAGTTGTGCCTAACTCTTTGTGACCCCATTTGGGGTTTTCTTGGCAGAGATACTGGAGTCATTTGCCATTTCCTTCACCTCATTTTACAGATGAGGAAACTTGGGCAAACAGGGTTAAGTGACTTGCCAAGGGTCACACAGCTGGTAAGCGTCTGAGGCCAAATTTGATCTGAGGTCTTCCTGACGCTAGGCCCAGCCCTCTAGCCACTTTGAAACCTCATTCAATACTTTATTTAAGATGGAAAAAACATGTCCAAAGAGGGTGACTTGCCCAAGGCTATAATGGGAAAAGTGATAAAAGCCAGAAATAGCACCCAGGGCTTTGAACTACAGAGCCAGTGGGTTTTTTTTTCTTTCTATTGCTCTGTCCTATCTATAGGGCACCGCCCCCGCCCCCAATCACAGGCCAGAGGAGATTTTAAAGTTGATATAATTGTACTCCTCATTGCCAAATGGTAAGCTGACATTCCAGCATAAATAATAATGGCTGACATCTTTTTAGCAGTTTATATACTTTATTTCAGTTGATCCTCACAACAACCCTGTGAAGTAGCTATTATAGCTATCATTATCACCATTTTATAGACAAGGAAACTTAGGCAAAGAGTGATTTGCCCATGGTCACACAGCTAGTAAGCATCAGAGACAGGATTCCAATCCAGGTTTCTTCAGACTCCAAGTCAAAATTGTATTCAGATTGGGGTGACATATTTGTTAAGAAGATGCAGAGTAAGAGGAAGCTAAGTGGCACAGTGGATAGAGCTGGACAGAGTGGGAGAAGGAGAAGGAGAAGGAGAAGGAGAAGGAGAAGGAGAAGGAGAAGGAGAAGGAGAAGGAGAAGGAGAAGGAGAAGGAGAAGGAG
>CM053622.1:736436922-736472109 GCA_028646595.1 Phalanger gymnotis | reverse complement strand
TCACCAATCCACACCCACACAGGTTTCACACCTGACAGGGCCCTGGGCCTGGGGCTTAGCACTTAACAGCTGAAAGTACTTCCACTCAAAAGAAACAAAAGCCATGCTAATGAGACAATTTTGCTTAACAACACAGGTGTGATCTTTAATATTCAGGTTATATATCCACGTTGAGCTTATTGTGGTATATGATATGGAAATGTCTGGTATTTAGATGACTGGGTGGATAGGGCAATAATCAAATTAAGGAATAAATTTCTAGTGATGGAATTGTAGGCATTGTGGTACCTGGGTCAGGGAGTTATTGTAGTTTTAGGAAGGGGAGTCTTTATGGGAAGTCTTCAGATCTCACCACATGACAACTACCCATTATAACCACGAAAAAAACAAGTCTTGGAAGAATGGAGGTATCTTATATTTTCCCTATTTTGTTAACCCTAAACTTGAACTGTGGGGGAAAAAATGGATAAATCTGACTCACATCTTTATTATGTTAACTATTATTATTACTGCCGTGATTATTCTGTGGTCATTTGTGATGAGTATTAATGTCCACAGGTAGAAAGAAAGAAAAAAGCAAAATAAAAAACAAGAGAATGCATGAATGCTTTGCCCAATGGTATTTGTAAACCAGGCCACTCCATTTGGTTATCTTAACAGCTGATGCCAATCAGTACTTGTCAATCACAGAGATAACCCCAGCTGTGCCCTTCTCCCTCTTCCACAGTTGACTAAAGCCTGTTCAGGGTAGCTGCATTCAGCCTCCCTGGCCCACTGAACCGGTGCTTATACTGTGAAGAAGGAAACTGTTCAGTGTAAAACCTTAAGGAAATCCTGTTATCATGTGAGAAAAGCAGCCATTTTTTAAATAGACATGCTGTACATTTTGTGATCACCTATGGGAACTTTACCCCAACCATTAAAAAAAAGTAGAGTAGTCGTTTTGTTAAGAAACAAAAAGTATCAGAAATCATAACCTATATTCACTTCATGCTTTAATATTCCATCATTTATTCATTTAGCAAACATTTATTAATATGTGCATATCACACTGGGTTACAGCTAGGGAGATAAAAATTTTAGATAAGACGTCCATGTATTCCTGTAGCTTACAGTCTCATAAGGGATGAAGATACTAACACGAATGATAATTTTAGAAATATTATATAATTGGAGAGATTCTGAGCAAGATGCTCTGTGAGGTCCCAAGTAGAAGCTTTTAGGGGTAGGGGGAATCAGGGAAAATTTACAAAACCTTCTCCTCTCTACAGCCATGTGAGTTTGGCAGTGCAAATATTATCCTTGTTTTACAGAGAGCCCTTAAGTGACACAGTTGGTAAACCATGGAAGTTGGTCGGAAACCTAGGTCCTCCAGGGCCATATTCAGTTTTCTGTTACATCAGTCACAGTCTCAGGAGAGCAACTTAACTATACTTTTCCTGTGGTCCCTCATATATTCACAGATGATATATACACAAAATACTTTTCTCTACAATTATAACCAGGGCTGTAAATCTGTAAAATAAAAAAAAAATGTGTTTACTCAAGATGAAAAAACTTTCCCCTTCCAGCCCTGCCGATCTCTTCTCTTCCTCTCTCAGCTCCTCCTTTTTCCTCTCCTCTCCTCTCCTCTCTTCTCCTCTCCTCTCCTCTTCTCTCCTCTCCTTCCTCCCTTCCTCCTCTCCCCTCTTCTCCCCTCCCTCCCCCTCCTCCTTCCTCTCTTCCTCCTCTCCCCTCTTCTCGCCTCTTCTCCCCTCCATTCCCCTCCTCCTTCCTCTCTTCCTCCTCTCCCCTCTTCTCCCCTCTTCTCCCCTCCCTTCCCCTCCTCTCTTCTCCCCTCCCCTCCTCTCCTGTCCTTTCTTCTCTTCCCTTTACTTTCCTCTTCCTTCTTTCCTTTCCTTTTCTTTCCTTTCTCTTCCTTTTTTTTCCCGAGGGTCGGTCTCCCTATCTCACCCAGGCTGGAAATGGCAATGGCCACCCAGAGGCTACACCCCATTGCTGACCACTGGGAAGCTTTGATCCTCTCTGTTCCTGATCTGGACTGGCTCTTTAAGGAGCTTGGTGGCTCACCATTTTGGTGCCAAACTTAGTGCAGACCGCTGATTGACTTTATCCCTACTTTAGCTCAGATTTCCCAATCTCAAGCAATCCACTAGCCACAAAATCCCTAGGAGCAGGGACTACAAGCATGTACCACCACACCCTGCAAGAAATACTTTTTCCATTGGTACACTCTCTTTGCCTTTTAAACCCGTCAACAGAGTAAAATTGTGGCCAAGTTCCTGAAGCTGTAAACCCATTTCTCCCTTTTGCAGTTCTTCATTCTCTATTAATGGAAAAGTTGCTATTGAGTAGCTTAAAGTGAGAAGCTGAATAAGGAGCAGAAAGGTTAATTCAAAATCCAGAGATGAGTGCCCCCTTGCCATCTTGTTAAGGCTGGGAAACAGACTTGGCCGACCCGGAAAACTGACACCTTTGCTTCACACCTCGTTCACTGGTGTTTACAAAAGGAAAATGGAGGAAATTAAGTCTCCTGACAGCATCTTTCTCCTTGCCAGCAATAAGCAGGCCTGGAGCAACCAAAATGATTGCTTCTCTAACATGTCCCATAGGTCTCGTTTAGAATGGGAGTTCTAATGATTTTACAAAGATTTCCATGAGCATACTCGGGGCATAAACACAAGATACTCAAAAGAAAAGATGGAATTAGCCATGTCTAAAGATTTAGGCAAATTCGTGCAGAATTATTATCGTTCCTAAGACAAAGAGCCGGTCTGGGCCTAAGCCTAAGGCAATCTGGTACGAGGGCCAGCCAAGTGGACACAGCAACAGAATGTAGAATCGGAGTAGGCCGGGCCTGACTGGGGCCAGTCTGATAGTACAGGTTCAAGACTGGAAAGAAATTAATGTAAGCTCATTGTGAGTATCAATTGTTTCTTTTTTTTTGTGCTTATATATTTTCTTGCACAGTGCCTAACACAGAATAGGTGCTGAACAAATTAGTTTTTTAAAAAAGAAATTGGGATGAAACGAGACAGTTGTAGTCTACCTGACAGTTATCAGAAAGAGGTTTACTTAATTCTAGCAGGGAAAGGATACTCAGCCAGGATATAGCCCCAGACCAGATGGGCAAAACAGCTCTGCCTTCATGTTGCCATGTTTGTGCACTGGAGCTAATAAATGACTTTGTGCCCTGGGCTTTTTGTTTCTAGACCACCAGGAAGCTCCTTCAGGTGCCCAAGCCTTAGTCAACTGAGTCTTAAGGACAGTTTCAGTCCCTTTTAAGGAAATGCTAGCCTAGCGTCTATGGGATAGCGACTGAGGGACAAGGGCAAAGCATAGTACATCTGCCCCACTGACCTTGGTATCCCAAACCTTCACTAGTATTTTTGGAAGCTCCAGAGTAAATGGAATGGCCTTGGAGTTAACTTAGGGGCATGATCATGGTTCAAGGAATTTATTCCCTTCAACCTAATTAGTAGGGGCAATCAGAAGACCTCTTGCTGAGAGGGAAGGAGTTGGGTTGGGGGGAAGAAAAGATTCTGAGATAATCTTTTAGTGTCAGACAGGAGTGGATGTGGTTCAACAGAAACAACTAAAAATGTGCTGATTTTGACATGTTTTGTTTGTCTCTGTCTCTGTGTGTCTCTCTCTCCTCTTTTCTCCCCCTTCTTTTTGTCTCCCCTCCCTCTCTTCTCTCTCACCTCTCTGTCTCTCTCTTCCCCCCCACCATCTCCTCCCCTCTCTCTAAGCCCCTTCTGTCCCTCCTCTGTCTCTCTCCTTTCTGCCCCTTCCTCTTTCTCTCTCTCTCTCTCTCTCTCTCTCTCTCTCTCTCTCTCTCTCTCTCTCTCTCCTCTCTTTCTCTTTTTTTTCTCTGTTTCACACACACACACACACACACACACACAAAAGAAGCCTCAGCAGCAGAGGACCACTCTGGCAACAGAGCAGTAACAGCTCAGCAGAGAAGCCCAGCAGTAGACAGCAGCAGCCATTCTGTTAGAAGAGCAGCAAATGGCAACTAGATTAAGTTGATGTAAAAGTACTAATTAATTCAGGAGTTAAGAATAAACTTAAGAGACAGAAGAAAAATTTGGAGTAAATGTTTGCTGTCTCTGGCAGTAGGAAGGGGAAAGACAAACCGGTCACTTCACTGCCTGATACCTACTCTCCTGAATGGAAAGTCCAGCAGCACCGGCAGCCCACATACTCTCTTCCTCAGTGCCTTGGCCTATTCTGTTCAGGACCCTGAAAGCAGAGGTGGCAGCAGCTCTACCAGGACCCACACTCAGCCTCCCTGTCTTTAGATCTGCATCCCAAACCACCTGCTAGAGCCTCTCAATCTCTCTCATTATGCATTCAGCATTTTCCCCTAACCTTGTGTGCCTATGCACTCTTTTATGAGAGTCTTTCAATCTTTCCCAGAATAGAAGGAAATATGGCCGTTTATTTAGCACAACATTCTCCCCTCCCCCTTCACCTCCCTCATTACTTTTGCTCCTTAGAATCCTCAGCTTCCTTCAAGACTCAACACAGATGCTTCTTCCCACTAGCAGTAACCTTTTCTTATCCACCTAGTGTTTATTCTGTCTTCTTCCTCAAAGTGTCTTGTTAATTGTATATCTGTTTAAATGTTGTATTCCCTACTAGACTATAACTTACCTGAGGGCAGGAACAATTTTTCATTTTGCCTTTTTCTCAATGCTTTGCATATAGTAGGTGCTTAATAGATGCTTGTTGGATGGTGTCTTGTTTCAACACAGGGAGAACTAGAAAGCCTCCTGGGATTCCTTCTAGCTCTATAGTTCTGCAAGCCTAAGATTATTTGAGTTTTTAGTTGGCCACAATGCACAGAAGATAAGGAAGAGAAAGAGGAAGAAAAGGAGGAGAAAGCAAAGAGAAGGAACTGAGTAAACAGATAGCCTAAACTGACCAGCTCACAGATTCTCCCCCTCCTCTAACCACAGCAGGATATAGAGAATAACAAACTTGAAATCACCCCCCTTTGTATCACCCAGAAGAAGTGATTCCTGCTCACAGGAATCATTTGGAAATTAAAGCATTAGTCATAACTTTAAATAAAAGCATGTATTAAGGTACATGCTTTTCATCCTTGCATGAATACGTGTGTATGTATGTTTCCTATTTGACCGTATTTCCAAAATGCCCAGGTAGCTTTACAAGCAGGAAGGCCACATTCTATCCACCACATCATGTTTTCTGTCTCACTGCTCCACATTAACACCCTCATGCATAGCCCAAGCTGACCAAGAATATTTCCTGGTTTATTCAAACCCATTTTAAAATTTTTCTCTTGCCAGCTCATTATTTGTGCTTTCTGGCTTGTGGTTTCAAATAGGAGTAAGATTTTTTAAAATTTGTCCTAAACAGAATCTTTCATATGGATTTAAAACTCATCATGTATTTATTATTGTTTTATGTACATAGTAGAACACATACCTACATCTATACCTAATTTGTATTTTGTACACACAAACAGCCAAGTACATTCTCCCTGGTGAAATATGTCTGCATGTTGTGGCCTGCATTGCTGATGTGCACTGAAGAATTAGTAAGCAAGTGAAGCCTCTTCTCCAGAGGGAGTTTTCCTAATACAACACCTCTAGGGGGGATGAGGATGTGCATGTGAGTGAATTTTTCTGATAATCAAGTTTACCCTTTAAAGATAAACTTTATTTTTCTATTTCCTCTTTTAACCATTTTAATTGAAATCTCTCTGCTGTCAAAACTGAATATACTGAACATAGATCACAGATTTGGACAGAATTCAGTCCATCCCTGTGTGGTGTACATGTAACCTGTGTACATGTAACCAGTCTCCTTTCTGATACAAAGGGCCCTCTTTCACTTTAGTGACCTTTCCGCCTCTCTGCTTTGACCTGTCCACCTCTCTTTAGATAGATAGATAGATAGATAGATAGATAGATAGATAGATAGATAGACAGACAGACAGACAGACAGTAGACAGACAGCAGACAGGTAGATAGACAGACAGGTACATAGACTGACAGACAGACAGACAGACAGATAGATAGATAGATAGATAGATAGATAGATAGATAGAGAGATAGACAGACAGACAGATAGATAGATAGATAGACAGACAGACAGTAGACAGACAGACAGCAGACAGGTAGATAGACAGACAGGTACATAGACTGACAGACACACAGATAGATACATAGACAGACAGATAGATGGACGGACGGACGGACGGACGGATGGATAGATGCAGAGACAGATAAATAGAGATAGATAGATAGATAGATAGATAGATAGATAGATAGATAGATAGAGAGAGAGACAGAGACAGAGAGGATTCCTATAGATGAGAGACAGAGACAGAGGATTCCTATAGATTCCTGATACATATGAATGAGAGATTAATTGATTTACCTATATGAACAAACATGAACACAACAGCTATGATCCACTATCTCTCCATTGCAAGGCTAGAGTAGACTACAAATGCTGCTTCCACTGTCTAGTTACCCACACACTTCTCAGCCCCTTATAGTCTGGCTTGTAAACCCGCCACTTGACTGAAATTGCTGTCTCCAAGATTACCAATCATCTCTTTAATCTCACAGCTGCTAAACATGGGGGCCTCTTCTCCATCCTCATCCTTCTGAACTTCTGCAGCTTTCCCTTCCCCTCCCCACTGAATACTATCTTTTCCCTTGGCTTCCGAGTCACTGCTCTCTCCTGGCTCTATGAGTCTATGGCTTCTTCTCAGCGAAGTTTACTAGTTCACCAATTCATTTGGGAATCATAGGAATGAGGAGCACTGCCAAGAGGCAGTTGATTGATATTCCTTTCCAAAAGCAATGATTGTGGTGATCAATTGATTTTTAATAAGTTTTATTGATTCCTTTGGTTTCTGCATCCACAAAATTTCTCCCAAAGAGATACTCTGTGTAACAACATTTAGGGCGGGGGGAGAGCAAAAGGAAAAAAATCAGCAAAAGCAATCAAAACAACAAAAATGTCTGAAAATATGTGCCATGTTCCATACTGGTGTCCCCCTGTTAAAAAGTGGAGTGGGAGTGTCTCCTTATATTTCTCTTTGGAGCTATGCTTATTCTTTGCAATTTTGCAACATTTACTTTTGATTGTTTTGTGGTGGTTGCTCTTTCCATTTACACTGTGGTAGTCGTACATATGGTTTTCTTGGTTCTGTTTACTTCACTTGGTATCAATTCATGTAAAGTCTTTCTTCTCTATATTCATCATCTTCATAGTTTCTTATAGCACAGTAATATTTCATTACATTCATTTCTGTAGTGTTTTTAACTATTCTCCAACAGATAGATGTCTACTTTGTTTCTAGTTCTTTGAAACTACAATGAATGCTGCTACAAATATTTTGGTGGATATAGGAGCTATTTTGGTGACCTCCATGGGGGGCATATGTTAGTGACAGAATCTCTGCATCAAAAGGCATGGATATTTTAGTTACTTTATTTGCATAATTCCAAAGTACTTTCCAAAATGGTGGTACTAATTCACAGCTCTACCAACAATGTACTAATCTATTTATCTTCCCCAAACCCTTCAAGCATTGACTCTTCTCACCTTTTGTCATTTTGCTAATTTGTTGAGACTTGGGTGAATCTTGAGAGTGGCTTTGATGGGCACTTTTCTTATTAGTGATTTGGAGCATTTTTTTCCACATGCTTGTTAATAGTTTGCAATTCTTCTTTTGAGAACTGTTTGTTCATATCCTTTCACCACTTATTGGGTAATGGCTTTTGGTGTTAGATATAGATATAGATATAGATATAGATATAGATATAGATATAGATATAGATATAGACATGGATATAGATATATATGTGTGTGTGTTTGTATGCCTTTATTGATAACATATATGTATTTGTATATAGGATGACCAATTTTATGCATCTGTATATTTATAGATATAGGTATAGATAGAGATAGAGGTATTGCTTATACATTTTGGATACAAAATCCTCATCTGAGAAATTTGATACAAAGATTTCCGCATTCAACCATTTCCTTTTTTAACTCAGATTCATTAATTTTTTTATTCAGAAGCTTTTCAATTTTATTTAATCAAATTATCTATTTTATCTTTTCTAACAGCCTCTATATCTCTTTTAGTTAATAATACATCTCATATCTGTAGCTGTGAAAGATATATGACCTGCTTCTATTCAAAAATTTTTATGGTATGATCTTTAAGATCCCATTTCTATCTTTAATTTATTGTGGCATATGACATAAGACGTTGATCTAAACTTAATTTCTGCCAGACGGCTTTCCAGTTTTCCCAGCAATTTTTATTAAGTGGAGGTTCTTTCTAAAGTAATTTATGTTTTGGGGTTTACAAACAGTGGATTATTGAATCCCATTATTTCTTTTCCTCCCTTGTCTAGTATGTTTCATTGATCTACTCTATTTTTCTTAACCCATACCAAATGGCTTGGATGACTGCAACTTTATATTATAATTTGCAGCCTGGAAGACCCTATCACCCTTCATTCCTATCTTTTTTTCCCCATTATTTTTTCCTAGTATTCTAGATCTATTATTTCTCCAAGTAATTTTTTTTATCATTTCATCAAATTTTCTAAAGTATCCTTTAGATAGTTTGTTAAAGAATTAAAACTATAAATTAACTTTTGTAGTGTTTTCCTTTTTGCCATATTGTCATGGCCCATCTGTGAGCACTGAATGTTATTCCATTTTATTTTCGTTGTTCTTTATGTAAGGAGTTCTTCATAATTGAAACTATACAAACGTTTTCTGTGTTCTGTCATTCAGTCATTTTTAGTTGTATCCGACTCTTCATGACCCCATTTGGGGTTTTCTTGGCAAGGATACTAGAGTGTTTTTCCATGTTCTTCTCTAGCTCATTTTACAGGTGAGGAATGGAGGCAAACAGGACTAAGTGACATGCCCAGGGTCCTGACTCCAGGCCCAACACTCTATCCACTGTGCCACCTAGCTGTCCCTGTGTTTTGGTATATTGATCCCCAAATATTTTATATACTTTGTAGTTATTTTTGACAGGATTTCCCTATTATCATTTCTTGGATTTTGTTGTTATTATATAGCAATGCAGTTGATTTTTGTGGGCTTATTTTGTAGCCTGCAATTTTCCTGAACCTATTAATTTATTCAATTAATCTGTAAGGACACAAGATTTGTAGGTGGGTCAGACTATCCTGCCAGCTACACCAATGTAAGGCCAAATGTAAGGGGGTTGATCTGTTCTGTCCTGATATGCCAATTGCAGGCATGGAGACCCTCTGAGGCAATACTCAGATACTGAAGAAAGAGGGGCCCATGTTGGCTTGGTTATGTGTATGTGTATATGTATCTCTGTGTGAATATATGTATACATGTATGTATATATGTGTGTGTATATACATACATATATGTGTATATGTATGTATATACACATACACACAATTTTATTAGGGTTAATTGGTTTGCTTAAGAGGGTTTACTCATGAGACCAGTAGTCCTGGGTGGCAGCAGGACAAAATGGTGTAATAGATCCCCATACCAGCCCTAGGCCAAGTCCAATCAAAGGCATGTAAATATAGGATCACATGTGATTTTCCTATGGGATAGTTAGAGCTTCTTTCGCTGTTTACATTTACTCAAAGTAGTTTACATTCTTCTGTGAAACTCAAGGTCATGGTCCTAGGTACTAGCTACCACCGCATAGTTTTTTTGTTAATTTCATAGGGTTTTCTAACTAAACTATCATATAATCAGCAATAGGGATGTTTTATCTCATATACTTATGCCTTTTTGTTTTATTGCAAGTTTATAGCCTTTCCAGAATTATATCAAGTAACAGTGCGGAGAGTGGACATCCGTGCTTTACCCTTTATCTTTCCTAGGAAAGTTTCTAGTGTATCTCCACTGCATTTGATGCTTGCTTTTGTTTTAGATTTTTTTTTAATGATTTTAAAAAATGGCCCTTCTATGTCTATATTTTATAGGGGTTTTTTTCATAAATAAGTATTATATTGTGTCAAAGGCTTCTCCCACACTTACTGAGATAATTATATGATTTAGGATACTTTTGCTTTTAATGCGATTATGTTGATTGTTTTCCTGATGTTGAACCAACCACCCATGATTCTTTGGTATAAATCTGACTTGTTTATAGTGAATGATTTCTTGGAATAATTACTATATTCTGATTGACATAATTTTATTTGAATTTTATGAATTAATATTCATTAATGATATTGATCTATAGTTCTTTATTTTTGTTTTATATCTCACTAGTTTAAGTATTAGGATGATATTAGTCTTGTAAAAAAAAGTGTGGCAGAGTGCTTCTTTTTTCAACTTCTGAGAATAATTTGTGCAGTAATTGTAGTGACTATATTTTAAAAGTTTCATAGAATTCTCTTGTGAGTTCATTAAGACAAGGATTATTTTCTTTGACTGTTCCTTTATAATTAGTTCAATTTCTATTTTGACATTGGATTATTTAAATTTAGTTTTCTGTTATTTGGGGTATTTTATATCTGTTTGAGGCCATCCTCTATCTCTTTTGTATTTTCAGTTTTGTTAGCATAGAATGATGTATGGTAGCTTCTGATTCTATTTCTTCTGGTTTTGTTGTGATTTCAATTTGTTTGTTGTTTTGTTTATTTAATTTTTCTGCCCCATTTTAAAAAATCAGGTTGGCTATTTCTTTTTTCAATTTTGTTAGTCTTTTAAAAATGGCTTTTAATTTTGTTGATCATTTCCATAGTCTTCCTGTTTTCCAATTTATCTATTTCTCCTCTAATTTTCTTCTCTTTTGTGCTTATTTTGCATTTGTTTATTTGTTGGGTTTCTAATTTTAAAAATGCATCTTCAGTTGATTAATCCTCTTTTTTATTTGATTGATGTTAGGGCTATAATTTTCCCTGAGAATTGCTTTACCTGCTCTCAGAAATTTTGGTATGTTGTTTCATCATTATTGTTTTCTTTCACATAAGTCTAAATTGTTCATGTGATTTATTCTTTGTCCCATTCATTATTTAGGATTTTATTGTTAAGTCTCCTTTTGGGTCTAGGTTTTTTGTTTGTGCTCCCTAAATTGATTATTTTCATTGCATTATGATCCTCAAAGGATGTGTTTATATTTCTCCATTTTTATATTTTTGCAATATATACGTGCCCTAATAAATGGTTAATTTTTGTAAAAGTTCTACGTGATACTGAGAAAGACATGTATTCATTCAGTATTCCCATTTTGAAGATGCCATAAGTCTTTTAGCTCTAATTTTCACTGCAGTTGGCTCAAACCTACTTTTTACCTTTTGTTTAACTTCCTATTACTGCTGTTCAGTCATGTCTAACTCTTGGTAGCCCTGTGGCCAACAGCACACCGATATTGTGCATAAGGTTTTCTTGGCAAAGATACTGGAGTGGTTTGCCATTTCCTTCTCCAGTGGATTAAGGCAAATAGATTTAAGTAACTTGCCAAGAGTCACACAGCTAGTAAGTGTCTGAGGCCACATTTGAAATCAGGTCTTCCTGACTCCAGGCCTATCCAGTGACTCATCGACCTTTCCTGTATCTATCTTCCTGTTAGATTTCTCTAAAACTGGAAGAAGGAAATTAAAGTCTCCTACTATTATTATATTAATGTATGTGTCTTCTTATAATGCTTTAATTTTTGCTTTATGAATTTAGATGCTAAGCCATTTTGAGCATATACGTTTAATATTGATAATTGGTTTGCTGTTCAAGGTTCCTTTCAGTATAATGTAATTTCCTTGTTTATCTCTATTTATGTTTAATTTTGGTCTAACAGCATGATTGCAACTTGTGCTTTTTTTTTTTAATTCCTCTGATAAATGGCAAACTTTGTTCCAGGCCCTCATTTTTATTGCATGTATATCTTTGCTTTTTAGGTATGTTTCTTAAAAACAATCCCCTATGAGGTTTGTTTTGTCATACAACTTGTCACTCTCATTTTATTCAACTGTTTAATCCATTCACACTTAAAGTTATGAGAATTATATTTACATTTTTCCATTTGTCTCTTTTTTCAAAATTACAATATTTTTTTGTTCCTCTTTCTCTTTAAAGATAGCACTTTGTTTCTTTGGTTACTCTTGCCTAAATCTACATTATTCTACCTTACATCCCCAGGCTCCATTCCCCTCACCCTCAAGCCCTGTCTTCCCTGTTTGTTACCCTTTTCTATAGTTTTGGAGTTTTAATTTATTATTTTTCCCTTTCTTTCTTCCTGTTGTCTAGTTTCCTAATTCTTCCTCTTTTCTTCTCTCAGTTAAGTAAAAGCTCCCTTTTTCTCCTACCTTTGCTATTTTTATTAGCTTTTTCAAATTTTCTACTTTTTTTCTAAAAGTGATAACTTTTTCTTATTGTCTTCACCAATTCTCCCCCTCTTCTGTCTATTCTAAACTTTTTAATTCATTGTCCTTACCATTTATTTCTTCTTTAATCTTTTCTCTACTCCTCAAGCAATTGAAGCTTTCAGAAAACCTATTTTATTTCTACTTCAAACAATTTCTGTTATTTTCTTGAAGATCTTATTTCTCCTGTGTGTGTGTGTGTGCATGTGTGCAAGTCTTAGAAATATCAATTCATATGGGAGATAGAAGTGATTTACATATTGCTTCATGGTAGAATTTTCCTTGCGGTGCTGGAGAAATATCACACGTAGACACACAAATAAGAGAGATGTATAACTGTTTATAGCTATTGATGGAATTCATTTTTACTTGATTATGCATATTTGTTACAAAATTATTTTTCTTTTTTAATGGGGTAGGAGAAAGAAAATTGATTTTTATTTTATTATTTCTATTATTTTGTCAAATAGAAAGGTGAGAAAGATGTGTAACATTGCATGTACTTTCATTTGAGATCATTGTACCATTAGTTTTACTTAACTTTTTGTTACAAGAGACTTCTCACAATGTTAGAATAATCTGCAAATACTTGCAAAATCACAAGAAAACTTTTAAAAAGAGAGATAAGGGAGCAGAGACATCTATCATTTATAGATCACAAATATTAAACACACTCTTCTCTTACCACCTTCTACGTAGTCGTTAAGTGGGTGAATGGTGTAAAGGGAAGAAAAAGTACAAGAGGAGAGGGTGAGGGGAAATACATAATTAGTGGAAATCCATCCATGACTTCTCAGAGTCATTCAACTGACCCGACAGAGTAATAATTACATTTCTAATGTCCCCTAAAAAGGGACACCCCCTACCCCAAGATCACTTCCACAAGCATCCCTGTTGGAGTCACAGTTTGTGAATTGGAAGCAACCCTAGCAGCCATCTTGTCAAAAACATACCTAAAAGGAATTTCCATTATATCTAATACCTAGTGATCCAGCTTTTACTTAAAAGTCTCCAGAGAGAGAGAATCTACCACCTCCTGAGACAGTTTATTTCACTTTTGGACAGCTCTAATTCTTAGGAAGTTTTCTTCCTGATATTTGGCTTCTTGGCAGCTTCAATCCAATTCTGCTTCTGCCTTCTGAGAGAGCCAAAGAGAAAGCTAGTCTCTCTTGAATATAAAAAGTCTTCAAGTACTTGAAGACGGTTGTCATGTCCCTCCTCTTTTCTTCTTCAGGCCAACCACATCTCTATCTCCTCCTCACCCCCATCCAACCTGTATACCCAGCCCCAACTGATCCTCTGAGCTCCAGTCCTACATTTCCCAGTTCCTTCAAGAGTCATCCTGCTCTTGTTACATGTCAAGTGGCTGCTAACCAAAACATCATGACATTTGTGCATGACTACCCGCTCCCCTTCAGATGTATTCCCAATACACTGAAATTCCAAGCCAATTATTCCTTGGCTCCATCTCCGCCCACTGTTCCCCACCTCCCTCCTCCTCAACGAAAATACACATACCGGACAAATCTCTTAAAAATGAAGCCATGTTTATAGCTCTTAGAGACTATAAAATGCACATGTTTGGGTATCTTTATAAATTTGAAACAGCCAAATTGATATGGGGCAGAGAAGGGTCAAATTTTTTTTGGTTGATTTTTCTGGTTTGGGGGTGCGTTGGAGGTTTTGGGTTTTTTTTAAACTGTGAGTTGAAACTCAGTTCACCACAGCTTTTAGCCTGGAATCAAATGCTTAGAGATGCACTGTACATACCTGGAAACGGGCATATATCATGAAGAGGTTGACATAACCCCAGGGAAAACAATGCAAAACAGGCTATTATAGGAAGGTATTTAAGCAACCCAAATTTTACAATGAGCTTTTTCCAAGGCTGACATTTTGAACTCGGAGGTAATGAGCTGTGCAATGTGAGGTTTTTTTGGGTTTTGTTTTTAAGAAGACAAAAGAAAAGTCTGGAAATCCAACCTTTCTACTTTCCCTTCTGATTACAGTACCTGTACCTCTGTCATGAGCTGTGTTTGCACATGAAGGGATAATGGGCAGCTGACCCTCCTGAAATGCTTTTGAGCTTTGTGGGAGAATCATGTCAACAAAGCCTGTTAGCTTTAGGGAAAACAGTAGTGTGGTAGGATTGATTCTTCTATAAAGAAACATCCAAAAAAGGACTAAAAGTGCTGAATACAGTATAAAATCACATTCCAGAATGAAGTCTCTGATAAGTTTGTTAGTTTTAAAATATGCAGCCCACCTCTCCTCCCTCTTCCCACCCTCAATCTGCTGATTTTATAGAAGATGTGGAAGAAAAAGTTGCGGCTGAAGTAGCAAAGAACATAACCAGGCTTCCTACTGAGTCCTTTGCTTATGCCTCTGTCTTCTTGGTGCTGCCATCTAGAGAGAAAGGGGAAATGTGAGTTGTGTGCTTCTAAAACACTAGTTTCCTTTGACATCCAAGAGCACAGTCTTGATTCTGAATCTTAGCTTCCTTTTCAGTAAAGCCATTTCCCCCGGGGATGTGCAATTGAGTTTACTCCCTCCTAGAAGACAGTTACATGTGGATCTGAAAGGAAGGCTAGTGCTTCTATATATTTTAACACCTGTGATGCTACTATCTAGTTATAAACAGTGAGGTGGTGCAGTGGGCAGAGAAATGCAGTGGCCCTGGAGTCAGATAGTTCAGATTCTGACTCTTATTTGCTGTATGACTCTGTCTGAGTCACTTAACCTTTTTTTTTCAGCCTCGGTTTCATTACCTGTAAAATGGGTATTATAGTAGCACCTACCTCCATTAGATTGTGAACTCAAGAGCAGAGAATAAGTTTGTTCTTTCTCTCTTTCTTTCTCCTTTCTTTTTACAGAAACCGCTAGTGCAATGTGTGACACATAGGTGTTTAAAAATGCTTGTTGACTTCATAGGGCTGTTTTGAGGATCCAATAAAATAACACACGTAAAGCACTTTGTAAACTCTGAAGTCATATAAATGCTAGATATTAATTCAGCACTTCTTAAACTGTGGGTCGCGACCCCATGTGGGGTTTAAGAAGTGCTGAAGGGATCACAAGTGGAAAAAGTTTAAGAAGCCCTGATGTTATAACCCCTAGAGTATTGAAGAGTTACTCAGATGGATGGAAGGAAGGAAGGAAGGAAGGAAGGAAGGAAGGAAGGAAGGAAGGAAGGAAGGAAGGAAGGAAGGAAGGAAGGAAGGAAGGAATGGAGAGAGGAAGGGAGGGAGAGAGAGAGAGAAAGAGAGAGAGAGAGGAAGAAAGGATGGAAGAAAGAAAGGATGGAAGGAAGGAAGAAAGTCAGGAAGAATGGAAGGAAGGAAGGAAGGAAGGAAGGAAGGAAAGAAGGAAGGAAGGAAGGAAGGAAGGAAGGAAGGAAACAAGCATTAATTGCCTACTATGTGCCAGGCACTGTGCGAAGCATTTTACAAATATTACCTTATTTGATATCTACCACCCATTTGAAATCCTGGTAGCTGTTGTCTACACACCCCCAGGTTACTCTCCTTTCTTCTTCATGAATTTGACTCATGGCTCACAATTTTTCTCTCCTTCCAAGTCCTGCCCTCATACTAGGTACTTCAACAGACATATTGATTCTCTCTCAAATACCCTAACCACTCAATTCCTCAACCTATTCACTTCCCACTAGCTACTCATCCACCCCACCTTGGCCACACACAAAGATGTTCCTACCTTTGATCTTGCCATTATCCACAAAAGTACCACCTCCAGATTTAAGAATTCTGAAATCACCTCTCCCTCTGCCTTCCCTTACAAAACTCTACTCTTCATCCAAGACCTCCAATCCCCTGACCCCTCAATTCTCTCCCAGGCCATCTGCCTTGCACTAGCCACTCTCTCCTCTTCTCCCCATCTTGACTCCTTGGTAAACCAATTCAATTTTACACTGTCCTATTCTCTTGAATCCCTAGTCCTCTTATCATAACACGGATTGTGTCCAGTCAAGTCTTAGCCTTGGAACATTCCCACTATCCCACTTGAATCATTCACTCCTACACATGTACTGCTGAACGAAGGTAGAAAAATCATCCAGCTGTTCTGAATAGGTCTACTACAGATTTAAGTGACACAACCTCAACTGAGCCCTCACTTTTGCTAGGCAACCCTACTATACCTCCCTTATCAAGTCACTATCCCACTCTCCTCCAAATCTTTTTATCCCTCTTCAAACCTTCTATGGCTCCCCAATCCTCTCTCCCAGCTGAGAACCTTGCCTCAAATTTCATAGAAAAAATTGAGGCCATTTATATGAATTCCTTCTTCTTCTCTCTTCCTCATCCCCTGTTACTCAGGTGCCTTCTGCCACTACCTCCTTCTTAATCCCATTTCACATGATGAGGTGACCTCTCTCCTTACCAAGGCTAGCCCCTCTACTTGTTCACGCGACCCCATTCCATCCTATCTCCTCCAACAGACTGTCCCCTCTGTCATTCACTTCCTTTCACTTATTTTCAGTCCCTCCCTGTCTACTGGTTCACTTCCCACTGCCTACAAACATTCTCATGTTTTCCCTATCCTGAAAAAAAACTCTCATTTGATCCTTCCGTCCCTATCACCCTACATCTTTGCTGCCCTTCAAAGCTAACCTCCTTAGAAAAGGCCATCTACAACGGGTGCCTTCACTTTCTCTCCTCTTACTCTATCATTAACCCTTTTCAGCCAGGCTTCTGACCTCATCATTCCACCAAAAGTGCTTTCTCCAAAGTCACTAATGATCTCTCACTTGCCAAATCCAATGGCATCTTCTCAATCCTCATTCTCCTTGGCCTCTCTGCAACCTTTAACACTATTGATCACTCTCTTCTCCTTGATGCTCTCTTCTCTTTAGGTTTTAGGTCTCTAGGTCTCTCTTCTCTCTAGGTGTCTGAGGACCTCTAGGTCCCCAAGTGCAGCCATTTGTCTGAATCCAAACTTCACAGGAAAAAAATCCCCTTAATAAAAAGATTTGTTCTGTAAAACTTAGACATGGTCTAAAGGCCACATCCAAGGACCTAGAAGGCCACATGTTGCCTTGAGGCCACAGGTTCCCCACCCTTGTTCCAGATCACGCCCTTTATGCATAGGTGTCCTTCAGCCCTTCGTCCTGGACACTCTTCTCTTTTCCCTCTGTGTCACTTCACTTGGTGATCTCATCCACTCCCATGGATTTCATGACCATCTCTATGTTAATGATCCTCAAATCTACCTTTTCTGCCCCAATCTCTCTGCTGAACTCTAATCTTGCATCTCCAATTGCTTTTTGGGCATCTTGGACTGGATGTCTAGTAGACATCTTAAATTCAGTATGTCCAAAACAGAACTTATTATCCTTTCCCTTGAACCCTCCCCACTGCCTATCTTCCCTATTACTGTAGAGGGCAACACCATCATCCCAGTCTCCCAGGTTCCCAACCTAGGAGTCACCCTGAACTCCTTACTATGTCTCACCCACCATATTGAATCTGTTGTCAAGGCCTGTTGATTTCACTTCTGAATATGCCTACTTCTCTCTTCTGATATTGTCAGCCCTCTAGCACAGGCCCTCATAGCCTTGCATTTTGAATAGTGCAATAGCCCTCTGGTGGGTCTCTCCTCATTCTAATCCATTCTCCACTCAGGCACTAAAGTGACTTTCCTAAAGCACAGGTCTGATCCTGTTACCCCCTACTCAATAAACTCCAGGGGCTTCCTCTGGGCTCCAGGGGCAAATACAAAATGCTCTGCTTAGCATTCAAAACTCCTTCCTACCTTTCCAGTGTTCTCATACCTTATTCCCCAACATGTACTCTTCAATCCGCCGATACTTGTTCCACTCTGGACACTTTCTCTGGAAACTTTTCCCCATGCCTGGAATCCTCTCCCTTCTTCGCTCCTACTACTGACCGCCTTGGCTTCAAGTCCCAACTAAAATCCCACCTTCTCCAGAAAGCCTTTGCCAATCCCTCTTAACTCCAGTGTCTTCCCTCTTTAATTATTTCTGGTTTTTCCTGCATATAGCTTGATCTGTATGCATTTGCATGCATGATGGGTCCCCCAGTCTGAAAAGCTCCTTGAGGGAAGGGACTGTCTTTTGCCTCTTTTGGTCTCCCCAGCACTTAGCACAATACATGGCACATAGTAAGTGTTTAATAAATGTTTATTGGTGGACGGATGCTCACGGCAAACCTGGGAATTAGATGTTATTATTATACCCATCTTACAGCTGAGGGAACTGAGGCAAATAACTTTCCTGGAGTCACACAGCTAGTAAATATCTGAGATTGGATTTGAACTCTGGTCTTCCTGACTCCAGGTCCAGCGTTTTATCTACTGCACCACCCAGCTGCCTCATCCGGTTAATTTTCATCCAATAAGAAAAAGGAATCAAGAACAAAATTACTGTTTATTCATATTTAGGGAAAGCATTGACCATTTGGGAAAATATCAAATTAGAGAAATAAATAGAATTAAATTACTAGATTGCAATTGACCTCTTATTCAGCATAAAGTTAACATAATGAGAATATTTTCATTATTATTTTGAAGCTCCCAGCTGGTAAAAACCAAACACACTTTACGAGTTGGGAATGGAGATTTTTCACTGTGATCAATACACTGTATGCTAGTTTCAAAGGTTTCTGCAAGCAATGGATTTGTGGATTTTTAGTTACCAAACAGATTATTTACACAAATATTTTCATTGTAATATATGTTGCATTTCTGCATAGACCCACGATTCCTTTGTAAACATACTGTTTGTTCTTCCTTTTTTTCAAGGAGGTACATACTACATATGTACCTCACCTAATATTTGTTCTCAGTTCTGCGAAGACCTGACATTGGTTGTGAGGGACAGGGCCTCTCCTGGAAACAATGTTATCAGTCTTATTAAGTGGTCAAGTGAAGCAGCTTCCCTCTGGACAGTGAATGGAGTAGAGAATTCAGTCTTATGTCCCTCATGCCCTTGACTTTTGTTGTGTTCTGTTATTTACCAACTAATACTAAAGGGAATTAAGAAAATCTACCACAAATGTATTCAATCTAACCTCAACTGGGTTCTCACTGTTGCTTTGAATTCTTTCATCCCTCTTTTACTGGCTTCCCAAAGTGGTTGTCCACATCTTTTATCCTTTCCTCAAGTCCCTAACTCCAACTCTCTCCATCATCATCTCACTTAATAAATCAATCAGTAAACATTTATTAAGTGCCTACTGTGTTCTAGTTGTGTCCAACTCTCTGTGACCCCATTTGGGGTTTTCTTGGTTCACCATTTCCTTCTCCATTTCATTTTACTGATGAGAAAACTATGGCAAACAGGGTTAAGTGACTTGTTCAGGGTCACACAGTTACTAAGTGTCTGAGGCCAGATTTGAACTAGCACTCTATCCACAGAGTGCCCTTATACTTATGCCTTCAATCATTTCCTCTTTGTCTTTCTTGGCCTAAGAAGAAAAAATAAAAAAGTGCAGGGCTCCCCCCCTCCTTGTCTCCCCTGGACCCTGGTGCCCCCTAAAAATGCCATCTTGTCTTTTTCTTTTACAAGCTTAAAAAGAAAAGCTTTGTCCCTCTGCTTCTATTATCTCACCACCCACTCGCTCTTCAACTCCCTACAAATCTGGCTTCTATCTCTATTCACCACTCCAAGGACCAAGGTCACCGCTGACCTCTTAAGTGCCAAATCCAGTGGCTTTCTCTCATTCTTCATTTCCATGAACATTTCTGTTACACTTCACACTGTTTGGTTCTTGATTCTCCCCCTGGCTTGCATCATATCAGCCTCTCCTGGCTCTCCTCATTTCTCAGGACATCCATTGTTGTTGTGCCATCTAGGCAGTGAGGTGGCATGATGGATAGAGCCCTGAGCCTGGAGTTAGGAAGACCTGAGTTCAAATGTAGTTGTGTGACCAAGGGTAAGTCATTTAACCTATCAGCATCAGTTTCAACAGTAGGATCCAGATAATAGACAGGATTATAGTGAGGATTAATTGAGATGCTATTGGAAAAGTGCTTAGCATAATGCCTGGCACATAGTAGGTGCTTAATAAATATGCGTTCCCTTCCCTTCGTTTATGGTTTTTTAATTATAGGCATTCCCTAAGGCTCTGCCCTGAGCCTTCTACTCTTGCTAAACTTTCTCCCTTAGCAAATTCATCTAGCAAAGATTTGAATATCTTCTCTAGGCAAATGATCTTCCAGATCTCTATCTCCAGCTCGCACTGGTCCCTCTAAGCTCCCATCCTCCACTTACAAATGGACACTACGAATCACTGCATACAGTGCCCGCATCTGGACTCTCTCTCTCTCTTTCTCTCTCTCCTCCCCTCTGCTCCCTTCTCGTCCTCTCTACCAAACATTTCTCCAAGTGAGCTGTTCCTTCTAACTTCCTTAACTCTACTGAATGTACCATCAACTCTTCAGTCACCCAAGTTTGAGCATTTGGGGGCCTCTTTGATTCTTCTCCCTTGTCCTCACCCCTCAAAACCAATCAATTCCCAAATTCTGACAACTCCAGTTTTATAATAGCCCTTGTATCCTTCTTCTTTCCAGTCTTTCTGATGCTACTCCAATTTGTAGCCTTGTTACATTTCTTCGAGGTTATTTTTAACAGCCTCTTTACTGGTATTTTTGTCTTCAGTCTCTAAACTTTTCAAATTATCTTTCATATTGGCATTGAAGTAATTCCTTATGAAAAGGTCTATATAATCTATATAGTATAATGTTTCTGTATAATCTGTATAATCTGATCACATTAGTCCCTTGCCCAAAGGTTTTAATGATTTACTATCGCTTATTGTTGTTCAGCGTGTCTGATTCTCCATGACCCCATTTGGGGTTTTCTTGGCAAAGATACTGGAGTGGTTTGCCATTTTCTTCTTCAGCTCATTTTACAGAAGAGGAAACTGAGGCAAACAGGGTTATGAGACTTGCCTGGGGTCACACAGCTAGGACGTGTCTGAGGCCAGACTTGAACTCTGGAAGATGAGTCTTCCTGGTTCCAAATCCAATGCTCTAACCACTGTACCACTTAGCTGACCTGTTGCTTATAGAATAAAACTTATTTTATTGTATGTACAATTTACTCTATATTCAAACTCAAATTTCTCTGTTCACATTTCAGTATGAATGCCTGAATTTCAAGTCCCTCCACAATCCGGCTCCAACCTACATTTTTAGCCACAATTCACACTCTTCTCTTTCATGGTCCCAACTTTCTAGCCAAACCCCAAGCGCAAGCCCAGGAGCATTAAGACGCAGGCAGTTCACCATGCTGAAAAGGACTTCCCTCTCATCATGTGTTGAATTGAGGTTTCAGTTGGACTACAGAGACACTGAAATTCCAACTTTGAAATTGTCATTTCTTTCTTTCCGATTCCAACCCAGGTGGCGTTTCCAGAAGTCTATCCACTATATTACCATCTGGAGGGTATATTAGGGCTGTGACTATGGACAGGGCATTTAACTTCTCTAAGCCTCAGCTTACTCAGTTGTGAAATGGAAAAGATAAGGTTTGTACAACTTATCGCACAGTACTGTTATAAGGAAAGTCTTTGTAAAACCTAAAGCCCCGTATCAATGTATTATTGGTATCACTATTATTGGACCAGATGGCCTCACTCTAAGTCTATGACTCCAACATCGCTTGATTAGATTTCTTTAAAGGTGACTGACAAGCAGCATAGCTTAAGTAGATAGATGGCCAGCTTGGAAGTCAAAATGATCTGGGTTCAAGCTCTGCCTGGACTGTATGACTGTGTGACCTCTTAATGTCTCAGGCAGCTCTCTAACACTCAAGTTATAATTTGGCATGTTTCCTCATAGGGAGTTCCATAGGTCTAGACCCCCTCAAAAAAATGATTCAGATTTTAAAGAATGAAAACTTTGATAAGGGAAGCCAGAATAGAATAATAAACATAATTCTTAATGAAAAAAAGTTTGAAAGTGATCTGTTTCTAAGACCCCAGTAACTTAGCCTAGTAGAATAAAGGAAGAGGATGCTCTTTACCCACCTGCAGAAAAACATACAACTATATGGGAATGCTTAGGGCATAAAACACACAAATAGAAATAAATATGGATGATTAAGCACCAATAATTAAGGGGATCAGTAAAGGCTTTCCAGAGCAGACAGAACAGTAGTCGAACCTTGAAGGAAATTAGGGATTCTCAAAGGCAAAAGTGTGGAGAGAGGGCATTGAAGACACGGGGAACAGTCTGTGAGAAGGCATGGAGGGAGAATAATGAGGGTTGAGTTCAGGGAAAAACATTTGGCCAATGTGACTGCAACATAGAGTTTATGTAGGGGAATAATACACATTTACCTAGAAAAGGTAGGCTGATACCATACTGTGAAGAGCCTTAAATGTTCAGATGAGGAATTTGTGGTTTTCCCTAGGGGTAATTGGGAGCCACTGAAGTTTCTTGATCAAGAGAATGTCATGATCAGATCTGTGCTTCAGGAAAATTATTTAGGCAGCTATACGGATGATGGATCAGAGACAGATATACTAGAAGTTGGGAGTCTAATTAGGAGGCACTTGTGATAGTTTTGGTAACAGGTGATAAGGTCCTGAACTGAATGAGAATGGTGGCTGTTTGTGAAGAGAGAGGAATGAATATAAGTAATTTTGTACAGGTAGAATCAGCAACCAATGGATGGGGATCAAAGGAAGAGTTGAAGATGGCTCCAAGGGCGACTAGAAGAATGGTGAGACTCTAAGCACAAAGAGGAAAGTCCAGAAGACAGATGGTTTTAAGAAGAAAAACAACAAAAATTGTTTTGGATTGTTGAGTCTGATGCCTATGGGTCACCCAGGTGTGGAGGCTCAATAGACAGCTGGAGACATAGGACTGGAGCTCAGGAAAGAAACTAGAGATCAGATTCTGGGAGTCATTTACATAGAGATGATAGTTGAACAAATAAGAACGGATGAGGAGAGAGAGAGAGAGAGAGAGAGAGAGAGAGAGAGAGAGAGAGAGAATGAGAATGTATGTTTCAGACATGGAAATGAGTTGAAATAATTCAGGTTTGGGTGTCAAAAAACCTGGGTTAAAATTCTAGCACTGCAACTTATTTTGGGCAAGTTGCTTAACTTCCTTGGGCCTCAATTTCCACATCTGTAAAATGAAGGGCTGAATTAGATGACCTCTGAGATTCCTTCCAACTTTAAATCTATGCTCTTATCTAGTTCACATCTTTTATTTTACAGATGAAGAATTTGAAGGCCTGAGACCTTGGGGACTGGTCCAAGGTCAAATCATTAATCATTAGATCTAAGACTTGAAGCCAGGACTTCTGACTCCAAATCCAGTGTTCTTTCCATTGTACCATCCTGTCTTCCTGTATTGTAGCCCTATATCTGTATCCAAAATGGAAGGGGATCCCAACACTCAGAAGGATAGAAAGTTAGGGCCAGGAAAGCCAGAGGAACAGCCTGGGCCAGAAGTCAAAGCGGAGACAAATTGGGTCACAAATCCGAGATAATAGGGAGAAGGCAAAGCAGATGGACAAAAACCCAGGCAGTTGGGAGGTCTGTGGGAATTAAAGCGGAAGAACCCAGCAGGAATGAGAACAGACCCAGGTTACCGACCACCAGGCTGCCCTGGGACAGAGCAGACTTCTGTCTTAGATACCGACACAACTCTTACTGGGGAGAGGCTGTGCCAGGGTTCGGCTCTCTGTGAACTTACAGCTGGCAGGAAAGAAATGACTAGAGTGTGTGGGGAGAAAATTAGGACAGATGAGCGGTCACTTTATGTAACCCAGAAATCAGCGAAGCCTATCATCTCTTTTCCCACATGGGATGTCCTGAAAATTTTTTACATGCATATGTATGTGTACGTGCACACGCATAAACATGCATGTATACATATATATACATATATATACACATACACATATTAGACATGTATATCTGTATATGTGAGCGTATACATGTATACACACATATGTATCTAGAATTTGATATGATATATACATTGTATAACATATAAATATATAGCTATGTCATGTGTGTTTATGTATACGTATACATACATACATATGCTTATGTCCACTTATCTGCCCAGAGGTAGAGAATGATTAGGCACTGGATGAATTATCCAATCTGGCTGCTATCCGCTCAGCTGTTAAATAATGGGTCCTGTGTGAAAAGTTTGTACCCTTTAATTACAATACGATAAGCATTTATTAAGCTCCTACTGTGTGCTAGGCATTATACTAAACACCGAGGATACAAACAAAAAGGAGGATAGTCAATTATTTCTACTATCCAGCAATGCTGCTATTGTGCTGATCCGAAGAGGGCCAAGAATAAAGCAGCAGAAGGAAAGAGAGTGGGGAAACTAGTGTAATGAGGAGAGCTATAGTAACTTCAGAGCTGGGGGGTTGGAGGTGGAGGCGGGGGATGTGGTTTGGAACTTATGTCCACGGAGAACTATGGTTGGGAGAGAGCAGCCAAACAGCCACGGCTGACTGGATGTCTATTTCTTGCTGACGCTAATTTCTAGCTAATATGTTCCTCGATGCAGTATGGTATATTATTGCAGGAGATCTTGACCTATAGTCTGTGGAAAGATTTCAGAGGGCCCATGAACTGGGATGGGGAAACTATGTATGTGTATATATAGGATAGGTATGGGCATATATATATATATATATACACACACATATTATATATATATATACACATATATATATATTATATGTATGTATATTCACTAATCTTTAATTAAAATTTCACATTTCCTTTAATTACTTAAAAATATTATTCTGAGAATGCTAGGCTTCCTCAGGCTGCTAGAGGGGTCCAGAACACACACACACGCACACGCACGCACACACACGCACGCACACACATGCACAAGCACGCACACACACGCACGCACACACATACATATACACATTAATTTTCGCTAACCTCTAAAATTTCACCTTTAACTATTTAAAAATATTATTCTGAAAATAATGTTCCCCCAGAGTGCTAAAGGGATCCAGGACACATAAAAAAGGTTAAATAAACCCTGATAGAGAAATAGCTGGCCTTGGAATCAGAAAGACCTGAATTCAAGTCTTGCCTCTGAGAAACAACGTTTATATAGCACTCGCTACGTACCAGACATGATGCTAAGCAATTTACAATTATTATCTCTTTTGATCCTCGCAACAACCTTGGGAATTTAGTGCTATTATTGCCCCATTTTACAAATGAGGAAACTGAGGCAGAAAGTAAGTGACTTGCGCAGGGTCACACAGCCAGTAAGTGTCTGAGGCCAGATTTGAAATACTGGTGTATACTTGTACTTCCAGTATCCCAGTCGCTGTCCAATTCTGTAAGTTGCTGGGGAGCTAATGACTGGCTGTGGCAGAGGCAGTGTCTTTATCCAGAAGTTCCCCATCCCAAGGAAATCACAGGTCTCATCCTTATCCCCACCCCGTCTTCACAGAGGAATAATTCCAATAGGGAGGAAAAATGGGAATTGTCCCAAGAAACCAATGTTAATGAACTAAGATTTTACCCACCAACTTGAATTACAGAAGACATAAAGAAGAGCAAGTAATTGAGTATAAATACAAAAACATGTCTAGTATTGTAAGAGCAATACTAGGAGAATCAAACATTCAAATGGGCAAGATTGAGGAAGAAGAGTAAAGGCAAAACAAAACAGGCTCTTGTGTTATATAAGCTCCATTGAGGGGAAAGAAGGATCAAAGGAAGGATGCTTGGGACACATGGGGAAATGGTAACTGACAAGTGAAAGAAGGCAGAAATGATCAATTCTCATTTTCCTTCTTTTGGTCTTGAAAGTACAGAAGTGGTTTATAAGGAGTTGCTACTAAAATAAGGAGACAGTAAGATAGCAAGGTGTTACCTGATGCATTCAAATCACAACTGGTCAAGATACCTGAGCACTAAAATAAAAATGGCAGACATGACTGCCAAGCTATCATCATAAAGAACAGCAGAATTACTAATGACTGGAAATAGATAAATGTCCCAATTAAAATAAAAAAAAAGAAATCAGTGGTGTCTACAACCCACAGGCTGGACTTTTATGCTGGCAAAATTCAAGACCACTATAAAAGAGGTAGCTGAAAGAAAGCAATAATTCTGAAGACCCTAGCCTGTATTCAACAAAGTAAGTCATATCAGGTCTTTTATGATAGATTTACTAAGCTGGTAGATCAGGTGAATGTTGTAGATAGTTCACTATGGTATTACATTGGCAATCAATAAAATAACCTCATATTAATTCTTATGGGGAAAAAAAAGATGAAGTGACATGGCTGAAACAATACTGCAACTGGGGAGATGGAATGAAGAGTCCCAAAGAGTGGTCATCCATAGTTTCATGTCAGCTCAGGATGAAATTCTAATTGAATGTCCCAGAAGATAGGTGAGTTGGTGCTTGCATCATATGGTGACCTCATCAGCTCCTAGGATTTAATTCTCATCTATGCCGATGATTCTCAGATCTACTTATGCAGTTCTAATCTCTCTGCCAATCTCTAGTCTAGAACTTCCAATTGTCTTTCAGACATTTTGAACTGGACATCTTGAACTCAACATGTCAAAGATGAACTCATTTTTCCCCCAAAACCCTTCCTCTGCTCCAACTTTCCTGCTACTGTTGAGAAGGCCATCCTCCAAGTCTCCCAGGCTCACAACTTAGGTGTCATCCTCAACTCCTCATGATCTCTCACCGCTTACCCCATATTCAATCTATCACCAAGGTCTGTCAATTTTATCTTTAGGACATCTCTTGAATATACTCCCTCGTCTCCTCTGATAATTCTTACCACCCTAATGCAGGACTTCATCACCTCACTCCTAGACTATTGCAACAGCCTGCCGCTGGCTCTACCTGCCTCAAGTCTCTCCCCATTCCAGTCCATCCTTCACTTAATGGCCCAAGTGATTTTCCTAAAGTACATGTCCAATCATGTCATGTAGCCCTCCCCTCCACTCAATAAACTTCCACGGCTCCCTCTTTTTTTCCACATTTATATCCCCAAAGCTTAGATCAGTGCCTGGCACATAGTTGGTGCTTAATAAATGTTTACTGAATATTATTGGCCATCACTTCCAAGATCAAATACAAAATCCTTTTTGGCTTTAAAGCCCTTCGTGACCTATCTCCCCAGCCCTCTTTTCCAGTTTTCTCACACCTTATATCCTCCTAAGCATGTACTCTTTGACCCGGTGACACTAGCCTCCTTGCTGTTCCATGAACAAGACACACTATCTCTGAGCTCTGGGCAGAGCGCTTTACAAATATCGTATCATTTTATTCTCATACCACCACAAAGAGGTAGGTACTATTATAATTCCCATTTTACAGACAAAAAAACTGAGGCAGGCAAGAGGTTAAGTGACTTGGTCAGGGTCACACAATGAAGTAGGTGCTCAAGGACAGATCCAAACTTAAGTCTTCTTGACTCCAGGTCCTGTGATCTATCCACTGCCACTACCTAGAACCTCTAAAAATTGGAGATAATCACTTCAGGAAGGGACAAACATTAAGAGGGAGCAGTCTAAGTTGGGGAAAATGGAGGAAGGCAACCAGAATAAGAATCATTGAGGTCATATTATAAGAGGATCAGATGAAGGAACTGGGGATTTTCAACCTGGACAAGACCTGAGGTTAGAGGAGGAGGAGAATGACAGCTGTCTTCAAACATCTATCATGTTGGTCTTCATGTTAAATACAACACCGTGGGGGACAAGAGACAGGAAGGGGAGGGTATAAAAAGTTTTAAGGTTCTGACTGAAGGTGCTCATTATATCCATCTCCCTCAGAACAGAGGAATGGCAGACAAAGGCAGAAGCCAAAATATTTGAACCTTAATGATCCGTCCCCTGCTCCTTGCAGAGACCCAGCTTAACTCCTGGTCCTGGCTCCAATTCCCCAACTTGGTGGCCCCTGGATTTTTCCCTCATCTGTATTCTTTACCTTATAACTTATATTTTTCTTCTGAGTCTTATTCTCACTTCCCACATCATCACACCAGTGGTCTCTGTTTTTAGCCCTAGCAACCATCTGTTTCCAAGCTTTTTGTGCTCTACTTCTCACCAAACACAAATTGACCTGCTTTAAAAACATATGGAGGAAAAAGGCTTGCCAGGAAGGGGGCATCCTCTCTTGATTGCCCCCAGATTCCCCACATGGCTTTCAGAGGGGGCAGTGAGGCCATAAATGCCTAGTTAATTTAACACCTTTGGGATTTGGTTAATTTCTCTCAAGAAGACCATGAAAATCGTATTGTCATGCTCACAACCAACCAAAGTTCTATAAAGAATCCATTCTTCCAATGTTTGTAGTATATATGTTTATTGAAGAAATTGTACAGCTATATATTAATTCCATTCACCTGATTACTTTTCTCCTTGCCAACCAACCCATGCCTACCCCCTTCCCTTGCCTAACCCTCGAAACAGGCAGGGGTGCAAAATCCAACCACTGGCTCTTAGTTTCTGAAAACCTTTTGTTGTTGTAGTTGTTAAATATGACCTTCTGTTACAAAAACCTACTAAATGTATACCCTCTTTTTTGTATTCTGCAACACAGAAATCTCTCAGACACAATTTTGCTGAATCAAAAATAAAAATAACACTTCAACAGCTCTTCTGATATATTTTATTTTATTGGAAAGAAGGAGATGGGGATAGGAGATCTACATATATATATATATAAAAACATCAGAAATAAGTTTGTCTAGATTTTTAAAAGGCTTTAATATCCTTATTTTCCTGCTTTAGCTTTTGTGCCAAAAAAGGTGGAAATACTTCTCATTCCACTCTTGTCAACTTTAGCCAGAGCCTTCTGAGCTGCTGTCATTTTGCTATTTGTCTGTTAATAAAAAACAAGAGGGAGAAATTGGGTCAGTAAAGCTGTAAGACGGTCACCCTTTGAAAATCCTATGTGCAAAAACTACATCTCAAGGTCTATTACTGGGAATTATAGCCTTCATGGCGACATGCTTTATAAGGGTGTGATTACTCAACAAAAAACTAGTTTTGAATTCTATTCAGAACTCAGATCTAAGCAGCACAGAACATTCTAAAAAGAGCCAGAAGGCAAAACTGTCTCCTTCTGTTAGAAGGGAAGATTGCAGCCAATGGCTTACTTTGGGAGAATCATTCTTGAGGGTACATTAAGGGCAGTGACACAGACAATAGAAGTGACACAAGCAGCAGCTCAATCTCCCAGTGATCCAACATTCTGCGCTGTCAGTGGGCTGAATTACAGCCTTGTCTTACAGATGATGAATAATTCACACTCATTTACCGTTTGATTTTATTCATAAACTCTATGGGAAACTAAAAAGGAGGTGATAATATTCAAAAGATGACCAGTATTTGAAGAGCATCATGGGAATAGAAGGATGGTTCCCCTAAATTTTTTGTCAGGGGGTGGGGAGCTGTCAAAGAAGTGCTTTGTGAGCTGTATTTTCAAAAGCCAATGTCTAACAATCCTGAAATTTAAGTTGCTGTATTTTCCTGCTGCCTGTTTTTTATTGTTTTTTGGGGTTTTTTTGCTATGTGTTACAGGCAGAACCAATAGAAAGCACATAGCAGCCAATTGTTTATTTCAATGCTTTGCTTTCAACCTAGAAGGAAAAGAATACTGCAGCACCACTGAGAAAGGCACAGTCCACACGACTGAAAAGTGGAAAAAATAAAATCCTCATTCAAGCATTTTTAAGGGATTATGTAATAAAATATATGATCTCTAAAGCTTCCTTTCTGTTTTGTCCTTTCCAAAAGGTAACAAAACAAACAGTAACAGCAACAAAAAAGGATGACGAAAAACAACGCATTTCAATCTGCCTCAAGCATTTGAAAGGCATACCATCACCTTCCTCTGCCTCCTTGCTGCCTGCTACTCCAGTGTATGATAGGAGGGGCAAAGAATACAGCACTAGTTTTTCCCAACATAGAAACCTGAATATCTTAATCATAAAACTTAGACTAATGCTCAGTCTCCTGTAACTAACTGTCACATGCTTTACAAATTGAAAACAACTGGAGTCTGAGGAAAAGAAAAAAAAAATTTACAACCATAAGGAGTTGAACATTGCTCAGGAGAGTAGCAGCCCCTTAGCTGAGGGTCTTCAAAATAAATATACTGTCTGTAATGATTCTCAGAGGTAAGGAATGGATGGACAAAATGACTGCTGATGTTCTCCTCTAGCTCGAGGAGTGCAGAGGAACCAGATTACAATGTAATTGGGAAGAGTGTAAAAATACAATTTTGTTGTTGTTCGGTTATTTTTTTTCAGTTGGGTCTGACTCTCTGTGACCCCATTTGGGGTTTTCCTGGCAGAGATACTGCAGTGGTTTGCCAGTTCCTCTTCCACCTCATCTTACAGATGAGGAAAATGAGGCAAATAGGGTCAAATGACTTGCCCAGGGTCACACAGCTACTAAGTGTCTGAGGCCAGATTTGAACTCAGGAAGCAGAGTCTTCCTGACTCCAGGGCTGCTGCGCAATGCACTGTGCCACCTTAGCTGCCCCAAAATACAACATAAATAATGTGAATTTCTGGTTTTTTAATCTGATACAGCCACGAGTCCACGAATAAAAAAAGGTTAAGGTAGCATTGTCTGCACTCTTCTTTGAACCTCAAGAATAGGCAGTGTTTGCTGACACCTGACACTTCAATAGTTCAGGGGTCTCTAATGTCATTGGTGAGGGTACTCCCTCTACCGACGCAGGCTGAAAACTCCTCTATGACTCAATACGCATGAGCTGAATGAGCTGCTATGGCCAAATAAATAAATCCATACATCTCCTGGTGGCCAAGCTTCTTCTGGCAGGCTGCTCAGAATGTGGCTAAGCTGATCCTGGGGCAACAGGTAGAGACAGTCTTGGGGCCTGTACTCACAGTCTGTCTGGCTCAATAACACCTATGGGGGAATCATGCTCCATTGGCACTACCTTGGAAAACTGAAGGTCCCCTCAGTTTTCTGTACCACAAGGAGTTTCTGGACAAATGACTTGATTTCTGTGGCCTGAGATTTAATGACATGAACATAAACATTCACAAAACTCGCACTGACTGAGTAACAACATGGCACTGGTCACGTACCTTTTTAGTCTTCAGATCTACACTGTTAAACTTAGTGTAGTCTTCTCCTGCTTCTACAGGCCCATCCAACACCTTCCTTTTCTGCAATGTCAGAATGATGAAGCTGTGTCAAATGTCACCATGGCGCATGGTCAACTGCTGTCAAAGTCCCCCGAGTCCTCTGCTTTGCTGTGCCCTACTCAGGTGGCCCAACTACATCTACCATCCAAGCGTCAACTCCTGGGTTAGGCTACAGCCACCTAATGATATAACACCAACTCTCAAATCCTCTCTCAGATTGACTGCCGACCTCAGGAAAATCATGGTATATCACTCACCATGTGCCACTAAAGTAAATACCAGGCTAAAAATGATACTGGTGTTTCCATGAGTGTGGCATATGCCCAGTCTTTGGTGATAGTACCTGATAACAGTACCGCTTTGTTGTTGTTGTGGTTGTGTTGTTTTTCAGTTGTGACCAACTCTTTGTGACCTCATTTGAGGTTTTCTTGGCAAAGAAACTGGAACGGCTTGCTATTTCCTTTTCTAGCTCATTTAGGCAAAAAGGGTTAAAATGGGCCACACAGCAAGTAATTGTCTGAGGCTAGATTTGAACTCAAAAAGAAGAGTCTTCCTGACTTCAAGCCCGACACTCCAGCTACTGTGTTACCTATCTGCCCCCTCGGCATCCTTTATGGATTCTAATCACATAACTGAAAGTATCTCAATAAAGCTTGATTTTGAACTTTCTTTCAAAAAATTGCTGTCTTTTGTTCTTATATCATATTCACTTCCAAATATATTCTTCCCCTTACCCCACAGAGAGCCATCCCTTGTAACAATAAATGAAAAAGAGACAAAAAGCAGCAATGTAAAACTAGCTAACACATTCACTGAATCTAACAACATATGCAGTGTTAAATACTCACAGACCTTGCCTCACCTTTATAAAGAAGATATACATATATATATATATATACACATATATATATACATACACAAACACACACACACATATATATATACATATATATGTACATACATGCACATATATATATATATATATATAAATGTATATTCCCCCCTCCTCTCTTCTTTAGAGTCAAGCTTGGTCATAATTACAGTTTTAAACTCACTGTTGTCAAGTGCCCCCTTTATCCACATCAGAACAACCTTATGAGGTAGTTAGGACAGCTGGTATTAGTAACCTCATATTATAAATAGGGAAGTCAAGGCATGGACAGGTTAGGTAATTGCTACCTCTGTGATAGAGTTGGAATCACAACCCCAACTGCCTTCCTCCATAATCAACTATCAAACTCCATAGAGTTTATTACTTTTCCACTTTTGTTTTCGAATCCAGTTTCTAGGAACCTCTCCTTCTTCCAGACCTCTGCATGGCAATCCGTTTTCTTCTAGAAATAAAGAGGCTGATCCTAGACTTGTCTCTAATTTGCTCTCAGATCATGGCCCATCTCCAAACCTCAGATTTTTGCATGAAATATTTTTTGAGAAATGTTGCTTATGAAAAATTTTGTAACTCATGGATAAAAGCAGCTATCCTCATGCAGAACTCAGAGGGAATTAAAAACAATGCTTCTCTTTTAATATTTCTCCCAGTAAAATATGAATATACTATTAACATTATATAATATATTGATTATTAGGACTTTAATTATATAAGTAATATATTTTATTTCTTGGTGTGCAATGGCAAACACACATCAGAAAACATATGAGCAACAGTCTAAAATAAGATGGGGATACATGCATACCTCCCTAAGTTCAAAGATCTTTTAGAGGGCACATTTTAAAATTTAAATTTACAGACAGCTGAGATCAAGAAAACTAATGCTGAAAAGGGTTTTTCAGAGGGGAAAAAAAAAAACTACTATCTGGTAGTTTACCAGTAAAGCTAAAACCCACATTTTCAGATTTGGATTAAAAAATCCCAGGCTGTGAGGACGTTTATAGTAATTTTCTTGTTAAGGTGCTAAAACATTTCAAATCTAGGTGGTATCACAATTGCTTCTACCACGGTTTCTTTTTAATGGGTTTATTCCATAGCAAAGTTGAATGGAGAAGTTCCACAATGAGAACTATTTGCTTTGCATATGAAATTCTTCATAAGACGATGACTGACTTGTTTAGATGGGCTTGGGGATCAACACCATATAAATACTGCTATAATTATTTGTAATAAAGAAAAACAAACATTGTGAGCTCCTTGGATAGGTCTGGCTTCTAACTACTCTTAGTGCAGTAGTTAGTGTAGTTTGTGCATATGTTAAATAAACTGCTACATATATTTAGATTTTTAGCTATAAAAAACACAGTCACCATGGGAATGAGAAATGTGGTTTTTTTTTTATGATGGTAGACAGAATAATAACTTAGCAAACATTAATTGAAGACCTACTATAAGCAAGACATTGTGCTAAGTGCTGGGGATAAAAAAGAAAAACAAATGAACACCTGTTCTTGCCTTCCAGGAGTTTACATTCTATTAGGGAATATTATATATAAATAGAAAGGTAATTACAAGATACTTTACGGAAGGAAAGCGCACAAAGTGGGGGGAGCAGAAAAGCCTTCAAATATGAAGTGGTCTTTCAGCTAAGCGCTGAAGGAAGATTGTATTCTAAGAGGTGGAGATGAAGAAGGAGTGCATTCCAGTTACTAGGCTGATGGACAGCCTATGGAAAGGTGAGAGATGGAATGCCATGTTCTTAGAACAAATGGGTCATTTTGGCTGGAATGCAGAGTGAGTGAGAGGGCAATACAAGATTAGGGTCTGATATGGGATTAGTAGTGATTAAGACAAGGGAGAAAGGGAGAGGGGCAGAGCCAAGATGGCGGCTGGAAAGCAGGGACTAGCGTGAGCTCCCCCCAAGTCCCTCTAAAAAATTGTAAAAAATGGCTCCGAACCAATTCTAGAACTGCAGAACCCACAAAATAGCACAGGGAAGCAGGGCTCTAGCCCATGACAGCTTGGATGGTCTCTGGGTAAGGTCTATCCTGCATGGAGCTGGGAGAGGAGCCCAGCATGGGCAGCGCCCTGAATCAGTGAGCTGCGGCAGTTACCAGACTTCTCAACCCACAAACACCAAGGACAACAGAGTAGGTTAGTGGGAGAAGCTGCTGGGGACTGGGATAGAGTTTGCAGTTCGGCCACCACCTGAGGGGCAGCAGAGGTGGGGAAGCTTTAGAACTACAGCTGCAGTTGCTTTTGGCCCCAGGCCTACCTGGTGGGAGGAACTAAGTGGCACATCAGTGCAGGAGTATAGAGCCTGTTGAAGATCTAAGTCCGGTCCAAGTTGGGGGTTCTTGGGGAAGGAGGAGTGCTGGTGTGGCAGAACTGGCGCATCCCCCCAGGCTTGGAACATAGAACTCTTCAGTCTACAAGCAGTCATACCCCACTGAAAAACTCAAGGGTCAAGTGAGTTGGCTGGGAACATGGCCAGGCAGCAAAAATGCACCCAGATTCAGTCTGAGACTCTGGAATCTTTCTTTGGTGACAAAGAAGACCAAAACATACAGCCAGAAGTCAACAAAGTCAAAGAGCCTACAACAAAAGCCTCCAAGAAAAACATGAACTGGTCTCAGGCCATGGAAGAGCTCAAAAAAGATTTGGAAAAGCAAGTTAGAGAAGTAGAGGAAAAATCGGGAAGAGAAATGAGAAGGATGCGAGAAAACCATGAAAAACAAGTCAATGACTTGCTAAAGGAGACTCAA